>CM021105.1:542071865-542492563 GCA_007115665.2 Sequoiadendron giganteum
TATACCCTCTACCCTTTACATTGGACCCTCAACCTAATCCTTCAACCATATACCCTCAAACCTATACCCTAAACCCTCTACCCTCAACCCTAAACCCTAAACCCTAAACCCTTAAACCTTCTATCATATACACTCAAACCAATACCCTCTACCATCCACCCTAACCCCTCAACCCTCAACCTTTAAACCCTAATACCCTAGAAACCATCAACCCTATACCCTCAACCCCTATCACTTGGACTCTCTATCTATACATATCACCTCTCCCTCCCTCCCTCTCTCCCACCCTCTCTAATTGTTTCTATCTACCCTCTCCCTCTTTCTACATACCTCTCATTCAATCAATCCCTACCCTCCCTCTCTCTCCCTCTCTCTCAGGTCTCTCCCTCTAGAAACCTACCTAGGTAACTCTCTCTCTCCTCTCTCCATCTATCCCTCCCACCCTACCTATATAAGTCCCTCTCACTCCACCCCCTCTTTCTATCCCTCTCTCAGGTCACTCCCTCCCACACCCTCTCCCTCTCTCAGGTCTCTCACTGACACTCCCTCTCTCTCCCACTCCCTCTCACTACCTATCTCTCAAGTCTCTCCCTCTCACCCCTTCACACTCTCAAGTCTCTCCCTTTGGCACCCTACCTGCATAACTCTCTAAATTTTCCCTCCCTCTAAATACATGCATAAATACATAGATACTTACATATATACAAGCATAATACATATGTACATACAATCCTACATACATACGAGCATACATGTACATGTGTAGATAAACTCTTACATACATATAGGCATACATAAAATATACATGCATTGATACATACAGGAATACATACATACATACATGACATAAAAGCATACATGTACATACAAACATACATTCAATAGAGTAACATTTAACATTAAGTAAGACATAGCATGAGCATGTTATATCGCACTCACGTTATGTCTTGCTAGACATGTTCCTCACAAATGCAAAAAAAACATGTCAAAGCTGAGATATAACGCGAGCATGTTATAATGCATGCACGTTATATCTTGCTTTGGGAATCCCCAAGTCTTGGGATTTGTATTTGCCTTGGAATACCAAACCTAAGGCTTGGAGGGCATTCCCAACAACCAGAGACGTGTTTTTGCAAATTCTACAATATTTCATATAATCGGGTCTGTGCTCACTGTCAAGATTGCATGTGGTTCGATATCAAATAAATCGAACATCTGGCTAATGTTAGGTTCTCTCTTAGCTATACAACGATGTAATTTTTTTCACTTTCTGACAATGTTAATCCTTTCATCCATAATTTCTTTAGTTTGTATGTCTCTTTTTTTGGAAAAAAGTAATGTTTGGTGTTTTTTTCATTATAAATTAACCGTTCATCAAAATTTCAAATAGATTACATTTTTACAAACTAGAGTACATTCTACAAAAAAAAAAATTTAAAATCAATTATTTTCCAAAATTTGTAGGGGTAGCATGGACAAAATTCTGTTTTTCAAGAAATTTCTACTTCAAAAATTAGTAAAAAATCAAATATTCATTAAAAAATTATCAAAAAAATCATGCATCAACTACATATTGTTAGCTAACTTCTGACCATTGTGATTTTTAAAATACTAAAAAAAGTTCATCGTACGAGGGTCGTACAAGAGTTTCTATGTTATGTTTTTGTGACAAAAACAACACCAATTTGTGTACGTCCCTCTTTTGAACCCCTTTATTTCAACCATTTTCAAAATAAATTAGTAGTTTAGAAAGTAGACTCAGATCACTTTAATCCTTGTTTATGTTCCATCTCAAAATTTTGAGTGTAACTATCCTTAATTTCATGTCCAAGGTCAATATTTCCTTATTTCAGAAGAAAAAAAGTTGGCCACTTAAGCCCCCTTTTTGGGACCCATCTTTCTACACTTACCCTAGTAAGTCATCCCTAGTTTGAAGTATTTGCATTAGTAAAGGTCTTGTTTACTATCGAGTGCATTATTGGGTGATGTTTATTGGGTTGAGATTTTTAGACCTTCCTTATTTTACTGTGCTTGACTGTATGGGTGAATGAGTATTTGGATATATGTATATATACATATATATGCATATGTTAGCATACACGTATGATGGATATAATGGGATGTCCATACGAGTATGATGACATATGTATAAGATATGCATATATGTATATAAATATTTGTTATGATGTTTGTGAGAGTATAATCACGTGGTCATGATCATTTGGATTTAGAATGGATCATTCGACTAACATGTTGCTATATATATAGATATATGTATAAATACACACATAAGCTTAAAAGCTTAATAGAGGAGTGTGTATATACATATATATTTATATATATAATATATTACTATTGTGCATGAATGTTTACCCGTTAGTATTCATTTGTATTCCAAATGAGTACATATATATATATATATATATATTAGTATATATTAGTATATATATGCATATACATATATACATACGAGATAGTGTTAATACTATTTATTGACATGCATATATATATAGGTGCATATATAAATGTATATATGTATAACTATATTATGTTATTGTGTGTGTGTGTTTAACCACATGTTCATAATCATTTCATATCAAATGGATTACTTAATTATCATATTGCTATATAATGTATATGCTAATACATTCATAAGCATTAATGCTTATCGAAGAAGTGTAGATATATGTATATGTGTATAAATATACACACGTATTGTTATTTACAGAATATGATAAAAAGAGTTATACATTCGAATATACAATGGGTATATAATATGAGGATAAGAATATATATATTTAGAGTATTTAATATAAGGAATGATTTCATGAATATATATAATAATGTATATACAATATAATGGAAACATTATATGTATACATTTGATGTGAGAATGATTTTAAAAGAGGAAACGTGTTTTTCTAGTAGAGTGTGACCTTGGCTTATGTTAGAATAAAAAATATAGTGAAGTCTTGGAGGTTGCACAAAATAAGGCATAGGGATTTTTTGTGTGTTGTTCTAACCAAATTCAATGCAATTAACATTTAAGAGAAGTGGCTCTTCTAAATGTTACTACAAATACTTGTATATTGATAAACATAAGCATAATTTGAGATCGATTATTAGCTAGTCAAGGGCTATATACATGTTACTTTGACTATGCGTAGAAGCCTTTGAAATAATAGGTAATGCCAACACATGTATCATACTCAACCAGATCTTGAGAGGCTGATAAAATAGCTTATGACTGTTTTATGAAACCGATTATCACTTAGTGTGTCACGCGATATAAGACATTGTATTGTGTTTGATATTACTGGCTTATGTTGATATTAAGCATAAACTTGGCTGATTCCTTTGATATGATCAACCTTGACTTTGTCAAACAATTTTAATGCTTTGGTTGATTCATCCTCTAAATAAATTTATGGATGCTTGCTATTATAAAATGGTAGTTGATTGTTTCTATTGGTAGTTAAACCGCGTCGAACAAGAAGGAGAGAAGATATATTTGGAGCCACCTTTGAATCCAAGTTGTTGTAGATGTCTATTCCTTTTGAGAATTCGAATTGAACATATGCAGATTGAATAAGTCTTTAGATTGTTGTCAATAAGCAAGTCAATTTGTAGGTGTGTATGTTGGTATTAAGCAAGGAAGTCACCATGTTTATGTTGTGGTTCATGTGTTGCATTGCATGGAGCTTGTTTTCCATTAACATGCCTAAAATGTAGGCTATGAGGTTACCAAGTTGCTCTATAAATATCTGAGCCATTTCATTTGGAAGGGACACATTCTTTCCCAAGAGATTACACATCTTTTACAATTCCTTATTTCTTTGTTATTCCCAGCCATACTTTTTTTATATTGTAAGTGAGAAAGAGTGAGGGTTCTATTTTGTTGAGAGGAAATATTGTTGTTTGAAAGAAGTAAGCTATCAACTTGTGAGATAGAGTTATTTGTGACATTCTTGAGAAGTTGATTATCAAGCTACATACTATTGGAGAAGGTTGCATTGTTGTCATTTATTTGGATAAGCGATAACAGGCATGAGGATCTCTTCTTCTTTGTTATTTACTTTTGAATGATATATTTTCCATGATTTTTTGGAATGTCTTTTCCAGTGTGTTCATTAGAGATATTAGAGTGTCTTTGAAATGGAAATTGAAGCTTTTATATTGTTTTTATGTTGTGCTCAAGTAAGTACTCCATAATAGGATTTTGGTGTATATCATAGATATTATATACTAGGCATGATTGAATACAAGAGGCACTCATGTTAGACTTATCTAAGTTATTGATTTAACTAGGAAAACTTGTGTTTACTCCTAGGATAGTTAATCCATTATGAGAGGGAGCTTGTGTACTTACTTGTTAAGTAGGTTCATTCCAAGTAGATTAAAATGGTGATAGGTTAATCTAGGGTGACAGAATATCCATTGAAGTAAATACCTATGTGTAGTTTAAGATAGCCTTAAGTCAAATCGATCCTGAGTAGTGTATGTGATAGATGAATCTCAGTAGGAATACTGAATGTAACAGTTTGGCCAAAGAAGTGTGAATGTCTGAGACTCCACTATGCATTGTGTGACTAGTGAGACTACACTTTCAGTTCATCGTGATCCAGTATTACATGCTAGTTCAAGATTGCGGGATTACAAGTTCTAGCTATGTAAGACACATCACTATGCTCAGTTGGTTATCGTTATTGGTTACTCTACCAATATCTTTGTCGAATGGAAGGGAAATCTATTGAATGATAGATGTGTGAGGGACCACATTAAGATTTCATGGTTGGGAGAAAGAAATTGAGTGATGCTTCTCCTCCACAGCAGGCGACAAATGAATTGAGATTTAAAAGGAAGGATCCTAGAGCGTCTTACAACTATTTTTTCTAAAGATCTTTGAGCTATGTATGTAAATTGTATGCATTCTTGTATTGTTGTAACTTATGATTTGTTGTAATGAAATGGAAACCATGTATTATGTAATGCATCTTTGTTTGTATATTCTCAATAAAGAATAGAGATTTTTTTATTGCAATGGCTTGTTACTTAGTTAATTTACTCACAAGGTGTACACTTAGAAATTTTTACTATGGTGAAGGGTTGGCATGTTACATGTGGTGTCAGAGCTACTAGGTTTAGCATTGAAACCTATGAAATCATTACACAAACAACGCATAAACCTTATCGGAAGATAATGGTTGAAAAGTTCTTGTGCCACAACGGCAAGAGAAAAGAACATAGGGAAGTGAAAATGAAGATGATAATTTCTGGGAATTTGAGTAAATTTGGGACTATTTAAGATTCATCCCTGGAGTTAGGAACTCCTAAACCAACAATTTATGATATTATCTTGGATTGCGGAAGATTAGGCAATCGAATTATGTAGGAAAGTTACGAAGAATACCCAATATATATACCTTTATCCTATGAAATAGTTATATCTCTAAGGGGATGGGAAGAAATGAGATGACCCCTTTTATAGTTGCAACCTACAGTTGTAAAGAGTCAAGAATTTTTAGATTTAGTAAAAATACTATGAATCTAGGAGTATGCATTATTGGCTCAAGATGGAAACTTCAAATGAAGTAAAGAGTCAACAAAGGAGGTATCCACAAGGTTTGAGAACTCTTGGCATAAATCTAATTCTTGTGTAAGGATAGGATCTTGCAAGAAAAGAGTTAGTACCTAGGAAAAAGGGAAAAGACTAGAATGGTAAAAAATGAAGTAATCAATGAAGTGGACATGGTTCCACCAACCAACATCAATGAGATCAATTTAGAGTTTTGATTAAGATAAGAGAAAGGAGAAAAAACAACCTTGGTATCTCTAAAGATTATGAAGTTACTTAGAAGTGGGGCAAGTCACTTGGAAATGTGAAAATAAGAAAGAAATCCAACAAATGTAAATCAGGTTAGCCTGACAAAGGTTTGGATAGAACATAGATAGGTTAGAGTATAAGATAAAATCACCAACATGTCTATGAAAACCAACATATGTGTAGAAGTTCCAAAAGGAAATGGAGTACATTATGACACTAGGTGTAAAATCAATAGAAGTTGTAAGGAAATAATGCTCTAAGATGAAAGGTACATCAACCAAAGAGGCTATGTAGGTATGAATATTTCTCCACAAAAATTTTATTGAAAAAAGAATGGTAATATTAGTGAGCCTCTTAAACTTATAAGTTGTTTTTTATTCATTAGATGTCCTATTGGATGATCCAAAATATCGATTCTACGAGAATAGAAATCAATGATGAATCTAACTTTGGTAAAAGTATGTTCAAATTTTTCCATTGAGGCAAGAAAAAGGAAATGGAAAGCTAACAAGGAATGGAAAATCATTTCAAAGAAGAAAGTGTTTGCTAGGAGTACAACTTTGAGTAGATCAAATGTTGTGGAAACACTAAGGGGGGTTGGAAGAGAGTAGGTTGACTCAATTGAGTACCCAACTAACGAAAATCATGAATATATTTTCAATTTGGAAGAACTAATGACTTCTTCACAAGTCATGATGTCAATTAAGTCATACATTTTATGACCACAAGGAAAAAGGTATTGGAATTTTCAGATAAAAATAGTGGAAAGGTCAAGGAATGTGACCAATGGGAAAGGGATATTATCACTCAATACCTTATATATGATGATTGGTAATATCAATTGATATTATTATTGATTCTTTAAGTAAATAATAGGTGGATAATTTGATCATGAATGGGAAGATCATTGTCTATGGGATAGAGAAGGGAAGATCTATATTACTCGTGATTGGAAGAAAGTGTCTCTATACTCCTATATACCTTATATGGGGGATTTAGGTAACAATGTCATTTCTATGAATAGGTAGTAATACTAAATATTATGAAATATATCCATGTCATGAAGTGACTTGACACGGTAGCTTAGTGTGCTATGAGACTTGGGGATGATAAGTTTTAGCTATAAAGTCATAGAGATTGTATGAAAGATAAGGTAGGATGTGATGTTATGCAATCACATCAAGTATCCTTACTTGATTGGTCACTTGATCATACCTTACTCTTGAATGAAACCCTAGGATTAAAATAACCTATTTGAGACAAGAAGCTCATTTGATTAAAGAGAAAAACCTTAGGTTAAGTCTTACATACTGGGTTGGAATATGTACTAGATTAGTCATTAACACCTTTAAGTTGCGAATAACTTACTTGGATGAGTTGTACATTTGGTCTTTATTGGAACATATAGGGTTTGAGTAACCTATAACATCGGACTAGTCATTTATTGATGACTCTATCCTAGAATTAGGATATACCATGATTTGAACTCACCTATGTGATTAAGTGAATTAATGGAGCTAACGAGAAATATTCATGCTTGGTAATTAGGGACCAACATGTTTAAATGAGTATTAATACTCAAAATTAGTACCAATTCTTATTGAGAAAATTTGATTGAGATAAAAGATGAATTGCATCTTTGGAGATAATCCAAGGATTGGAAATATTCAAGTTGTGGATGTCCTAAGATAAAAGGAGATTTATCTCCACAAAATTCCTAACCATTATTACTTGGTAATTAAAGGTGGCATGAGATCATGAATTAGGTTTTCACTTAGTCGAAGAATAGACTATTATTGGATATAAAAGAACCTATGTACCCAAAATTTTGGAAGATTGGGGAATGAAATGAGGAAATTAATCTCAGAGTTTAAGACATTGGAATGACAAAGTGAATTATCGAATGAGAAACCACTATAACCTAGGAAAAGATAGAGTAAGAGGCTACACAGAATGTGGCAAGATAATGTCTAGTATGCCAGGAAATGAAGACCCGATGTCATCATAGGTAGGACATGTGTACTCTCTTGAGATTCTAGAGGATGAGTGGTAGAAAAAAAGATAGATGAATATGTATGTCGGTGAAACTAGCATAATGTTTTGGTGAACAAACTCACCCAAGGTAACCAACATTGGTTGGAAAATTTGGTTATAGGATTTCGGTCCTAGATAATATATTATGAGAAGTAGTTTCTTAGTATTCCTAAGAAGGATGTCTCAGTCGTGAACAAGAAAATAATGATAGGGTTGTGTAAACCATGATCATACTGTGAAACATTCAATTGAGAAAATGCGCAATATATTATTATAGTCAAATGGGAAAAAGTGGTAAACCAAATCTTGAATGATTTATAAACTTCTAACATTGAGGTTTGGACCATTATATGGAAAGGAAGGTTGGAAACTCTATTAGGATGAAAAAATTTTAGAAATAGGTTCAACCATAGACTTGATAGATTGTCAAAAAGGAGTAATATATTGAAGAGGTCGATGAAACTTTGTTGATACAAAGCTTAAGTATGAAGCAGTATCAGAATTTGACAGGTGTCCAAGAGCAATGTTATGCTCAAGATGGAAAATTAATCTAGAATGGTAATTTATGGTTAAATGGATGTGTAAGTGATGAATGGATTCAGTTTCTGAGTTGTCTAAAAATGTAACTACCAAAGGGGAAGGACGGGACCCATGGTGTAGTGTGCAATGCATCGCTATTCCTTTTCTATTCAGATTATACTAAGGATAAATTCATGGGCCAATTATTTCCGATCATTATGTTTTAGGTGTTATTTATAGTTAATATTGTACCTAGGATGTACATACGAAGTAATATGATAATATAATGAAACTCTTTGGGAGAGTAAGTATATGTGAGACATACAAGTTTTCCATATGTGATAGTGAGGGCACTCGATGCAAGGTCCAGGAAGGGAAAGGTTGCAAGGTGGGATGCTACATAGGATGAATGTTTATAAATCTTAAATATTTTGAGAATGGTAAGTAAAAATTTAATTGACTTTAGTTGTATGTTAAAGACCTATAGATCATTATGGATGATGATTCACAAGGGAGGAAGTATGTTACACCCCAATTGTGTAATTACTATTTACTATTACTATGTAGGGTGAAACGTAAATGTAATGTGAATTCTAGAGATGAATAAATTATGCTCATACCTTGTTGTCAATGTGAATGCTATCTCATTTGATGTTATCTCAATTGATGTTATTTCATGGGGAAATACTGCATATATGCACGAACGGATGGTTATTGAATTATTATTCTAACTTTGGATATGTATTATGTATACTACATATTTTATGAACAGTTGACTATCGTGGGCATGCGTTAGTGTTGCAGGTAAATGTTCATTCCTCCAGGCAGAGGATAAGTATCACTTAGGAGAAGATCTTCGTTGAATAATTGGTAACGTAAACTATCTGAGCATACACACACCACAGTAGATTGGTTGAGTCTAGATATAGAAGTGGGAAGTTGGTAAGTCATCCCTAGTTTAAAGCATCTAAATTAGTAAAGGTCTTGTTTACTATTGAGTGCATTATTGGGTGATGTTTATTTGGTTGAGCTTTTTAGACCTTCCTTATTTTGTTTTTCTTGATTGTATGCATGAATGAGTATTGGGATATATGCATATATATGCATATGTCAATATACACGTATGATGGATACAATGGGATGTCCATACGAGTATGATGACATATGTATAAGATATGCATATATGTATATAAATATTTGTTATGATGTTTGTAAGAGTATAATAATGTGGTCATGATCATTCGGATTTAGAATGGATCATTCGACTAACATGTTGCTATATGATATATATATATGTACAAATACACACAAGCATAAAAGCTTAATAGAGGAGTGTGTATATACATATATATTTATATATATATATAATATATTACTATTGTGCATGAATGTTTACCCGTTAGTATTCATTTGTATTCCAAATGAGTACATACTTGATTGAGTTTGAATATAAATATATATATATATATATATATATATATATATATTAGTACATATAAACATATGAGATAGTGTTAATGCTATTTATTGACATACATATATATATATAGGTGCATATATAAATGTATATATTTATAACCATATTATGCTATTGTGTGTGTGTTTAACCACATGTTCATAATCATTCGATATCAAATGGATTACTTAATTATCATATTGCTATATAATGTATACGCTAATACATTCCTAAGCGTTAATGCTTATCAAAGAAGTGTACATATATAAGTATATGTGTATGAATAGCACGTATTGTTATTTACCAAATATGATAAAAAGAGTTATACATTCAAATATAGAATGGGTATATAATACGAGGATAAGAATATATATATATATATATTGAGTATTTAATATAAGGAATGATTTCATGAATATATATAATAATGCATATACAATATAATGAAAACATTATATGTATATTATTATATGTATACATTTGATGTGAGAATGCTTTTAAAAGAGGCAACACGTTTTTCTAGTAGAGCGCGACCTTGGCTTATGTTGGAGAATAAAAAATATAGTGAAGTCTTGAAGGTTGCGCAATATAAGGCATAGGGATTTTTTGTGTGTTGTTCTAACCAAAGTCAATGCAATTAACATTTAAGAGAAGTGGCTCTTCTAAACATTACTGCAAATACTTGTATATTGATAAACATAAGCATAATTTGAGATCGATTATTAGCTAGTCAAGGGCTATATACATGTTACTTTGACTATGTGTAGAAGCCTTTGAAATAATAGGTAATGCCAATGCATGTATCATACTCAAGCAGATCTTGAGAGGCTGATAAAATAGCTTATGATTGTTTTGTGAAACCGATTATCACTTAGTGTGTCACACAATATAAGACATTGTATTTTGTTTGATATTGATGGCTTATGTTGATATTAAGCATAGACCTGGTCGACGCCTTTGATATGATAAACCTTGAATTTGTCAAATGATTTTAATGCTTTGTTCGATTTATCCTCTAAACAAATAGATGGATGCTTTCTTTTATGAAATGGTAGTTGATTGTTTTTATTGGTAGTTAAACCACACCAAACAAGAAGGAGAGAGGATATATTTGGCACCACCTTTGAATCTAAGTTGTTGTAGATGTCTATTTCTTGTGACAATTCGAATTGAACATATGCAGATTGAATAAGTCTTTAGATTGTTGTCAATAAGTAAGTCGACCTGTAGGTGTTTATGTTGAGTATTAAGCTAGGAATTTTCTACCTTTCTATTGTGTTTCATGTGTTGCTTTGCATGGATCTTGTTTTCCATTAACATGCCTAAATTGTATGCTATTAGGTTACTAAGTTTCTCTATAAATAGTTGAGCCATTTCATTTGGAAGGGACACATTCTTTCCCAAGAGATTACACATATTTTGCAATTCCTTATTTTTGTGTTATTCCTTGCCATACTTGTTTTATATTGCGAGTGAGAAAGAGTGAGGGTTCTATTTTGTTGAGAGGAAACATTGTTGTTTGAGAGAAGTAAGCTATCAACTTGTGAGATAGAGTTATATGTGGCATTCTTGAGAAGCTAATTATCAAGCTAATTGTTGTTAGAGAAGGTTGCATTGTTGTCATTTATTTGGATAAGTGATAGCAGACATGAGGATCTCTTCTTTGTTATTTACTTAATTGAATGATATTTTTTCCATGATTGCTTGAAATGTCTTTTCCAGTGTGTGCATTAGAGATATTAGAGTGTCTTTGAAATGGAATTTGAAGCTTTTATGTTGTTTTTACGTTTTTCTTGTAAGTACTCCATAATAGGATTTTGGTGTATATCATAGATATCATATATTAGGCATGATTGAATACAAGGGGCACTTGTTATACACTTAGCTAAGTTATTGATTTAACTAGGAAAGCTTGTGTTTACTCCTAGGATAGTTAATCCAATATGGGAGGGAGCTTGTGTACTTACTTGTTAAGTAGGTTTATTCCAAGTAGATTAAAATGGTGATAGGTTAATCTTAGGTGACAGAATATCCATTGAAGGAAATACCTATGCATAGTTTAAGATGGCCTTAAGTCAAATCGGCCTTGAGTAGTACATGTGATAGATGACTCTCAATAGGAATACTAAATGTAATACTTTGGCCAAAGCAGTGTGAATTTCTGAGACTCCATTATGGATTGTGTGACTATTGAGACTACACTATCAATTCACCATGATCCAGTATGGCATGCTAGTTCAAGATTGTAGGTTGCAAGTTCTAGTTATGTAGGACACAACACTATGCTCAGTTCGTTGTTGTTATCTGTTACTCTACCAATCTCTTCGTCGAAAGGAAGGGCCATCTATCAAATGATAGACATGCGGGGGACCACATTAAGAGTCTTTGGTTGGTGGAAAAGTGATTGAGTGATGCTTCTCCTCCATAGCAGGCGATAGAAGAACCAAGATTTGAAAGGAAGGATCCTGGAATGTCTTACAACTATTTGTTCTAAAGCTCTTTGAGCTATGTATGTAAATTGTATGCATTCTTGTATTGATGTAACTTATGATTTATTTAAATGAAATGGAAACCATGTTGTATTATGTAATGCATCTTTGTTCGACATTCTCAATAAAGAAAAGAAATTTTTTTATTGCAATGGCTTGTTACTTAGTTAATTTACTTGCAAGGTGTAAACTTAGAATTTTTTACTACAGTGAAGGGTTGGCATGTTACACCTTGGATGTTTTGGGAGAATGATAGTTGGCTTCATAATGTTGAGGTAGCAAATCATATCGACCTCTTAATTGTTATAATTTTTTACAAGCATTTGCCTTTAGATATATAAAATGCATATTGTATCTTTATTTCTTGCATTTATTGAGATGCCATGAATTTTAAATTTTTAACATAAAACACTACATGTAATACTTTATAAAATGATTTTAGTACCATAAAATTTTGACAAGGAATTTTCAAGAGAAAATAGAATTGGTTATCTTAATTTCTATGCAAGATTTATTCCTCCAGTTGATCTTTCTTTCTATCTAAAATCTTTCTATTTTTGTATTGATTTATAATATAATTATATCTTTATGTCATGTCCCTTGTGCAACCACACTAGAGTATTATTTTATTTTAATTAATAAGCGTTTTTAAACACTATTATTATAATAATATAATCACATAATAAAAATAATATTATTAATCATTTTAATAATAATAATTGAATTTTGGCGTCAACTATCTATTTGGGAAATTGGCCAACTTGTTCACCTTTGATTACTTCGATCAGGTATAAAGGAGTGACATTTTTCATTCGTATAATTCATGCATTACCTAACTTTTATTTGCAAACAAAAATTTCGTTGGGATGAAACCCTCTATCAACTACACTTGTATGTATTTGGATGAAACCCTAAATCATGTCCTTGGTGTATTCATCCTGAGTGTGCAAGTTGAATCGGCTTATGAATTAATTTGTTTCATATTTAAGGAGAGAAATCCAAGTGGGAAATTATGAACTGGAAGTTACAACCTGTGGAAGATCAAAAACCCTAGGCATGGTCAGTCCATATTGTTTACCAAACATATATCTACGCACAAATACAAGCTCTTCACACCCAAATTTGAGGACCATCAAGCCAAATATTAGCAAAAAAGAGATTGAATGGTAGCATGAAGTTGCTATCCAACAAAATTCGATCAAGTTTTCCACAATATTCTTGGGAACTAGCTTATGAGCTCAAATCTAAGCACAAGAATAAGTGAGAGGCACACATTCATAAGTGCATCCCTTGCACAAGGATATTTGGGGTTCAATAGGAGATATATTGAGGGTTTCATGCCTCAATTTTGGATAGTCATTATAGATCAAAAATCTTGGGAATCCAATTTGATCTAGCTAAGGGATATACCATCCTCATTGCAAGCTATCACCAATAATTAATTTATGTACACTCCTACTCAAACTTTGATCTAAATTGAAGCGATTTATATATCATATTTGTCAATAGAATGTGGGATCCTTCAGTGGTTGATTCTATTATATTACGAAGTATAAATCAACTAGTTTCTTTGGTACATTTGACAGTATGGTGTGCATATTCATATTCTAAATTCTTTTGTCATATATATATTCTGAGTTTACTTGTCAAATATGAGTTAAATAACATTTGAAAACCCTAGGATCATATCATAGGTGCTATTGTTGCTCTGTTATGTTGTTATTTCACTTGAAACTCTAGATCTAAAACTAGCTATGCAATTTGTTAACCTTGAGGATCATTTCAATTTCTCATTTTCAAACCAAGAAAGTAGAGAGCTCCACAATTACTCTAGTGTAAAAACATATCCCTCTTAATGAATTAAAAAATAAATTATTATATCTTTTCATTGTTTAAAAACTATTTATCCTAGTTTTTATTGGTTGCATCGAAGTGATCTTGTTAAAAGATCAAACTTACTTCATTTACTGAAACAATTTAATGGTAAACCAATTATTAAGAATTTAACATTTTGAATGCTCAATATTAAAAATTTAATATTAGAATTACACAAAGAATTCAATTCTGGAGAAAATATAAAATTTCTCTAGTGTAAATAAATTCTTACATAAAAATAATTTATGTAAACAAATAATTCACAACTATAACTTGATGATATAAATGAAAACAAAAGTACCTACTTACTTTGGAACATTACACCAATTACTCTAACTGTTCTTATTTGTGTAACAGATAAGTTTATGGTCCTCATATACATTCCATGGAAGATTTAAAGAAAATACCTTAATATTCATTGAACTGCTGAAGAGAAATCTAGGACAATGGTCTCTATATGAAAAAACACAATACAAGTTATATAACGATATATTCATATGATTCTTTAGAAACAAAACATCATTAGTTGGTGTTGATGTAGCAAAGTGGACTTTTTTATTCATCCTTACTATCTAGGAGATGTGGTAATCATTATAAAATATATTGGACATCCAATGCATCCTCAAATGTTTGTATCTATTGATTGTATTGCATGAAGGGCTTGAATAACTGATGAATGGATTTTTTGGATTCCACATGAAAATTGCCATTAACTTATGAATTGGTTTAGAGAAATCAAGATATTTTCTTATGGGAACAATGTTTAAGAGAGTGCATGAGATTTAGAATATAGAATGTATTGTGAGATTTTTATGGTGGTCTTTTTTTTGGATTATTTTGGGTTTTGGGAATTTTTTGAGCATTAAGGTTAAAAGCTAAAAATTATTGAAATGGTGAAAAAGTGGTTTGGATGCTATCATATGGTTTTGGACATAGAGCATACCCACATTTCCTATTTCATTCAAGGATAACCCTTGAGATCTCAATGTAAGGGAGAAAGAGATCTTGCTAAGGGTTGTCCTAAGGGATGAATATGATCTAATGAGGGGTTCACCAACAAGTTTAGACTTGGAAAAGATAACGATATGAAAAACCCTAATTGAATGCAAACTAACACTAGAAATGACCTAAAAAGTGGTTGAAATGAAATAGAAAACTGTAAAACAGAATGTATGCAACTAGAAATCTGAAAGGTGGCTGAATGAAGGTTTGAATTGCTGGAAATTTTTCTATTGTGGCTGACTAGGACTTATTCGCCAAGCTAGGTGAATCAGTCCTATTTTTGGGAAATTGTGTCGGAACAAGTTTCAGGAAAAAGGGTATCAGAATCTACAAAGTCTTGAAAAATGACTGGAACTGGGACTCATTCGCCAGAAGTGGTGAATCAGTCTAGTTAGGATTTTTTGAAGCTTCAAAATTTGATTATGTACTCCTTAGTTTGCTTTTCTCTTCCCGATTGGTTTCTAGATTTGAAACAACAATTTGTGACTTGTAGATGATCTCCAAGGCTCTTCAACACTTGATGATAACTTTGACAACTTTGGATGTTTTGCAACACTTCTCTAATATTGCTCCTTAGGAAATTTGCAACCTAGCCCTGCAAATCACACACAAAGGAGAGGGAAAAATTTTGGGGGGTTAGTGGATAGGGGTTTTCCTTGGTCAAACCCCTTGTTGGAAATCAATCCTTGAAATGAAATCAAATATGCAAGGAAAATGATGAATGAACAGAATATGATGCTACAACTCACCAAACCCTAGCAATAAGTTGTTGCAAGTATGCTTGAAATGGCTACAATGGAAGTGGTTCTTGAATTTAGCTTGAAGAAGATAGATCTTGAATGCAATGCTTGTTTGAATCACAAAACCCTACACCATAATTGTTAGCACAATAATAAACATGATGCAAGAGATCTTTGACACGATTATTAATGCTTGAAGAATGCTCCAAAATGTTGAATAATCTACCCTTGAATGCCCTTGAGTGCTCTTGAATACTCTTGTGAACTAAAATTTTCTATAAGGATGCTCATTCAACTTTCTAGGTGAGAAATGAATGAAAGAAACTTGTATTTATACTCAATTATGCAAGAATTCCCAAAATTACAACACTACAAGCTGACATTGGATCTTGGAGAATAAAATCCTGCCAAAGATTTAAATTAAATTTGATTTTGAGCTAAATGGGACTCATTCACCACCCTGGGTGAATGGGTCCCACCTAAGGGGACTCATTCGCCATTCTGGGCGAATGAGTCCCACCTTAGGAATTTGAGGTGGGTTTTCATAATTTTGGTATTTTAAATGCTTTTGTCAAGATTATCCTTAAAAATACACATAAATAAGGCTTGTGGATGCAAAATGGGCCCAATTAAAGCATAATAAATCCCAATTATTAATGATAAGCCTAGAAAAGTGTGAAAGTGTGTTCCAACACTTTGAAATAAGGCAAGATTAATGTTAAAAAGAGGTTATTTAGGTGTGATTCATTAACAAGACCTTAGAAAAGTGTGAAAGTGAGTTACAACACTTCACAACACTTTGTAAGGTATCATTTAATCCATTTATTTCACAAGGTCCCAAGACCTAATGTGAATATGTTAGGCATATTACAACACTAAATCAAGGCCAAATTAAGGGGACCTTTTTCTGTCATCACATATAGCCCCCACTTTAGTGAGAGGAGGAACTTGCTTCCAACTCACTCTAAAGTAGACCAAATTCCATAACGATCAAGGGGGGTTCAAATGTACCAATGCCAGCAAGATAGGACAATCATGACCAAGGGGGGTGCGCAAGCCCCTAGGACCAAGTTCCTATGGCAAACAAACATAAGCGCAAAGGAACACCCATGAGAATGATAGAGAGCAACAACAAGGTACAATCATGCACTGTAAAAGATGAAGGAAAAGGAAAAAGTAAAAAGATCAGATCAAGTTTTGATCGTTTGTCCATCACGATGTGGATCAAATCTAGGTTGTTTGTCCGGAAAATGCATACTCACTCTGAGGCAATGGAACTTTATGTTGTCCCCTGAGTGAGAAGGCCTAAAAGGTGAGAAACATGCACTCACACACATAAGTGGCTATAGGGAAAGTCATGCCTTGGTTGGGCTTCCTGCTCAAACCATACCAGAGTTATACCTCCTGATAACATTGATAAGGCAGCCGCAAAAATAGTTTTTGAGCTTCATGAGACAAGAAAAACTTTGTATGTTTGGACCTCATGAACAACACGATGGCTCCACAGGCATGCAAGTTGTGTTTTGCAAGGTGGCCATAAAATGACAAATGCAAAATGTGGGGAAATTTATGCCTCAACATTCGGGTTTCCCTTGAAGACTTGGTCGATTTCTCCATGTTTATGGCATTTACCGCCATACTGTTGCATGCTTTCCTTAGAGGTGCGGTTGTGTGGTTTACCGCTTTACCGTGAGCCTCTATTTCTCGGTCCACAGTTGGGTGATGTTACCACTCTACCGTGGTGGTCTTCTTTTTGTGTGGCGGTGGCACGGTGAGCGGTGGCAGTCTGGAAGGCGGTTACCTCCTTATCGCGGGGCATCAATCTAGCAGTGGAGGTAGTGCGGTGAGTGGCGTAGTAGTGGAAAGCTGGTGGGCTGGTGGTTACCACTATAATGTAGGCTGTGAGAAGCCTCACCATGGTGACCGCAGTATGCGGCTAGTGGTCGGTGGTGACCGTTACCGCCCCACCACAGGCGGTGAGGATGCTCACTGTGGTAACTGTAGTGAGATCGCTAGCGATCACCACTCTACCGCGGGGTGGCCTAGTGGCCTCCGCGGTAGCGCGGTGAGACCGCTGATGGTTTGGCTGGCGATTACCACCACACCGCAGGAAGGCATTGGTTGGTTAGCGGTAGCACAATGGAGATGGCAGTCAGCACAGTGTAGTCAAATTTTGGGCTCGGTGATGTCTTGGGTGAGCTCGACCGAGCTCACCGCCATACCACGAGGTGACTTAGATGGGGGCATGGTAGTGTGATGGAGTCAGGGTGCAAGCCCGAATGGCTTACCGCTATACCACGAGGTGAGTCGGCTGGGGCAGCGGAAGCATGGTAGAAGGCAGGGTGAGCTCGGGTGAGCTCACTGCATTACCATGACCTCGTCGAATGGACTCGGTGGTAACGCAGTAGAAGGTCGAGAGTATTGGGAGTTCGGTTGACTGAGCTTGCTTGAGCTAGACTGACAATCAAAGAGATAGGCGAATGGAGTGGCGGCACGTGGCAGGTTATCACCGATTGATTGGCTGAAGTCTTGAGCGGTAAATGCATTAACTACATGGCTCAAATTTTGACGGTGATCAGGATCTATTTGTGACAAAGAATTGAATGCCTGGACGGCTTGATGCGTGCTTGCAGGACGACTAGGTCAGAGGCGATTGGATTTTTCTGACAGAGTTAAGGTGCATATTAATGCCACCCAATTGGTTGGTTGACAGTGATTGAAATGTATGACTTGTAACAGTCAAATACATTGGATAGAGACACAAAAAGGTGCCGAAGAGTTAAGCCATATGCGATGGCATTAAAACGGTTAACTCTTGGTGTCATAGATAAGAAAAGATGTGAACCCGATTTGCCTTGAGGTTGTGTTGGCCGAGAGGCTGGCTAAGAGAGTCTTTTGAGGAGCTAAAGGGAATCTACATGGTATGTCTTTAGAGACATTGTAACTATGTGAAGATTCTATTTTGTTGCTACCTGTATTCTCCAGATGAACAAGATGTAATCTTCTGAAGAGCATAGCTCTAATATTTGTATTGTAACTGTTTTGTTACTGAATAATACAAGTGAGTTGAGTGTTTTGGAGGGTGGGGTTTTTTACCCGAAAAGGTTTTCCCCATGTATATCTTTGTGTCCACATGTTTTTCTTTCCTGTTGTATGATTATGTATCTTGAATCTATGCTTGTGTTGAATCTGTTATAAGTTTTACATTTACTTCTCTTAGAGGATCAATGGGGGATCAACTATGCCTGCTTCCGCTTTATGGCATAGTTGTTTGTGTCTTTGAAGTGATAAAAATGAAAATCACTAAGGCACTGTTGTCTTAGACGTGTTCTATGATGACAGACCGACTCTGTATCCCCAAAAAGTGGTATCAGAGCTGGTTGAAGGAGATCGATCCTTGATGATACCAACAAGTGGTGTCAAAGCCTTCTCCTAGTTACTGAAGTTCTGGGTATTTCTCTTGTGTTTGATTTCTTAGCCTGGCAAGCTTGAGGGAATCTGGAGAAATTGGTTGGTGATTGATCCTTCGATGAGTGGAAGTTGTTGCTTCTTTGATTCAACACGTGGCTTGAAAGACGCTGGAGATGACTGGAGTTGATCATATTGTTTCAATATGGTCTGAGGCTCCTGGCTCGCAGCAGATGTTCCTGATTCAAAGAGCGTGAGATGTGCTTGTGGTTGTGTTGTAGCAAAGTGTGGTTTCATACTGGGTGTCTGTGTGAGAGGCTCCCTGGCGGTATGAAGTTGCTTGTGTTGTTGTTCAGTAATGGAGTATTTAGCTTGTGCTAGGTGTTTTGACTTAGCAATGAAGGAAATTTCTATGTTGCTTTGATTGCATGGAGGCTATGAAGTTGATCCTGGTGGTCTACAACTTTTGAATAGCCTGGATCTCTCATATGCTTGTGCATGACTATGGTTTTTGGAACTGGTCTGAAATGGACCTGCTGTTCCTACTTACCTATTTCTTGCACTCGCATGGTTCAGATTCATGTCTTTGGCTCTGAAGGTTTTGTGTAGATTTTCCTAAAAATTCTATGGTGCATATACATGTCTTTCATTATTCTGGTTAACCGTGATGGTTGTGTGCAAACTCCTAAGTCATCCATATGAGCAGTGAATATGAAGATGCATGGGTGTTTTATAAACATTGTGATTTTGTAGGTTTTGCATGGTCAAGTAAAACTTGTGACTTGTGGAGCTGTTGTTCTGTTATTTTCTAGACCCTAGCTTTTGGGGTGTGACTGGATGAGATAGTTGCAGTTTGACATGTATCTTGAGGAGGTGTGTTGTCTTCTCTACATGGGAGTGTTGGTATGAGTTTCTCATTTATCATTCTTGTGGTTTGTTTGCTTAATGGTTGCTTGGAATATGGTGCTTGAGTTGTGGATGTGATTGGCAAACCAGATCTGGTGTTTGAGTCATGTTCATCTACGTGGGTAGTTCTCTTTAATGATCTTAGTTTTGCAGTTTCCAATGCGATGATAGATTTGCAAGTTTTGAAGTGGATCTCTGAGTTGTGCGACTGATGGATTAGCTACCCATTGGGTGCAGTGGGACAACTCGAAAGTGGATTGTCAATATCCATGAGATTGCTTATGTGTTGTTGCAGATCTATTAGCTGACCTTGTCTGTGTTCACTTGTGCATTGGCGTAGTTGTTTTGAGATGAGAAGGTGAATGGCATTCTGAGTACCTGAATAGTCAATTATGGGGACCTATAGCATGAGAATCACGATGTCATGGAGAGTTGGATACACTGGCTTGTGTAAGCTTTTGACAGTGATGGTGTGGTCTACGTGATTTGGTGCTCTTGGTGCAATTCGGTGTTGTTTTCCAATGGACATGCTGTTGTTTTGTACCTGGAGGTTTTCAGATCAGCAGATGTTTGGTCATGATTCTTTGAGAGCTCGGTGTCATGTTTCAGTGGGAGCTTTAGCAGTGACTGTGGATTCATCACTTGGTGGTGAATGATCTTCTTTGGTGTTGCAGATGCTCCTGGTGAAGTTGGTCTAGAGTTTTGGCATGTTGCTTTGCTCTTGAGACCATGGCTTGTTCACTTGAAGCATGGTATCTCCTAAAGGGGATGAGTAGATCATGGTGTCATGATGTTCCTGGTTCAACTGGTTTGGAGCTTTGACAGTGGTCTGGTGTTTCTCTTTTCTTTGAGTACCTTGGTCGTATGCTAGAGAACTTCATGTTTATTGTAGTAATGCAGTTTGGAGTTAGCATGAGATGATAGTATGTTGGTGCTCATGGATTCATGGAGAATAAGGTGAGGCTGTAATTCCTTTGAGAATAGTGTTGTTACAGCTAAAAGTCTAAGTAGCCTGCACCTTGGTTGAATGCGAGTTCAACAATGACCATGAAGGAGAATGCTCTTGGGTAAGTCACGATGACTTGTACATCTTGAAGGAGCATTTTTTCTCTTCTTTTGGTCTGCTCGGCGGTGTTTACCCATTACATCTTTCATATGTCTTTTGTATGTTTTATTTTTCATAGATATGAATCTTGAGTTTTCTTGAGATTCTGGAGGATTCATTATGAAAGATGGACAGCATAGTTTATCTCCTTGTTTTTCTTTGAGGACTGGTAGGAGATGTTAATATGGGTTAGTCTGATCTTCTTTGTGGTGCTTACATTCATGGATTTGTTGGATGTTGTTTCGTCATTGCCTTTGGGATGTGAAGAAGATCACTCTTGTCACAGTTGGCTTTAGAGATGTATGTAGGAGGATGTTCTACAAATATATGTTGTGCAACGGTTCCCTCTTTGGTCTTGGTTATCTTCCTGGAAGTTTATTTTTTATCCTATGTTGGGTGTGAAGAACTTGGAAGAATTTTGGAAGACTGCTAAGAGAGATGGTTCCTATAGTAGCTTGTTGCAAGTTGTCCATATCACTGTGGATAATTCCTTGGTACTACATGTTCACATTGTTTCTATATGTTGTTTTTGGTAGACTGGTAATGCCATTGATCTTTCAAATCTAACATTACCCATGCAGTGGGAGTTCCTGGATGTGCTTTGTCTTCGTTGACTGGTTGGCACATGGTGATCGTGTTCTACTATTGATGGGTTGTTTGTGTCGCTGGCATTGCTTTACTAATGGTGGATACCTTAGAGGTATGGATGGTTGGATGGTTAGCACTTGTTGTGGGTGCTATTTTTCAGTCATGTGGGTTTTGATCAGTTGGATGAAGGGCAGTCAATTTTTTGGTTGCAATTCAAGCTGATGGTTTGTCTTGTTTTGGAGAAGTGTTTCTCTTTCTATGTTCATTTTTGTGTTCTTTGTTGTTGCTGATGTGGTTCCTTTGCCACCTGAAGGATCAGATGTTTGTGTTCCTAAGATTGGTACTTTTTCACTTTGGCATGTTCATGTGTTTGGAGCTATTGCCTAAGATGGTGGACATTTTTTAAATGTCATTGCAGGTGTCTTGGTTGGAGCGTGGGGGCATTGTGTTGGTCCTTGTTCGTGTTTGGAGGAAGCCTGAATGTCTTCATCAAGTGGGAGATTGTTGGAAAATTTATGCCTCAACATTCGGGTTTCCCTTGAAGACTTGGTCATTTCTCCACGTTTATGGCATTTACCGCCATACCGATGCATGCTTTCCTTAGAGGTGTAGTTGTGCAGTTTACCGCTTTACCACGAGCCTCTATTGCTTGGTCTACGGTTGGGCGGTGTTACCGCTCTACCGCGGTGGTCTTCTTTTTGCATGGCGGTGGCACGGTGAGCGACAACAATCTAGAAGGCGGTTACCTCCTTACCACGAGGTGTCAGCTTGGTGATGGAGGTAGTGCGGTGAGCGGTGCAGTAGTGGCGAGCTGGTGGGCTGGCAGTTACCGCCATACCATGGGCGGTGACAAGCCTCACCGCGATGGCCGTGGTATGCAGCTAGCGGTTGGTGGTGATCGTTATTGCCCCATCGCAGGCGGTGAGGATGCTCATTGTGGTGGCTACAGTGAGACCGCTAATGGTCTGCCAAAGCGGTCACCGCTCTACCGCAGGGTGGCCTAGCGGCCTCCGTAGTAGCGTGGTGAGACCGCTGACGGTTTGGCTAGCGGTTACTGCCACACCACAAGAAGGCATTGGTTGGTTAGCAGTAGCATAGTGGAGATGGTGGTTAGCACAGTGTAGTCATATTTTGGGCTCGGTGATGACTTGGGTGAGCTCAGTCGAGCTCACCGCCATGCCGCGAGGTGAGACAAACAGGGCAGTGGTAGCGAGGTAGATGGTTGGGTGAGCTTGGGCGAGCTCACCGCCATACCGTGAGGTGACTCAGACAAGGGTGTGGTAGTGCAGTGGAGTCAGGGTGTTAGCCCGGATGGCTTATCGCCATACCGCGAGGCGAGTCAGTTGGGGCAGCGGTAGCACGGTAGAACGTAGGGTGAGCTCGGGCGATCTCACCGCATTACCGCGGCCTAGTTGAATGGACTCGGCGGTAACACGGTAGAAGGTCGACAGTGTTGGGAGCTCGATTGACTGAGCTTGACCGAGCTTGACCGACAATCAAAGAGATAGGCGAATGGAGTGGCAGCACATGGCAGGTTATCACTGATTGATTAGCCAAAGTCTTGAGCGGTAAATGGATTAACTGCATGGCTCAGATTTGGACGGTGATTAGGATCTATTTGTGACAAATAATTGAATGCCTGGATGGCTCGATGCATGCTTGCAGGGTGACTTGGTCAGAGGCGATCGGATTTGTTTGACAGAGTTAAGATGCATATTAATGCCACCTGATTGGTTGGTTGACAGTGATTGAAATGTATGACTTGTAATAGTCGAATACATTGGATAGAGACACAGAAAGGTGCCAAAGAGTTAAGCTGTATGCGATGGCATTGAAACGGTTAACTCTTGGTGTCACAGATAAGAAAAGATGTGAACTTGGTTTTCCTTGAGGTTGTGCTAGCCGAGAGCCTGGCTGAGAGAGTCTTTTGAGGAGCTGAAGGGAATCTACATGGTATGTCTTTGGAGACATTGTAACTGTGTGAAGATTCTATTTTGTTGCTATCTATATTCTCCAGATAAACAAGATGTAATCTCCTGAAGAGTATAGCTCTGATATTTGTATTGTAATTGTTTTGTTACTAAATAATACAAGTGAGCTAAGTGTTTTGGAGGGTGGGGTTTTTTACCCGAAAGGGTTTTCCCCACGTATATCTTTGTGTCCACATGTTTGTCTTTCCTATTATATGATTTTGTATCTTGAATCTATGCTTGTGTTGAATCTGTTATAATTTTTGCATTTACTTCTTTCAGAGGATCAATGGGGGATCAATTGTGCCTGTTTCAGCTTTATGGCATAGTTGTTTGTGTTTTTAAGTGATAAAAATGAAAATCACTAAGGCACTGTTGTCTTAGACGTGTTCTATGATGACAGACCGACTCCATATCCCCAAAAAATTGCAACAATAAGGGAATGTTCAAAGGAGTCTTGCTTAGTTCATGTGAGGTCTTTAACTTAGGAAACATTGTGCCTAATTTCTCCAAGAGAGGACCGATCAAAGTATAAAAGATTCACACATTAGGGGATGTAGTGTGTTGCATCAAGCTACTAAAATTAATGTAATATGCTAAGAGAGATCACAATCCTGAAGGACATCACACCCAATGTCATCCACAAAGCAACAAAAAAATGCGTACAAAGTAAGAAGATTGCACCATGAATCATGAAAAAGGAAAATTCAAAAGAATAATGCCAATGTATGTCCCCACTTTAAAGGAATTGTTAAACACCATATTGTGAGCAATTACTTAAAGTAGCCAATGATAAATGCAAACTGTAAGCATGGATAAGGTGTAAAGCACAAAACACACTTCTTAATATGACATTATATCAAAGACAAAATTAAATGAATCAATTCAAGGCAATAATCTACTGAAAGCGTCATATTATTCTCTATCTCCAAAGATTTATTAAACCACTGTTGCTCTCAGATCGTGAGTACACTATGATTGTTAAAATGACAATCCAAAAAATGAGATGGATTCTAATGCAATCATATGGAGCTTAATATGATAATACTAGATGATAAAGAAACTAAACTAGCATGAATTGACATGGAAACAGATAAATGCAGCTACAGGAGGCAGCCATGATATGAAAGTTTGATTTGCTTGAATTCCTATAGAGTAAGAGTGCATAAGTTAGATTCTCTAGATCCTTTTCTTGGTTCAATGAGGCTTTATTTATAGATTTCCTGGCTGTAGAAATACACAAGGATGGCATTGAGAGGGATGGCATTGAGAGGCTTGGATTCAATCTGGAGGATTGAATGGTGAAAGATGGAGGAGATTGAGAGAATTTTGGTGATTGTCTCTACCCATGAAAACACCAGACAAGAGAAGAGGAAAGGTTGATGGAGGAGGATTGAGAGAAGATTTTGGAATTTGTCTCCAATTTATCTCCAAAACTTCCTGTGAAGTTTCAAAGCATTAATTGTGACATATTTTAGACATAAATTAGACATAGGATATCTAATTCATTTTTGAGGAAATATAGATGGAATATTATTTATGCCTTTATTCAAATATTTTGATTTATTTAAATTAGCAAAAGAGGGATAAATAATTTAATAAAATGAACTATAGAAGTTGTTTATTAAATTAAACAGAAGAATATGGCAATTAATCAATAAAGTGTTTTAATCTTTATTTAATTAATTTAAGATTGATGTAATAGAATAAAATAGGGAAATGATAATTAAATTAAACAAAGTATTTAATTTTGTTTATTTAATTAAGATAAGATATTAGAAGAATTTAAATGTGACGTGAACGTGAACTATATAAATAAATAATTCTATTTATTCGATAGTAGAGGAAATTAGGATAATTAATCAAATAATTTGTATTTAATTAATCGGATGCTCCAGACCAATTTTAGGTGTATACATTTTTCCCCTCTTCGAAGTGATGTGTTTACGCGTTGCTTCGAAGAAAATTTTGCTACTACTGCCAGGATCGATGATATAAAAAAAAAATTATGTATGCCCCAGACATTGATTTTCAGATGATTGTTGATAATATGCCCCCTCGGGAGATAAATTAATGATTTGATGATTTTTAGATTTTTTCAAAAAATTTATGATTTTCTGATGATTTGATGAAGTTACGATGATGAAATAATTTATCTCCCGACAAAATGATGAAGAAATATAGCCCGCAAATGAATTTCAATTAATATCATGGATAAAATTAATCAAAATATAATAAAACCCTCAAAAATCCCTTTTCAAAAGTTATATATAGTCCAAAAGGTCATTTTCAAAGTCATTTGCACTTTGTGAGTTTGAAAAATCCTTGTGATAGAGACATTTCAGCCAGCTGGAGCAGGATGCCAATCCCTTACCACACTCACCGTTTCAAGTGCGTTCGATGTCACCAACGGCCGATCGCATATGGACCTCCGGTATGTACCCCTTATCCTCCTCATTTTTTGTGAAATTTTGTTTTTTATGCATTTTATAGCTTTAGGCATTTTTTCTCTGTTTTAGCGCTTTCAAGCCACGCTGTAGCACTTTCACTCCAGTGTAGCGCTTTCAGTAGGTAGATTAGCACTTTGAGATTTAGCACTTGCGTTAAATTCTCTAGCACTTCCATAGGATAATGTAGCGCTTTAGATGATATAGCGCTTAGGTAGTAATTTTTAGCGTTTTGATGCTGGATTTTAGCACTTAGAGAGTTCTAGCACTTTGATTTGGTAGATTAGCGCTTTCATGGTCTGTCCTAGCGCTTCTGGTAAAGCGGTGCTTTGATGGACTGTTTTAGCGCTTTGATGCGGTAAAAAAGCGCTTAAGTTAAAATAGTGCTTTGGATGCTTGTTATAACGCATCGGAGTGCTAAAGTAGCACTTTCGAGATTTAGCACTTTGGGTGCCTGATTTAGCACTTTTGACTGATAAAGTAGCACTTTTGGGATTTAGCGCTTTGGATGCCTGTTTTAGCGTATCCATGTCAGAATAGTAAACATTGATTTCGTCAATTTTGATCATATCCATTCTTCGGATTGGTATGATTGATAATCCAAATTCTTGATGTTGGATTGTGATGATTTAAATAAGACTAAATCTCATGATAGGCAAGAAGAAATCATATTTGTGATGATCCTCATGATAGGTGAGGAAATGATTCAATATTTGATAAATCTCATGATAGGCGAGATTAGATAATGTTTGATGAACCTCATGATAGGTGAGGTTTGTTGATGTTCGCCCATGAATTTTGATCGAAAATTCATACCAAATTTTGGAATAGACTTGATAGTAGAATGACTTTTGATTTCTTGACATAGTTCACTGATTGTGGATTTTTTCATTATGATGATAGGAGGATTTGGGTACTCTCTAGATGTGAGAGAGGTTTCCTTGGACCACAGACTTGATACCTCATCTGACACCAAATGAACTTCAGATTATAGGTCGATGCGGCCTAACTAGTTTGCTTGATATGCCCCAAATTAGGATTAATCGAGGTCTATTGACTGTTTTGGCTGAGAGGTGGCACAGTGACCACAACGCCTTTCATTTACCCACTAGCAAGATGACGATCACACCCAAGGATGTGTGGTGGATTCTGCGCATTCCGTTCATGGGGGAGATTGTAGCATATGATTCTCATGGGACCGGTGGGAGAGATGCTCTCCGCAGAGTATTCCAGGATCAGGATATTAAGGGTCTGAGTGTCCGATGGAGGAGGATCGCCGATTCATATGTGACACTACCAGCAGTGTTTGCTGTATTTATTGGAGGTTTCCTTTGCCCTGATCGCAGGTCAAAGGGATTCCTCATGGATTGGGGCGGGACCTTAGAGAGCATGATGGTACATGGTACTAGATATGCGTAGGGGATGTGCATGTTGGCACATCTTTATCATGATCTTCACTCAGTTGTGTACCTAGGGGCATGCAGCCTATCAGCAGGGATGCCCCTGTTATAGGTGTGGGCATGGGAGTACTTTTCTATTGCCCGACCATTTCCAGTGGCAGACAGACCAGCAGGCAGACCCTATGTGTTCAGATACAGAGGTCGGCTTACCTAGGCCCAGATGGGTAAGTTAGAGCATTGGAGGTGGGTTTTTTATGACACGGAGACTATTACCTGGCGTCCATACTTAGACTGTGAGCAGTGGGACGAGGATGATGCAGTGTTGGGATACCTCTGTGATTCTATGTATCTGATCGGTCGGACACCTTTTGTTTTAGAGAGATTTTTTTGCACCGAGTGTACAGACAGTATGGCATCGTGCAGTGTATGCCACAAGGGGTAGCCCACTATGCTAGGTGGTGGAGTGATATACCTGATTGGGGACCATGTTTATCATATGATGTTTTAGTGGAGGGATACAGGGCATTGCAGCCATCATCCTGGGACATGTGTAGAGATATTGCAGAGGCAACAGTTACATAGGAGTATATTGCCTTCTTGGCTTTGGTTCCACATCCACACATTACTATTCCAGATGAGCCAACACTGTTATCGGTAGAGGAGGATGCGGCAGAGGGTTCTGCAGATAGTGAGGGTGGTACTCCATCAGGTAGTAGCATGGAGAGGGGTGGTGATGACAGCAACAGTGATGACAGTGATGGTGGAAATGGAGGGGACAAAGGGGTAGGGCCAGTCAGCAATGGTCCATCATCTAGTAGGCCTCGCAAGAGGTGAGCAGTAACAGTACCACCAGTAGACCATCAGAGACAGATTGCAGGTCTCCAGACACAGGTCCAGACATTGCAGGGATAGTTGGTACAGGCCCGGGGTTTGCTTGTTCAGACCCAGGCTCACGCTCATGCTTAGGCTCATGCTCAGGCTTTAGTGCAGGTTCAGGGACAGTTGGTCGCTATACAGATGCAGGTTGCCACTTTGACAGCTGAGCAAGACAGTGCTCATCAGATTACCGAGAGGGCACAGGAGATAGCGGAGACCCTACAGAGAGTGGTTGATGGTACTTCAGTGGGAGACTATATGAGAGAGGTTCTGCGGGCTGGCTGATATCATGATGCAGTGCCTACTGATCGCAAAGTCAGTTATGCCCCATCGAGATCTGGGCGAACACATACATGGACAGTGAGTGAGGGGGTGATGCAGCCTCCACGCAGAGATCTCAGAAATCCTGGTTCTTCCGGGGGTGGTGGTGGTACTGGTCCCATTGGGCCTGCACAGTCTAGCAGTAGCAGATCGTAGATGCTATTGAGATTCTTCTTTTTGAGACATGATGTATATTACGATGTACCTCATTTTTGATGATGTATCTTTATTTTCAGACTTCATTGTATACTTGATACTGATGATATATATATATATATATATATGAGATGCAGTTGATATGGTTTTATGATGGTTTATGATAACTATGTGATGGATGCATTTATTATGTCATGTTTTATATGAATGATTTTATTTCAAATGTGATGATGTAATGATAAATGTTTCTATTTTATGTAATGATTTCATGCATTTGTATTTGTAGAATATATGATATATGGATGTATAATGTGATGTAAATGTATGGATGGATGAATAAATGTTGTTTATTTAATGTAATGATAAAATGATGATCTTATGATGAATGATAATGGATGGATGTAATGATAATAATGACATGACTTGCATTTATTTTATATGTGATAAAATGTATGGATGAAAATGATGTATGCATATGATGTTGATGGATGATAATGTAATGAATGTTTTTTTTATGGTAAAATGAACATGATGTACTTATGGTATAATTTAATTCATAATTTATTTGATATATGATGAAATGCATGAATGATGAAATGATGAAACTAAATGATGAGATGATGACTCCTACATGTTTTTGATGATTTTTGGAATTATGTCAAGTATACTCAGTCTTATTTGTAGATAAGATAATCATTGATTGGAACCCTTTATGCAATAAATACTCTGCAGATAATGAGTATGATGAATGCAATCTAATTTTAACATGCAACTATATGCAAAACGATTGTCATTTTAACAGTACTTTTGTGTTTTTTTGTCATCATAGAGCTTTATTGGATGTTGAAAGTGAATACAAGCGTTAATGGTATGTGTTAGACCAATGATGACCTGAGTACTTCTTTCAATTTTTTTTTATATTGCAAGTGAACACAAGCATCTAGGTATGATTTAACCGAGATGACCTGAGCATTCATTGCGTAAACAGGCAGTGGTTAATCATTTCAATGTGTGAATTCTGAATGTCATCGGTGATACATTTGCATAGCACATCCCCCGACAATTCATACATTTATATGATTAACTTACAGACAACAGATAATAAAAACATCATTCTTCTTCCTTGTTTCTCTAGTTCAATACATCATTGAGTTACTCCAAAGAAATGATAATCAAAAATACAATTTATCCATTGTTTACTTAGAGTGTTTCATTCATTATTCAAATTTTAGATCATCCATCCTGATTTTGTGATGTTTTTGGATTTTTGAGATTTTTGACCAAAGACCTAACCTACTAACTTATCCTAGGGGTCTCGGGGGCTGATCAAAGATTAGCCTTGCCTATGTTACACACGCAGAGACCATGTAATTCGACTGACACAGACCAATGTTTTTGGATTTTGCTTTTTTAGACTTAACTTTTTGACATATTTTTGGATTTTCGAATATGATATGGATGGTTGATGCCTTTCTAACGATGATTGATGTTGCGCGTTAATCTTTGTTTTCATTTCTCTGCTATATTTTTGTTCGCCCTTTGGTGAAATCGATGTTTTTGTTGCCCTTAGTGATATCCCGATGTTACCCCCAAGCTTTGGAGTGAGATTTGACTATTTGAGAATGATTTTGATATGGATGCAAACATGGCAAGACTACTGACATGATACGAAATGGTACTGACTGCCAGAATAAATGATCTTGATATATATCAAAATAGATGGGAAAGTTGATCTTAGAATCACATACGACGCCTGTTTCTAGGTTTCACCATATATTTTGATTACACTCTTTGTTTTGTGTATTTTTCTCATTTTTTACTTCTTTTTTTTCTTTTTGTATTTTCTATGTTCTTTTTTTTTTTTGTATTTTGCGTTGCCAAGATGCATGTTTGCCAAGTTTTCATCAAGGAAACCATTTTCAGAAGTTTGACCCGTGCACTAGGAGATTCAAGCATAAAACTTTCTGAGATGGATATTGTTGATCAGTTCATCAAACAAATCCCCTTATGACGTTGATAGTTGATATGCTCCTGATCCACACACTGATATGACAATAAAAGGACCAAGCCAGTTAGGCTCAAATTTCCCTTTATTCTCCCTGTCTTGCTGATTCCTAGGGTTTTCTTTTAGTACCAAGTCACCAACCTGAAAGACCCTCGATTTTACCCTGTGGTTGTAACTTCTTGACATCCTCTGTTGATAAGCCATTAGATGATTAACAGCTTGTTGACGACGTTAATCCAGCAATTCTAGTTCCTGCAGTCTAGATACCCTATAGTCTTCATCAGAAATGATTCCTCTAAGTGATACACGAAGGGATGGAATTTCAACTTCAATGGGAAATATGGCTTCTAACCCATATACCAAGGCATATGGTGTAGCTCCCATTGGTGTTCTGATACTTGTTTTGTAGGCCCCTAATGCAGGATTGAGTTGAACATGCCAATCACGTCCAACATCGTTAACCATCTTTTTTAGAATTTTGAGTATGGTTTTGTTTGAGGCCTTTGCTTGGCCATTCCCTTGAGGATAATACAGTGTTGAAAAACGATGTTGGATATGAAACTTTTCACATAGCTCCTGGACATGAAACTTTTCACATAGCTCCTGGACATCTTGATTCTTGAAAGGTCGTCCATTATCAGTGAATGGATTTAGAGATTCCACACCGACATATTATGTAATTCAAAATGAAAGAGGATATTTGCTTCCTAGTGATGGTTGTAAGAGGTACTACTTCAATCCATTTTGTGAAATATTCTGTAGTTGTTATGATGAACTTGTGTCCATTGGATGAAAATGGATTTATCTTTCCTACCATATCCAGCCCCCATTGAAAAAAAGGCCATGTCGATGTGAAGGGATGCAGTTCTTGTGCTGGTGCATGAATCAGATTGCTGTGAATCTGACACTTTTGACATTTCTTGACAAACTGATAGGATTCTTTCTCCATGCATGGCCAATAATATCCCAAATGAAGGAGTTTCTTAGCTAGAGTTATCCCACTCAAGTGAGTGCCACAAATACCCTCGTGAACCTCAAGTAGAGTCATTTCAGATTCGTCGTGTTCTAGACATCGGAGTAAAGTACCATCAAGACCTCGATGATAAAGTATGTCGGCGATTAAAGTATGTCGGCGATTAAAGTATGTCGTGCAGATTGGCGGATAAAGTATCATTTTTGGTTCCTGGATAGATCAGGAGGAAGGATATCATCTTTCAGGTAAGCATAGGTCTTTTCATAGATGGAGGTTTCAATGGTTTCTAGATGGAAGATGGTAGCGGATTCTGATTTATAATGGGAAGGACATGATACTTGTTCTACCATAAACTCATAACAAACACGCTTCTCAGGCAATTGTAGTAATGAAGCAATTGTACCCATAGCGTCCACAGCTTTGTTCTTTGCCCTTGGAATTCGATCAAACTTAATACTGACAAAAGACTGTTTCAAATCATCTATTTGTTGCTTATAGGGCATCAACTTTTCATCCTTTGATTGATACTCGTCATTTACTTGATAAATGACTAGTTGAGAGTCCCCATATACCTGTAAGTCCGTGATCTTCCATTGAATTGCTATTTTGACCCCAATTATCAATGCTTCATATTCTGCCACATTATTTGTACACTGAAACATCAGCCTATATGATTTTGGAATGTTGTGTCCTTGTGGAGAAATGAACAAAATCCCTACTCCTGATCCTCATTGTGTATATGATCCATCAAAATATAATACCCAATGTTGGGGCATCACTGTCAGAATGTCTGCATTTGGAAAATCCATTGTCATTGGTCGATCATCTGGTAAAGGAGCCTCAACTAATTGTTCAACGATTGCCTGACCCTTGATTGCCTTTCTCTCTACATATTGAATGTTAAATTCACTTAATAGCATGACCCACTTTGCCAGTCTACCTGTTAAGGCAGCTTTACTGAGTAGATATTTTAAAGGATCGATCTTTGCTATTAGCTTGATTGTATGAGTTAGCATATAGTGTCTCAGCTGTTGAGTAGCGAATACCACCGTCAAGCAAGATTTATCTATGAAAGTGTAATTGATTTCATACCCATTTAATGTCTGGCTGATATAGTAGATGGCATGTTCTTTTCCTTCATAATCCTCTTGCACTAATAGTGCCCCTAAAGAGATATATGTCGTAGCAATGTACAATATCAAAGGTCTTCCTTCTGTTGGTGGCATCAGAATGGGTGGTGAAATTAGATACTTTTTTATTTTATTGAACATTGTTTCACACCCCTCATCCCACTTGAAAACTATATTTTTATGCAATAGATGATTAAAAGGATGACTTTTGTCCGCCAGCTAGGAGATAAATCTTCTAATCGATTGGAGCCTTCCCTATAGTGATCTAAGTTGACTGATATTCTTAGGAGGTGGCATCTCCATTATTGCTTTGACTTTCATTGGATCCACTTCAATGCCTTTTTCTAAGACAATGTACCCTAATAGTTTTGCTGATGTGACCCCAAAGACACACTTCTTGGGGTTTAACCTGACATTGAATTTCTCCATCCGTGTGAAGATTTTGTCTAGGATATGCAGATGTCCTTCCCTAGTACCATATTTTTCCAAGATGTCATCCATGTAATCCTCCATGAAGGTGTGCATCATATCATGGAATATTATCGTCATTGCTCTTTGATAAGTGGCTCCTACATTTTTTAGACTGAATGGCATGACGTTCCAGCAGAAGGTTCCCTATGGACATGTAAAAGTCGTCTTTTCCTGATCTTCTGAGGCTATTTTTATTTGATTGTACCCAGAGAAACCATCCATTATTGACAACATGGCATGCCCTGCCATCAAGTCCACGGTGATGTCTATATTTGGTAGTGGAAAGTCATCCTTTGGGCATGCTTTATTTAGGTCTCTAAAATCTGTACATATCCTGATGCTATTGTCTGGTTTTGAAATAGGTACAATGTTTGATATCCACTTGGCGTAGTCTATAGACCTTATGAATCCAGCATCCAATAATTTCTTTAGCTCTATCTTTACCATCAATGCGATATGGGGATGCATTTTTCTTAATTTTTGCTTGACAGGCTTGATTCCTGCGGGCAAAGACAAGTGACGCATGAGCAAATTTGGGTCTAAGCCTGGCATATCGGAATATGACCAAGAAAAGTTGATGCTTCTTTCTTTAAAGAATTTGATGAATTTTGGTCTTTCTTGATCTGTCATGGATTCCGCCAGATATAGGATTTTTGCCTTTTCTTTAGTGTCGATATTCACAAACTGTGTTGGTTCTACCAGGACTGATGATCGCTCATGATAATGTTCTGAAAGAGTGTCAAATCTTCCATCCTCCAGTGCCTCCAAAAGTTTTTCACCGTTAGATGCGTTCTTTATTTTTTCTTTTTCCAAATCTAAAGCTGCCATAGAATGGTTTTCACCATTAGATCTATTTTCCTTGTTTTCATTTTTACAACTGGAAGATTTGACACCCTCCTGCCGAGTCGTTTTGTTATGAGTATTACAGATAGAACTTGTACCAGGTTCGCTATGACATAGGAAATTTATGATGGCATCATCATCTGTAAATATTGGTATAGTCAAAGGTTCAATAGGTTCCCAGTCAATGAGTTCGAGATGGATTAAGGGCATGAGGTCATCGGATTCATTTGGGTTAATGGATGTAAGGGTTCGGACAGCCATTTGGTCATAGTTGTTTATGGTAATGTCGAGGTCAGTGATGGTATTATCTTCAAGATCGTCTAGCTCACTCGAGGTCTGTAAGTGCTAAAACAGTGCCCGAAAGCGCTATTTCACAGAAGCGCTAAAACAGTGACCCGAAGCGCTGAAACAGATTTCCAGAGTGCCAAAAACAAGACTTTTATGACTCCCTATTGTAAAATCTGATCTGGCCTTGTGGCATACTATATCATGGATTGTGGAAGATAAGAACGATGTATGCGCTGACTATGGTTGTGATACTGAGTGAGAGCTCTACTTTGGAAGAAGGCTCGTGAATAGAGTGGTTCTACTGCGTAATCTAAAGTGTGACCCCTAACAAAATTGTGATATCTGTGGATGAATGTTCTATGTTGTAAAAAGAGTTTCCGATTTTGATATAGAAAACGTTGTCTTCTTAATTTATCTCGATAACCGAAAGGTTTCTTGGGTTTTGTGATTTTGATTTTTCTCTTGACAAACGTGGTGGACTTCCACTTTTGTAGCATGGATTTTCTAATCTAACTTGACTTTGTTATTTTCAGGATGATCTTTAATCTGATTTTAATGAATTTGTGAAAACACAGCAAGCAATTGTGAATAATTATTTTAACTGAATAGATCGTGTATGTTCAAGAACCATGAATGATTCTTATTGATTTTGACGGGTTGCTTTGACAATTGTGCACAAATCAAACAGACTCACACTTAAGGACAAATAGGTCATCATTATACTCACAGCCCACATCTTGAATTGCGTTGATGCACACAACCTTGTCACCCCCTAGAGGGCGCCCGTGTTTTTGTCGTTTCCAAGCTCGTACTCAGAGTTGGATTTCTCATCCTCTGAGCAAACGGTCCATGGCAATTATATGGTGAGTGTCTTGGGGTAGATTCTTCCCTCCCCTTGCACCGTGAGTATGACAATGTATGGATACTGATTCGGCGGGATACTAATCTATGGTTCGTAGATAGGGCTTTCGTGTGGTGCGGCAATTGATAAACTCCCTCAAGAGACCTCCCAATCTTTAGAACAAAGATTTTGGGGATGGTTATCTTGCTCACTACCATCAAGTTGTACTTTCATCAACAAATTGCATTTTTATTATAGTGGGTCGGAATCCTTGGCTTTAGGTGTTCCCACTTAAGTCGTTCCCGTAGGGTGAGTAATTTTTCCCACTACGGCAAGCCTTCTAAAGGATTTAATAAAGCGTAAATAGCATGAAGTAAAAGTGAATCTGGCGCTTTGGTCACCCAGTTAAGGGGAGAGAATAAGCCTAATCACCACAAGCACAGCATATAAGTTGTTATGTTTTAAGCCTAAAAAGAAATTTTTTAATCTATGTGAAGCTATTGCTTCACAAAAATCATGTTTTTTTTAACTTGTACTGTAAAAATGTGATGACTATCCTAGGATTGATAAATTTTCTTTTAAGAAAACAAAAAGTGGCTACCCTAGGATTGATATATTTTAGAAACCAAGAAGTGACTATCCTAGGATTGATAAATTTTAGAAAACCAGAAGTGACTATCCTAGGATTGATAAATTTTAGTCCAATTGTGAAAAAAATTAAAATCTGGCCGTAGCCACATCGAATCCAGATTGATTTTACAAAAGCACTGGAACAGTCCACCGAAGCGCTATAACTCTTACCTGAAGCGCTATAACATGAAAGCGCCGAAACAGGACGCCGAAACGTCGAAATTTGCCATGGAAGCGCTAAATCACTGATGCACTGAAACAGGTCATAGAAGCGCTGAAATTTTTTACGGATGCGCTATAGTAACATGGAAGCACTGAAACAAAGCATGGAAGCGTTGTAGTTTGCCACGGAAGCGCTATAGTATTTGATGAAAGCGCTAAAAGAAAACACGCCGGGAACCTGCGTGACACTTTCCAAAAAAATTGATAAAATTGGGGTTAATGCCCCATGGTGGGTGCCAAATTGTAAGCGTGGATAAAGTGTAAAGCACAAAACACACTTCTTAATATGACATTATATCAAAGACAAAGCTAAATGAATCAATTCAAGGCAATAATCTACTGAAAGCGTCATATTGTTCTCTATCTCCAAAGATTTATTAAACCATTGTTGCTCTCAGATCGTGAGTGCACTATGATTGTTAAAATGACAATTCAAAGAACGAGATGGATGTTAATGCAATGATATGGAGCTTAATATGATAATTCTAGATGATAAAGAAACTAAACTAACATGAATTGACATGGAAACAGATAAATGCAACTACAGGAGGCAGCCATGATATGAAAGTTTGATTTGCTTGATGTTGGATGCTTGATGCTTGGATGCTTGAATTCCTGTAGAGTAAGAGTGCATAAGTTAGATTCTCTGGATCCTTTTTCTGGTTCAATGAGGCTTTATTTATAGATTTCTTGGCTATAGAAATACATAGGGATGGCATTGAGAGGCTTGGATTCAATCTGGAGGATTGAATGGTGAAAGATGGAGGAGATTGAAAGAATTTTGGTGATTGTCTCTACCCATGAAAACACCAGGCAAGAGAAGAGGAAAGATTGATGGAGGAGGATTGAGAGAAGATTTTGGAATTTGTCTCCAATTTATCTCCAAAACTTCCCGTGAAGTTTCAAAGCATTAATTGTGACATACTTTAGACATAAATTAGACATAGGATATCTAATTCATTTTTGAGGAAATATAGATAGAATATTCCGTATGCCTTTATTCAAATATTTTGATTTATTTAAATTAGGAAAAGAGGCATAAATAATTTAATAAAATGAACTATAGAAGTTGTTTATTAAATTAAACAGAAGAATATGGCAATTAATCAATAAAATGTTTTAATCTTTATTTAATTAATTTAAGATTGATGTAATAGAATAAAATAGGGAAATGATAATTAAATCAAACAAAGTATTTAATTTTGTTTATTTAATTAAGATAAGATATTAGAAGAATTTAAATGTGACGTGAACGTGAACTATATAAATAAATAATTGTATTTATTCAATAGTAGAGGAAATTAGGATAATTAATCAAATAATTTGTATTTAATTAATTAGATGCTCCAGACCAATTTTAGGTGTATACACAAACAATAAAGAAGACATGAGAGCCAACTTGGAAAGCCCTATACCAATTCATATGTTTCCAAGTAGCGTTACGTCATGTGAAAAGGAAAAGAAAAGGGAGGGGTTTCCTCCAAAATAAATACACCAAACACATAAGGGATCTATGGATTTGGGTCAATATTTTCTTGCTACAATATTTGTTTGAGAGAGTCGGAACTGTCATCATTCCCAAATACACATAGAACTAGAAGAATGACACAAAGAGAGAAAACAAAAAAAATCCTTTTGGGTCAACATGGAAGAAACATGAATGTCTCGACGCCTTGCATCATCCCCAAAAGGAAAACACAAGACAAAATAAAAAAGATAAAGATGAAAGAAAATATTTTGGGTCAACATGGAAGAGACATGAGTGTCTTGATGCCTTGCGTCATCCCCAAAAGAAAAACACAAGACAAGCTAAAAAGATAAAATGAGAGAAGAATGAAGGTACAAATAGAGGAATGCCACAAAGAGAGAGAATGTCAAACAGAACATCGTGGGGGATCACATCACGCACATGCAATCAAAAGGAAAAAAAAAAGAAATAAAGAAATAATGGAAAAAACTAGTAAGGCATATTGAGTCAACCTATGAGCAAGTCATCTGCCTCCCAATCATGTTCATTGTATACCGAAGGCGGGCAACTAGCTAAAGGGACAAGAGCAAGTGTCGAACTAGGGGAAGCACCAGGTTTAATATTTTTTATAGGAGATTTGTCATCTAATCTCATGGAAGAGCAAAAAAATGTGTTCAATTCTTTATGCACCTCTTCGTCATCATCTAAGTGGATCACAACAGAAAGTCGAATGATAATGTCCATGGAATAGTTCAACTCTTGTTGTGGAGGTTGTATTGGAAGATCTTGTTTCGATGAAGGGGGAGGTTGGTCATGCATTACTTCAATCAAGTTTAGATTTAAATTTTCTTTATTATTCTCATCATGTACCTTGCGAGCAAGAGCACGACATCTACAACTACGCTCTCTAGCACCTTTGTTTCTTTTAGTTTTGTTTTCAAGTTGCATTTGTGTAGAAGTGGGTTGATCAACCATAGGTTTATTTTCTTCCCCAAGGGGAGGAATGTAAAAAACCTCAGGAGGTTGTTCGACCGCTTTCTCTTTGACTTTGTAAGCTTTCTTAATTTTAGGAGGTGTAACGAGATTGTTTTCATTGTCTCCCAATCTTTTGTAGGATGTGGGTGAGGGTTTTGTCTTAGGTTGGTCTTGGGTGCTTATATTTTCTTTAGGTTGTAACATGGTTCGTCAAGGATGGTGGGATCGGTGGTGGGTGGGGACATGTTTCGAAGGGATAGTTCTGCTATCTTTTTTGCCTTGAACTTTTGATAGGACAAGAAAAAGAAGTTTTCTTGTGGTTTTATAGGTTCTGGCCAAAAGAAATCTAAGGAAAAGTTACCTTTAGCGGACAATGGGTTAAATCCACTGTGGTGGATGGTGAATACTTCATTTTCAAATGGAAACTTTATGCATGTGTGCATGACCGAAGGGACCACTTTCATAGAGTGAAGCCATGGATAGCCTAGCTTCACATGAAATTGGTCCGACTATGGGATGATGGAGAATGATGTATCTAATATTTTTGGTCCTATTTGTAGAGGAAGAGTGATTGATCCTATTGTAGGGCAAGAAAAGCCTAATCATGTATAATATAATTTATAATATAATACATATTGTATAATACATAATATATAATATTTAATATTTAATATTTAATATATAATATATAATATAATACATAATACATAATATATAATATATAATATATAATACATAATATAATATATAATATGTAATATGTAATATATATTAGTATATTAGTATTATGAAAATATTAAATATTATGTATTATAAATAATACAAGTAATGGATATTTGTTTATAAATGGATATCTGTTCTGAACGGATATCCATTTTTTTTGAAAAAATCAGTAGGCTCGGGATTTTGTTCGGGATTGCCTAACCTGGAAAGTCAACCCAAAAAACATGTTTACAAAATTTTCTTAGTTTTCTTAAATTCACCCTTGTGGGTGACGACTTTTTTTTATCTGAATTTCATGAAACGAAAAGCATTTATAGAAAAATTTGTCAACTTTCCACCAATATAAGATATGCCTTATTTTGAATTTAATAAATAATTATTATTGATTTTTACATACATTACGACTAAAGTTCTAATTGATAGGTTGATTAAAAAACTTCTATAACTTTCAAACTACTTCACATTTTTCGAACCTAAAATATGTGTCACATTCTATGCTTCGCATGCTATAGGATAAAAAATTGAATTTCATAAATTTTTGACCAAGTTATGGTGGTCACACACATTTTTAATAATTCTGAAATGTTCTAATAAAAAAATCATAACTAAATATTTACATGGAAAAAAATTACAAAAAAAATCTGGCACATTCGAACCTATGTCTTCTACATATATTGAAAGTTCCAGAAAAAATAAAATAAAAAAATAAAAAAAATTCTTGTACTTAGGTTGGTCAGACATACACCTACTTCTTATCTTTTTCTTGAAAATTTAGTACCATTGCATTGAAATTTTAATTTTTCGCAAAACAAATTTACCTTTTTCCAAAAAAGGACTAGTAGCCTAGAAACTACATTCAATTTGCTACAAGTTTTTTTTTTACATATTTTTTTAAATTATGTTAATAACCTAATCAAATTTTTATGTCAAGTTGTCTAACTCTATTTTTCTGGATTTTCATTGCCACTTAGAGGCCTAGTTTGGACCCCCATGATCCTGCAGTGACCCACTTCCATTTTGTAAACATTTTGTGGACCCAACTTTTTGCACATGTCCTAAAAATATTTAGAAAGAATGGGAACCATAAGAGGAAATGTGAAAAGTGGGGATTTCTTATATCCTCATTCAAGTTCCTTAAACCCTGAGAGGTCCATCTAGTGGAACCTTACTAGCAAAGAAAACCCACTTTATCTCCTTTAGGGCTACTCTGCAAAAGCTTGGCACATAAAAGGCATTAGGTGCTTCAAAGACATTATTAGTAATAACCTTCTTAAACTTGGCATGAGCTAAGCAGTGAGTATAACCTACCTCAAACTCATTGAAGGGCCTTCTCTATTCTTAGAGAAGCTTGCAAAATTATCCCATTCCCAGTATGCTTCCTAGATAACAATCAATTCATTAAGAATTTATGTTGGTTAGAAGGAACTAAACTTGATAATATTTCTCCTAAGATTATTTACAGATCATTATATGGCTCCCATGAGATTACTAATTCAATTAATGCAACTTGGAACTTCAAATTTAATGATAAAATTTGGTATAATTCTTTTAAAAGATTATGGAGTAACATTATTGAACCTAAAATTGCATGTTTTAAATGGTTGCTTATTATTCAAAAGCTTCCTATTTCAATAAATTCTAATTATAATCTAAAGAGGTTTGGCTAATTTTTTTAATCTAGTTGCATGGGGGGTAAAGGGATAATTAAAATTCAAGAGATTGTTATGGGGCATATTAATGGTTTAAATCAATCTTTAATTTATTCTAGCTTATTTTGGCTGCTAATATATTGGGTTTTATGGAAAGCTAGATACAAGGATGTGTATCAAGGCACTAGGAGAGTGGTTACTAGGTTTGTAAAAAGACTCATTTTTCACTCAATTGTTGTGCGGGTAACTTTGACAATAGAGATCGCAAAAGAAAAATTCCTAACATTGCTTAAAGAGGGAATAGCAATGGTCAACAAGGATGAGATAAAATAGAGAAGATTTTGGCCATTCAACAAGGCTAAATATGTTCAGCATATGCATAATTACTTGGCATTTCAAAGGAGATACAATGAACAACACTTATCTTAAATCTTGGATAAAGATCTCAACTTTCAAAGAAGCCCAAGGTCCCACATCAACTATGGAAAGAGGTTCACAATGGAGACTAACAGGCCCAATGATGTGTTTGCTATAGAGCCACCGTTGAATGATACAGACTCTTGTTGTGGTAGTAGGAACTTTTAATATGTTATTAAGAACTTCAAATCTACTATATAAAACTGGTGAATCTCCTTTTTTTTATATTTGTAAACAACAATATTGTATATAGAAATATGTTATTCAATACAACATAAGATAACAATGATGGCCCTGCATGTTCATATAATATTTAGTAGGATGATATAACAGTGAAATACAGTTGAAATCTTTTTAACTTTGGTATACGATCTTTAATACAAAAAAATGTATCAAATTGTTGTGCCAATCTTTGTGTGTTTGATCAATTTCTTGGTGTGACATTTCCTTTAAAGCTTTACATCATATGTATGTAATTGTGAAGAATTCTGATGAAATACAAACTTATTTAAGTCTCAATTCATTGTTTTGAAAGGATATTTGTGTGTGATCATTGAAATATTAGTTTCTTAGGCATTTTCCTTCTTTCTCTATCTTTTCTTTTTTTATGAAATCCTTTGAAAGTTGAAATTTAACTGAAAATCTGTGAAGTCACATAAATATTGAAGACTTTTTTTTGAATTTGTTTTGTGAAATTCTTTAGGTAGTCTCAAAAGAATTGATCAAAGTCATATATCACTTTGTAAAATTCAATGAAATAACTCTTGATCTTGTTAAGGTTTGTGAATATAGTCGAATATTCATGAATCCTTGTCAATCTTTTAGTCTTGAAAGTAAAGATTATTGCATGTGCCTTTGTGAAAAACAGCAAAGTATAATGAAGCCTAAGCAAACCTAGTGTGTCAAAAACCTAACTAATGAAGTCTTGAGATTTTGAATTATATTTGAGTTTAAAATATTTCAAGAGAGATAGGCTTTTGTTGTAGAAATTATGTGTTGTGTGACAACTAACCACATCAATACTAATAAGAGTTCCTCAAGTTCTCCTTGCCATGGCTACCATATCGCTAATGGTTGCGCTCTCTCTCTCAACCTGAAAAAAAGCAAATGAAACAAAAAAAATAGAATAAGATTAGGATTTTGTATACTCTCCAAATACACATATTCTTGCCAAATAAATACCATGAATTTACACACATATATGTTTTACGGTAGAGATATTACATTTCCCTTGATGGACTAACATAGAAATTGATTCAATATCGCACATGAGATATCCTTTTGACCTTGATTCAAATAAATATGAAGCTCTAAGAAACCCCACATTCCTCTTTTAATCATATAAAAATATTACGCAAAGGAGAGTCCATACGGTCAACCTATACACAATAGACTCCATCATTTGGCCACACAAACTCTAAACTAGTGTCGTGTGAGCACGCCGCCGCTTGGCAAAAAAGACGAAGAGAGACGCCTAGATAATGCAAATAGGGTTATGGGTTGTAGAATGTTAGATATAAAAAGTGTAGAATTTTGGGGTTTCAAATTATCATTTTGGGTTATAGGTTGTAGATTTTCTGAGGTTAAAGGTGCAGAATTTTAGGTTTACAAATTGAAATTATCATTTTAGTTTATAGGGTGAAACAATTTACAATTAAATATTAATAATTTATATTATAATTTGTAACAAATTAGGTTAGGTATTGATATTTTAGAGGGTAGACAAAACAATTTTTAAAAAGTGCAAAAATAGAGTATAATTGAAATAAGTTTAGGCATAATTATATTGTATACAAGTTATTTTCTAAATAAAAATAAGTTATTTTTAACATAAATTGGGTTATAAATGTTCAATTATTCAATCCTTTTTGTTAAATATAAGGGTAAGATATAACAATAATGATGGTAATTAAAATGTATTGGAATCACTTAGGTGTTCAATAAGTTATATCTAGACGAAAAATAAGAAAATGCCTTTGTAACAAATGATACTTTAATGTTCAACTACTTGGGATCTCATGATTAAGTTATGATTGAATCTTTAAAAGGTCATTTTTAGGACACTTCTCACTAGACATGCTAGTGTGATGTTGTGTATTGAGTTGCACCTCCAAACCTTAGTTGTGGATAACATAAGAGACCATTTCCATTTCTTAAAAATTGAAGTCCTACGATATTCCATCTAACCACTATGTATGCTTGCAAAGTCAGCCCACACAACTACCGATCCCTCTCCCCTATTGAAACATCTCATCCAACCAAAATGGTTTAAGTCAACAATTTGTCATACACTAGGCAAAATAGTCAAAGTCAATATTTTATTTTCTTTCCAATAGAAATGCTATAGTTGCATATCTATGATACAACATATGACTTGTGTTAAATTAAATGGATGTTGTACAAACAGAAAACAATATGTTTTGCTCTACAAATGTCTATAAAACAAGAGTCTTGCATTAGATTTATTTGGTAACATTCTACAGTTGTATGAGTGAAAAACCCGTGTACATAAGAACCTCTCATGATTTAAATTGACGCACATTCAACCGTGACATTTTATAAAATTACATCACTTAACAATCGATATTTTCCGCTATTTTAGACCTTGTCCATCATAGATTTTATTTTTATGTCTCACGTGCACTAACTCTATCTTCCACGTAATCAAATGTGTGACTACGTTGCATTTCCATTTCCATCCACATTTGTGTGTTAACGCATAATGTTCATCCTTATTATTTATTATGGTGAGTTATAGTCTTGGTACATTGTTTCTATTTGTACATTGAAAGACAGTGATACACATTTAAGTTTTTATTTACTAAAAAGTATGTATAGTTTGAATGTATTTATCAAAAAAAAAATATTATCTAATCAATATATATAGTTTGTATGTATTTATCAAAAATGCCTTCCAAGGAAATCACAATACAACTCGACAGGCCTAACTTAACAGTATTTCGAAAGTGGAATTCTTGCTAATTGCAGCTACTAAATCTCATATTGTGAATTATGTTAAATCTTATCCTGAATTATGTTTTTCTTTCCCGTAAATCGTGAGGCTCTCGATGGTTTATTTTATTTTCTTTCCGACCCACGCTAATATCAAAGGGAACAAAGTAAACGACACTGATTCCAAGCATAAATCTTGGCAACAAAAGACAATAATTGTGTTCTTCATTGGAAACCTCTTTGTGAAGCAAAAATATTTCCCTGTAATTGTTTATAAACTCAGAAGCGACAGCATAAAAATTACAAAACCTTGAAAATACCACATATGGGGGCACGATAAACTTCTCCGCGTGGAGATTTCCATTTAAAATGTCTAAGCACCTTTGAGAAACATCTAAGCATTGAATCAATAAAAGTTCTCAAAATTAGTATAGTGCAAAGGATATGCAAGCCCAAATGCCTTGCTCCTTTGTATGACTGCAAATATAAAGAATACCTAACAACTCAAAATAAAATGAATTAACTAAATAACTCCCATGTTCTAAGATTATCTAATGCTTCCACGAAAAAACTTTCAAACAGTTATTTGTTTCCTGACCTTACAACTGCAGCATCTCCAAAGAGTATAATTTTTCGACTCTGGGCAGGATATTATTATCTGAGCAGAATTGCCCCAAAGATTGTCTTTTAAGTGACCACCCCCAACAGACAAGGAAAAGGATAAGTCCAGTACACAAATCCAATAATTTCACCTTTATAACTAAATGAATAAAATGAAAGATGATTTTTGTATGTCACAAGAATAAGCAACATTTGATAACTACATAGTTATACAAAATATAAGTATTATCTTGAAAATATTTAAAGGGAAGCATTGCTCATAACTTTCGTCTCTGGGCAGAATATTATTATCTGAACAGAATTGCCCCAAAATTTTCCATTTTTGTGACCTCCCCCAACAAACAAGGAAAAGGTCAAAGTCCACTACACATCAAATAATTTCACCTATATATCTGTATGATTAAATTAAAATCTGATTTTTTAATGTTAAAAGGATAAACTACATCTGATAACTGCATAGTTTTACAAAATATATGTATTTTTCTTGAATACATTTCAAGGGGAAGCATTTCCCATTATTTTCCACATTTACAAACAAGTCTTTAACACTGGTTACAAACTGAAGCCAGCAGCCAAACTTTTTTCATACTTCTGCCAAGAGTCTTGATAAGCTAACAACCCTTCAATTAACAGAATAAAATGTTGATATGATCAAGAAGAAAACAAATTCACGCAGTTGTATAATGTGCATTAGACATTGGCACCATTTCCTGCTTAGTTTCCATTGCAGATAGGTCTGCGATTAAGGCTTCCCACATGAAAAAAAATTTGCCTAAATGCAGAAAACTATCTAATTTTGTAATATGATGTGTATTAAACATTGTTGTGGCTTTCCATGCAGATAATAGGCCTACCACTAAGGCTATCTATAGGAATTATGTAGCCTGAATCTTGAAGAACCCACAAATGACTTCTTAATTCATTCTTTTTGGTATGGTATAGTATGCCAAAACCTCCCAGATCGCATAGCAAACCAAAATAGCTTCTTTATGCATTTTTTAGCTGAAGTTTAGTATCATAAGAGATGGACTGAGAACCCCTGAAAAAATGAAGTACATCCAAACAGCTTCTTTATGTACACTTTTTGTTCTGAATCACCCCTAACTTTCCAAATGAAAAAGCACATCCAAATGACGCTTTTGTACATAACCTTCCAAAATGGCACACTGCACCAAAATGCCTTCTAAATGTATCCATTTGGTATGTTGAATTAGGTTCCAAACCAGTGTCAAGTTTCATAGTAAATCCATGATCCATACTCTAGATACTGTACAAGAACGATGAATTGAAAAACTAAATTACCCATAGCTTTTCAGCATCAATTCCTTGTTTGGCCATCCAAAAAAAATAGACTGCAACCCTCTAGAACAGCAAAGCACACCCAAAAAGCTTCTTTACGCATCCCTTCTGTTATGTGTATCACGCATCCTGCCAAAAAAGACAAATTATTGTGAAATGTCTTCTTTTGGTATGTAGAAATGGATTCCAAATCAACCTCTCTTTTCATGGACACCCAAATGTTATGGACCAAACCATTTGCGCTTAGTAACTATGTAAAGAAACACTGAATTCAACGATTAGATGACAATTGCTTTCATCATCATCTTGTCATCATAAAAAAATGTTTGAGTTTTCTAGACACTCCTATGGATCAATTTATATAGTCCATGCCTGTGAAATAAACTTCGATTGAATGACCATTTTTCCAATCCTTAAAGCTGGCATGACTGTGAACTCCACTTTAACATGTACATTAAAAACAAAGATGTTGGTTTTTCCCATGCCAAAACCATTCTACCAACTAATTTATGCATTATGTCCCTGTGAAATAAACATGACATTTGAATCGAAGTCCTCTCAATTGTGAAACCCAACGTGACTGAAACTTGAAAGCCATGTAGGACCTACCATGCTACCATATGCACCATCATGACCATAATTTCCAGAATCAATTGTTCATCAGAAAATAACAATATTGGTCTTTCTGAACATAATCCTACCAACCTGTCAATGCATTTTGTAATTGTGAAATAAGCTTGTCACTGGATCACAGTCTTCTCAACCCATTTTAGGCCTCCTGCCATCTAGACCCTTACTCCCAAACACTAGCCCACGCACAACACTTCACATGCACAAAGATGAAAACTCAGTTCCCTTCTGACCTGAAATATGTTAACAGGCAGATCAAACGAAATCTTTAGCCTCTGCATGAGCCAAACCAGCTTGGCAAGCTTCAGGAAGGCCAGATAGAAGGCAGAATCCTGATGCCCATCATTTTCAACATCCTCTGCCCCAAATCCCTGGAAAGGACTTCTCAATGTTAGGATGCACAATTTGCTAGTACACTATATGACAGAAATTTGCAAACATGCAATCCCCCTTTGGCAAATGAGACCCGAGAAAATTCAATGGGTCCTCATCCCTCAAGTCCTGGAACTCTGAGTAGCACTTGAAAACCTGTATTTTTCATGATCGAGAACATAAGACAACCCCCCCAGGATATAAAAATCCTCCCTCACAAAACACCCAAACACATTACTGCAAACATATGATTCAAAAGCAAATTTCTTATGTACTCTTTTGGCGTGTGCCTGATATCAGGATGTATGGAATGGGCAGTAGAATTCAAGTCCTCATTCGCATACTTCTTGAGACCAATCAAGAGCTTGTTGAATCCATGACACTCCCTGGATGCCTCCTAAATTGTCCTAACAAAAAGCTCAATGCTCAAACACCCATCAGATTCCTCCTACATTTTCTTATCCAGTTTGAGATTAACTGCATTCAATTTTCTCATCTCTTTCTTGATCAAATCCATCTCAATGTCCTTACTCTGAAATTTGAATATCAACTTCCAGCTTGTTCAACATCATTTCATAGGTTCTGAGCATGTGCTGACCTCATGCACCTGTGCCTTCAGTTGGTTTATCAGTCAAGGGGTCTTGTACCCATTTCTATAGTTTTTTTAAAGGTCTGGGAGCTTCTGAAGATGTGCAATAACTACCCAATCTGCAGCTTGTATGTTGTAAACATCAAAGGGTGTATGTCCAATCTGTGGTTGCACATATGAAACCTTAAAGGCAGAAATGTTAGCAAGGATTTGAATCCCTGAAAGTGACAGAATAGAGCCATTTTCAGCAATTTTTTATTTTTCCGAACCATTTTAGTTGAGATTTCTTGATATTTGAGGTTTTAGGTATCTGGGTACCCATCAGGAAAGTCATTGAGCTCAGCCACAAACTCCATGGAGCATAATTTGCAGTCCCCATTAGGATTGTTTTAGTGATCATCCTTTTAATCCCATCTAATGATCTTGTACTGTGGATGTATTTGCACGAAATTTTTCACCCAATGGGAAAACATATCTGCATTCAAAGTTGCCCACAGGCATGACAGTGCCCCAGAACCCCACCACAATGTCTCCCCAAACAATCCTAGACATATCTCACTCATTCATGCAGATGGCCACAAAGCCGATGAAGGTTTTTTGTCCAGCCAATAATTTTGAAGCCATGAAAGTGATCTTGAAGGGGACATTTTTTGTGCGTTTTTTGATCTCCATCTCTACATAGAAACTTGTTTGGAATTTAAATGGTTCTCTCAATTCTGATACAAGCTCACTAATCGTGGGCCTCTTAATTAAATGTGATGAGGTGCAAGCAATGGCCAACTCTGCCACTTTCTACATCGCTTCATTGTTATACACTTTCACTATACTAGGATCTGCTATGCTCTCTATGTCCCCTTTTAACAGCGCTTCTCATATCTGCCATAAACAATAATTTTATATCATTTAGAATCCCCAGTTGTAATTGTTCTTGTGACACTGAGGACTCATATAGATTACTATAAGAATAAACCAGCTAGTAATGTGGTCTTCCACCCCCAGTCAAGGGGTCTGGAAATAAAGCATGTTGCCCATATGTTCAAAACAATTTCAAAGCTAAAAACATTACTTTTTTCTATGTCAACATGTAGTGTAACGTAACACCTACACATCTTACAAGAGTTTTTTTTAAATTTAAAAATTTTAGTCTAAAGATTGCATGAGTTTAAAATAGAAAGAAGTTAAAGCCCAATTACTCAAGATCTATATATCCCTTGGTGCCCTTTACAAATGTGGATACATGTGTAGCTCCATCCAAAGGTCCCATCTTTGACAATCCAAAATCTGCTATCTTTGCCTCTATTCTGTTGATAAGAAGGATGTTAGAGCTGTTAATGTCTCTGAATAATGCCTGGCTTGCAGCCCAAGTGCAAATACTCCAATCCTGCTCAAAAACACAAACAAAATCCCCATCAAGATCACTTTCATGGCTTCAAAGTTATTGGCCATTACCATCATACATACCTTGTGTTTGAGCCCCACATCATCGAGCAGTATGGTCTTTGGGTGGTTGCAGCCAGATTAGTTTCAAGAGTCCAGTTTGAAATTGAAAGAATTGCACGATACCTGGACACGATCTCATGCCCCCGCGCTTTCTGTTGCACATAATCAGGGCCTCTGGCAGCTGCAGCTTTCCTGCACCATCAAAGAAAATTAAAAAACCCTAAAACAACAGAAAATATAAATTTGAAAGTAAATTACATGCTAGATCAAAGAAGTTGATTTTTGAAATCCAACAAACAAGATTACCATGTAAAATCTACAGACCAGATTGTTTGAATGGTAGTCCTCATTTATACCATTGATGGAAAACTGCCCATGTACTTGCACAAAGCTCTTCCTACAATTGGAAGGACTATCAGAGTAACCAGTTGCTGGATGACACTGCTTTACTTTTTCATAGCAAGCCACAGTGTTATTGGCTTTCCAGTCCTAATATAACTGGGACTATCAGCATAACCAGTTGCTGGATGACACTGCTCTACTTTTTCATAGCAACCCACAGTGTTATTGGCTTTCCAGTCCTAATAACAGTGCTCTACTTTTTCATAACTGCCCATGTACTTGCACAAAGCTCTTCCTACAATTGGAAGGACTATCAGCATAACCAGTTGCTGGATTACACTGTTCTACTTTTTTATAGCAACCCACAGTGTTATTGGCTTTCCAGTCCTAATATAACTGGGAGATACTGAAATAAAATCTCCAATCATAATAATTGGTATATCCTCTGTCTCTCCCTGCCAGAAATTCTCTCTAAAAGTGGCCAATGATGGCTCAGATGACTCCTCCATTTCAGATGCAGATAGGAATGTTCAATGAGATTTTCTTCCAAACTTCACCAGCACATGCTTTGGGGCTCTTGTTCACCTTTTATTGCTATTTGTTAGCGGCACACTGCTTTATGTTATCTTATGTACTTCAATTGTTTTGATTCTAGGGTTCTCTCTTCCTAGAACTTCTCTTTGTTAACTGCTGTAACCTCTAGTCCTTCTGGCATACTTTTGGACGTTAAAATAATTTAATTATTTTCTCACTTCCAGTTTGTTGATCCCATCCCTTTATCGGGATTTACCATTTAAGATGACAAAAATCCATATCATGATTATAATAACCTGTTCTAGCTGTCTGTCTAAAATTCTCATCCAGTCTCCTGTTTTAACTGTATTCTTGGATAAGAGTGAACTTGTGAATGTTCCAAGCTATTATCAAATGCCCTGTGTAATGCTATTGTCATTTGATTTATAATATTTGTTTTCCCAAAGAAAAAATTGTTAATGTGTACAGTTATCACCATGACCAATTTTATTTCACAATGGGGCATTATAATTCTATTTTTGCTTTAAACATAATATAAGTTGTACTGATTATTGGGGAACTGAGAACCCCTTACACTCCATGAAGAAAAATAGTTTTACCTTCAAGTCAGTGTCTCATGTCTTTCCTAAGTCTGTTGATGTCATTGGCCTTTTTATATATTTTCTAATGTTAATCCATTCTGTGCTATATCAGACATCCTATATCTTCAACTTTCCTTATGCTGTGTATCTTATTGTGAACTTGTATAAGGATGTCTCCACTCTGGAAAATGAGTTTGAGAAACACTAGATCTCTCCTTAGCCACTGTATGAGGAGTAAAGTTTATTCTGCTCAGTAAAAAGTTTTGTCTTGCAGTTTTACAAGAGCCTGGGCTAGTCATAGTAAAGGCAAGTGCACTACAAAATAATCACCTGTTGGAATCCGAAGTCGGATTGGATTGTAAAGCTTAAACAATGTAAGGTATCAATGGAAAATAATCCCCTTGCAGAATGTGTACATAAAGGGGTCACGTATGTCAAACTGGTGTCTCACTTGGCAATGACCTTTAGAGGTCTCATATGCCTGGTGTTGCTTGGCAACGACCTTAAGAAGCTACCTTTGCCCTTTAACTTCTTTCTAAATTTCCAACACCTACTACACTTCCAATTATTCTTCTTTAGTGCCACATTCTAAAATCTGAGTTGTTTTATTTTAATTTATTTTGATTAGGGATAATATATTACTTCTCGAAACAAAGATTTACTGTTTACATCTCACAAGATTCCAAGAAACTTTTCTTCCTTAAAACACTAGCAAAGCTAGACATTGAAACTCTGCCCAACATGCAGTGGCTCAAAAATTATTATGAAACACTCGAATTGAACTTCAACTCCTACTTCAACAATGTTTTATTATTTAACTCCACCAGCCTAAGAGGGGATGCAACCTCATGAAAGCTACCATACCAGGATTTCCTTAAGAATCCATTTAAGAATAGTTACTGAGATATATCTGCTGTCCTACTATTTTTTCTTTTGATTATATAATATAATTGATTGGCCAGGGAATTTGTTCACCAATTCTTTCATATAGCCATCCATTAAGCCATATCGTAAGCTGGACTTGTGCTAGCAGCCAGCAGTGATTTCATTAACAACTTCGATTATTGGATGTGCTGTCTAGAATTTTCCCATTGCTTGTCTTACCATATTAATAAGCAAAAATCTAAATTGAATATTTTAAAATATTGAATTTTAATGTATTGAAACTCAAAAGATTAAAAAAAATCAATTACATTTTAAAATTTATGTATAACATTTTAAAATTTATATATTAAATTTTGTAAAAAATTATTAAAACAAAAAACAAAAAACCTAAAAAGACAAACCATTGCTTGTCTTAACGAATTGGCTGTGCTGTCTAGAATTTCCCCACTGCTTGTCTTACCATATTAATAAGCAAAACTCTAAATTGAATATTTTTAAATATTGAATTTTAATGTATTGAAACTAAAAAGATTAAAAAAATCATTACATTTTAAAATTTATGTAAAACATTTTTTTATATAATAAATTTTGTAAAAAGATCAAAAAATTTAAAAAAAAAAACCTAAAAAGACAAACCATTGCTTGTCTTAATGTATTGGCTGTGCTGTCTAGAATTTTCCCATTGCTTGTCTTACCATATTAATAAGCAAAAACCTAAATTGAATATTTTAAAATATTGAATTTTAATGTATTGAAACTAAAAAGATTAAAAAAAATCATTACATTTTAAAATTTGTGTATAACATTTTAAATTTATATATTAAATTTTGTTAAAAAACCTAAAAAGACAAACCATGCACACAGTACAAAAACAAAAACAAAATTTGAATAAAAATTATTTAGATGCAGACTATCTCTGCCTCTCGCAGCCCTGCCGTTTCTCTTTCATTCAATCAGTGAACAAGATACGATTCTCATTTACTTGATGTGGAGGGACAGACTAAATGTAGTGAGTTATAACTATCTACAGGCAAGAGGAGGACGATTGAATGAATTGCAAGTCTTGTTGCCTTGTATTCTTTATTTCCACACCAGTGCTGGGCTTCCTTAGCAGCAAGCAGCGAGCCACCATTGTCACCAGTACCATATCTACAGCGAGCCACCATCATCACCAGTACCATGTCTACAGCAAGCCACCACCATCACCAGTACCACCAACTAACAGCCAACAAACAAAACTGTCTTTTAATGAAAATGCAGGTGCGGACTGTCAACAACAAAGACTCTCTGGACAAAGATTCACACTAGTCAAAACAAGCATTCACAAGCCTACAAAATAACAAATCAGAAATGTTTTATTAAAAAGTATCTTAATTAAAAAACCCTGCTCTCTTCCTTAAAAATTTGAGGGTGAACTGAAACAATTTTTTAAGATTTTCTCCCTGTGACATAAGCATAGAGTGGTTCAATACAAAAAATACCAAAAATGCAGAAAATGTCCCTTAAGAAAATGAAAATCTTCCTCCAATGGTAAACATTTTAAAGCTACCAATCCCACTTTCCAACTTGCTGGCAAACATAATGCCTTACAACAAATATTTTTGTCTATTGATTTCTAATCCACCAGTCACATGTTCATACACTATTGTCATAAAGATCTAACGGATATGCAAAACAAGAATACAAGGATTTGGCATTAGAAAATATAGCAATCTATTGATATATTTAGTTTTACAATGCAAACTCACTTAAATAACCCTAGTTACCAACTTTGGAAATCAGGATTCAAATGGAACAGAAAAAAGATGAAAAATAACAAATCCAGGAATTTTTTGACAAAACCAATTCAGGAATAAAAGGAAATGCTGGCAGTGCAAGTTAGCGGGGCCTTGGATTTGCAGGTCAATGAAATTTAAATGTTTAAAAAAGACAATTATTTTAAATATGTTCAGATAAGACCAAACAACTCAGAATGTCTAAAAATCTGGATACAAATGTATTTTAGTGCTTTAAGTAAAAAAATAAGGCATGGAAGCTAATAATAAAAGGCATGGAAACTAATAGTAAAAGCTGGATCCAGAAGAGAATGCAAATGAGCACACATTTGAAGCAAATATAGGACCTTTGTTCAGATTCTCTAATCAATAAAGCTCCAATCCTAATCAGCAATTATGGTTTGCCCTTTCAATCATACCACACTTAATAACTCTATTATTGTAGATGGATTGCCATTTTTAATCACAATTACATAATGGCTTCCAAAATTGCATAACTATTTCATAATACAGTGACATTGTTTCAAATTTTTGAATTATGTTAAGAGTCCAAATGAATAAACACTATCAAATTGGTCTAATAGAATTCCAACTATCAATTAAATTTAAACCCAGGTTAAGCATGTCTCAGAATATGCTAGGAGCAAAATACTTGTGTATGGCAACAATGGGTTTTGGTGATATGTCATCTCCCCTTTTTTCAGAGCCATAGCTGGTGAGTGGTATGGCAGTGTAGGAGTAGCAAGTCTGTAGTTACTATCAGTTTTTAGTGAGGAATGTCCGTGTTTAGAATAAGGAGTGCATGTGATCAACTAGTTAGGATTGTAGTTACTTCAAATCAGGGTCGGTAAATAAGGGAAAAAGGCAGATGAACACTTCCAGTTAGGATCAGAAAAATAAAAGAAAGAATTTGTCCACTAACTGCCATTGATTAAGGGGGAGCTTTGATTGAAGGGGGAGCTTGTCAGTCAACTACTATTGAGGAAGCATAAAATGTAAGCAGCACACTGGGGGCACAGAGGACATACTTAAAAATTTTGAAAACAAAAATCAACTTTATTCTCAGGCTTGTGATACTCTTGCAGCAGCTGGTGGCGTTTGACAGTAGACCCCTTCAAGCATAGCAAATCAGATCATCTTGGGGATGCAAAACATCAAGCAACAAACTGAATTTCAGAGAATTATATGGATCATCAATAGAATTCTTCAAATGTGAATGTGTATGCATTCTTGGGGATAAAACCCCTCAAGTGTAGTATATAGTGCAGAACAATAGCAAGACTGTGCAAAGCATCCTAGATCATCAAGGCAATCAGTTTCATGCTACAGTGTGTTTAGGATATATCGGAATTTAGAAAATTAGATCTGTACATTGGGCATTCCCAGTGAGTTGTAATAGTTTAGGTACTCCCCATTTGCATGTATGTGTTTCATGAAAATAATATTAAAAATGAATTCTATAATTAGAGGATTTCTGGGTGTGATTAATTTGTATGCATTTATTTAAGAAACCACAGTAGTATCAAAGCTATGATCTTACCAGCCTATGAAAGGGTTTAAAACACAAAATTAGATATAAATATTGCATCGCTGAATGACACAGAAGTTAGATATCAACCCAGGGAAATGGAACGGGAGGATAAAGAGTTGGAATTCTTCAACTTGACAAGATCTTTTAAGGATGGGCAGCAGCAGCGCATCAAAATCTCCTTGCACGACATATGCAGATTGTGGAACACGAGCCTGAGCCATACATGGAGGCACAGAGAAAGGATGAGGTGATCCGTCACCAAAGGGAGACAACCGATATCCTAGAAACTTGTCCTGCTTTAAGGCAAGCAAATTCAGGAAGAGAGAATTTGTCATGTCCCCTTTTTCAAATTCATAGCTAAGTGAGTGATTTGGCAACATAAGAGTAACAAATTTGTAGTGACTTTCATTTTTCAGTTAGGCATGTTTGTGTTAGGAATAAGAAGGGCGTGTGGTTAGTTAGGATTGTAGAAACTTCCAGTTAGGGTCAGTGATATAAGGTAATAAAGCAACTGAACACTTCCAATTAGGATCAATTAAATAAGGGAATGAACTTGCCACTTAACTGTTGTTGACTGAGGAAAGAACATGTCAGTCAACTGCCATCAATTGAGGAATGATTGCCCATGATTGAGGAAGCATGGAATATAAGTAGTGCTGAGGGAGAAGAGAAGTATACTTGAAAAATATGAAAACAAAAATCAACTTTATTCTCAGGCTTGTGATATTGTCACAGCAATTGGTGTCATTTAGAGATGGAACCATTCAAGCGTAGCAAATTAAATCATCTTGAGGGCAGAAACCCTCAATGTATCATCTAAATCATCAGTAGAGCTCTTTAGACATTTATCTAAGATTCTAAATGCATTCTTGGTGACGAAAACCCTCAAGTATGGTATGCGGTGCAGAACAAGCAAGACTCTGCAAAGCATCCAACATCAACTGGGCAATCAGTTTACATACTGCCATGTGTTTAGAATATGTGGGCACTATACCTTGGTACAATGCTTTACAGTGGGCTGAACAGCATTCAAATTTATTTTTTAATCCTCTGGCTCACTGCTCTCCTGCACTCCTATCAGGAGAAATTGTTTTAAAGTGTTAAGGGTAATTGTTTTTATATATATAATTTTTTTGTTTCTTAAGAGAAAAGATGGCCACCTAAGAGTTTTTGCGAACACTCACGTCATTACAATCAGTCTTCTTGCTGCCAGTAGAGGTTATGCCTCTTGACTTAATAAGGAAACCAGATGGCTATATCTAGTAGCCTATCACAAGCAACTTTTTGAGGATCCTGAAGCATTTTGTAATTAGTTTGATCAATGGAAAATTCTGTTCAGAAAATAGGTCTAACCAATTATTTCTCTGGAAATCCACTGACAAACAACATAGTTGAGATAATTGTGGCAATGCCATATAGGCAGGCAAGCAACAACCAAAGGGTTGAAGAATATTGACTTTAAATATTTCCAAAGATAGATAACATAGATCACTGTAAATGTGCATGTGTTTCAAACTGTTCCAACTCGGTTTGGAATAGATTCAAAGCAAAGACAGTGAAGAATTGGCAACAGGAACAAGTATCAAATCTTCCAAGATGTCTAAATGATCTGAAATTCAAGTTGAAAAAGAACAGGCCAAAAACCTTAAATTTTAGGCCTCAATAATGTCACATATTTAATAAAACTAAACAGTACATAGTTTCCCACAGGAAACCTGATTTCCATGGGGCTGTCATCTTGAATGTCGAATGCTTCAGATGACATGGAAACTGAGGAATTTAGAGGGCGTCATGTTGCAAAGATGTCAAGGAAACAAAGAGGATGAAGGTCAAAGGTCACCATCTTGTGAATGAAAACGAGCTGGCACAGAAAAAAAGGTTCTCTAGGCAATTTTCATGCAGAAAGGTGTAGGGTTCTCAAAGCTAGAAGTTAGAACAAGAGAAATGTAATGTCCCCTAATCGGGAATGCCCTAAATTTGCCCTAAATCCTCAATTTGAACAAACAAAGAGGTTAGAGAATATCTTTCACCTGATTGAAGCCCTGCACACATATTAGAACCAGACTTCTGACTTGTTTTTCCATGATTATAATCTATTAATATATAACTGCTGTTATATCCACGGATGTTCCTTTCATTCAATGCCTTTCCTTCCTGAATAGTTTACTGATTTAATTCAGACTTCTAATCCTTTTCTATCTGCTTTCCTTGCTGCTATTTTGGTGCAGACTCCTTTCTTATTTCTGGATTGCTTGTCCATTATATTCCTCCATTATATTCCTTTAAATCTGCATATATATCTTTTCTTTTACTTGAAGGGAGGTATCCCTTAGAATAGACACAATCTTTGACCATTCATTAACCAACCTCCCTAACATATCAATCGCTGCCCTTAGATATATTAGTTACTGCCCATTGATACTTATCGCTGCTTTATACTAATTAGATGAATCGCTGCTTCTTTAAATATTAACCACTGCTTGTGTTTTGACATTTTGAGTTGCTATTGAAGTCTTTATGCAGCACTGCCTCTTTAAAAGGGAGTCGCTATCTCTAATGCTGCCTTTAGGGATCACTGGCTATCTTAGACAATTGAATTAATAATAATCACTATGTAATTGCTGTATTTAATATATATATTATTTTATGGTTTATATATTTTATATTAATGTATTATTGTTTACTATTATATTTAATTTATTATTAATATTTATTTTTATTTATTTATTTGCATTCCAACGCTTGGGTTTTTTCTTTGTGTTGCAATTTTGGGGGCATGACAAGAAACTGTGTTTCAGCTCTAACAAGAACCAGTGCCACTACGAACACCTGCCAACAACTATTGTGACCCTCATGGAGTTTTAATGTCTGATGAGGGTCCCCCCAAATGTAAATCAGGTATTCTTTTCTTATGCATGGCATTGTTTGTATTGTCCTTGCAAGCTTTCTTCATTTCCATTGTTTCACACATAGTTGACAGACTCCAACTCAGAGTACACAGGAAGCCAAAATTTTCCGACTCAACAAAACTCGACAACTTAAAAACACTTAAATTTTTTAAATGAGCATAAATGTTTGAAAAGAACTTAAATTTTATACAACATACAAGTACATAATGTATCAAATGAGTTTGTTGGGAATTTGGGGGTAGCACTCTGATGGGATTGTGGGTCAAATCCACAAAAACCTTCATGGCACAGACCATTTTCATAATTCTTTTTGAAGGCAAAAAACAATACTTTAAAGTGAAAAACAAAGTTTTTGGAGTGTTTAGCCCACTTTTCTTCCATGTTTTTGATGGGTTGCTTGCGAAGTGAGTCAAGTCATCAAACTCCTAATTTTTCGAGGAGTGTTTCAAAAAACTCAACACAAATTCCCAACAAGTTTATCCTACGAATATGCAAGAGCAAAAAGAACTCACAAGTACTCAACAACTTGCCGAGTTCGCAATTTATGGTTGCAAATACAAAGTACATGCCACTTGAGCACCCCAATGTTGTAAATATCTACACAAGTTAATTTTAATAGTTGGCTTTGATTTGGATATTTATTAAAGAGAAAGTTTGTTCAAGACATTGATTTCTGACCAATTGCAAATCAAAGATCCTACAACATTGCAATGCAACTTTGCAACATTTGGCACTTTAATGTTAAGAAGAAAAGGAAACATAGAAGGATACAAAGAAAACAACTACAAATATCAGTCATAAAAAACGTCTATTGGATTCAATGTTACAAGACTCGTACTTGGCAAGCTGATTTTTTACCAGAATTTGAGATCACCACAATAAATAGAGAAAACCCTGAAATAAAAAGATTTTTAAGGACTTAAAATTTGTTTCATGCACCCTTTTAATAAATACAATTTAAAGACATAATAAACTAATCAAATAGAAGCTACTATGCTCACATACACAAGTATACACTGATCACGAGTATAAAAGCAGATTTTAACTAAAGAAAACAATATTTTTAGATATATAATATTGTCAAGTGTTTAAGGTGTACAATACTCATGGATTATGATATCCATGGCATAAAGAAAACACAATATAAAGTTATAAGCTATGATAGAAAGAATATTGTATCCCTCAACCCAACATTACTAGTTCTATGTGGAGTCATGCACTTCTTAGACAAACTTGCAAATGCTGCTACAACCTCAAGAGGATTACTTAGGATAGGGTTTGACTTGGCAAAAAAGAACTATAAATGTAATTTAATTAGGAAAAAGTCGCAAAAAAAAAATATTGCTCCTCCATCCAACATAGCCCAAAAAGACTTTCATTTTTTTTGTTTTTCAAATCAAAGCAAGCATTTAGAAGTAGCGCCCCCAATGGGGTCAGGGGGGAGTGCCCCTTGTGGGGATCTAGGGGCAACACACCTGAAAGGGTCAAGGGGCACTCCCCCTTATGTGGGTCTAGAGGCAACACACATAACGGGATCATGGCAGGGTCGAAGGGCAAAGCCCCTGCCATGAAACCCAAATTAAAGTCTTCGAGTCAACATAAACCATCAAGACACATGCCATTTTTCATTATTTTATCACTCTTAACCATCCACCAAAAGTCCTCCAAACCCTTATAAAAACACTTGACTTTCATACTTCTACATTCAAGAATTTTCAATTTTTTATGCTCTTTTTCCCTTATTTTCATAAACCCAGCTGAGTCCACCTGTAAGAACTCACTAGGTCCAACAAGTCTGTACACAAGTGGGTTCTGTTTAGAGATTTGATGCAAGGAGAAGGATTCAAATACACCCTTTGGTTAAGTCAAAGGAAGAAAATTATACATGATCATGATGAACTGAAAACTGGATAACAACTTTATGAATAGCAAAGCAAGTACCAGAACTATATTTATACAGCAAAGAAGACCATGAAGAAAAGAGTAATAAACATACAGGGAAAAAAAAAGAGTAAGAAAACTTGTGAAGATGACCAGAGGATTGTGATACACCAATCTTGTCACCTGTACTTTTTCTGTATTTGACTAAATCATAAATAGGTGGTTATATATTCTTCACACCAGACCTCACTGTATTATCATATTATTTTTGAGCTTACTGATCATGATCTATTATGTTCATTCATCCTCTTTCATTTCATGTGAAACTTCTGTGCATCATTTTTTGTCAGTACTGCTGCTTCTCCAATTTAATTAGAATCATAGTTACCAGGAAACTACAGTTTACAACAGGAAAAAAAAAAGAGTAAGAGAACTTGTGAAGATGACCAGAGGATTGTGATACACCAATCTTGTCACCTGTACTTTTTCTGTATTTGACTAAGTCATAAATAGACGGTTATATATTCTTCACACCAGACCTCACTGTATTATCATATTATTTTTGAGCTTACTGATCATGATCTATTATGTTCATTCATCCTCTTTCATTTCATGTGAAACTTCTGTGCATCATTTTTTGTCAGTACTGCCGCTTCTCCAATTTTATTAGAATCATAGTTACCAGGAAACTACAGTTTACAAATAAGGACCATGTCCCTGTCTCAGGTACCCACAATTGTTTGTAACTACAGTTTACAAATAAGGACCATGTCCGTGTCTCAGGTACCCACAATTGTTTGTGACTATATATATTAACTAAGTTACCGGTTCGCCCCTGTATCCTTGCTAGTTCGGGTTCGATCCATTTGAGGTTCAGATTCTAGTTCGGTGCAATACAGATTCAGACAGTGTTCAACATTTGCCCTGTGGGTTCATCTCAGTTCGTTTCAGACAAATTTGGGAGAACCCAAGAAGAATTTTGCCCTTTTACCGCAATACCTTTGACGTTTTTCAGAACCTTTAGATTATCGACAGGATTCTGAGCAGGATATCGAAATGAATCCAATGCTATTGCGAGTAAAAATGGTGAAGGCGTGGTTTTACAAGGAGTATGGATTTGTCAATGTTCTGCAATTTGGCAAAATCCAAGTTCCAACTGCAGGCCCTGGCCACAATTTGATTACAGTTCGTGCAGCGCCAATGCCCAGTAGGATATTGCATTCATATATTAACTTCAATATTTATTAACTTTAACTCTCTATTATAATTTTATTATTTTATTATAATATTAAATATTATTAATTTATTAATATTGTATAATATTTATATATTTAATAATATATTATTAGTATTTTATAACATTTATATATTTAGTAATATAAAACGTTATATAATATTATTAATTATAATATAATAATAAAATTATAAAAAAATTAATATTAATAAATAATAATTAATAAATTCATATATATAATATAATATTAATTTTGAATTTATATTAATATTAATAAAATTAATATATAATGTTATAAATATAATATGATAATATTGTACATTAAAAATATGTATATTACATCTATAAATAAATAAATATATATATATATATATATATATATATATATGTTTTTGTACCAACAAACCCAAAAGGAACCCAACCCCAAAAAAAAAATTTTACCGAACCAGGACTGATAACTTAGTATATATACTAGCTATTGCACTTCAGGTGTGCAATGGGTTACGCTGAATAATTGTATGGCATAATAAAGTCAAAGTGAATTGCATTGAATTAGCTATTGGATACACTACATATTCAATTTGTCTTATTATATGTATTTAAAATTGTAATATACAATTCTTATAATACATTACTCTATAAATTGAAAATCTAACTTTTATTATTTTTAAATAAAATATAATATTATAATAATAATTCCCATTAACACCTAAACCTCAACCCCTTGATTTATTTATATATCATAAAAGCAAAAAATCATTTTGAAATATCTCACCAATAAAAGACCTCACTTAATAATAGTTATATAAAAGAAAAGTTTTGTGACCAATACATTACTAAAAAAATCTCTAATGATGACATTGTCGAGTATAAGACATTAAAAATCTCTAATGACCACATTATCTTGCATAATACATTAATTACAATTGGCATGATTGATAAACAGCAATAACAATAATCCTACGTTGGTAGCTCTTCAATCTTTGCTTCATGCCATGTAGATTCCCAAAGAGTGTAGGTGTTGGGCAGACTGCTCTCGCAAGACACATGCTTCAAATAGGCGATGCACGCATATTAATTCAAGGAGGATTTCAAGGGAGATAATAGAGCGCCCGATCAGGTCTCTCCACAGTCCCACCTTTCAAGATGGTTGTGACATTTTCGGAGAAGCTGGTAGACCCATTTGCAAAACCTTCTTCCTCTTTCATTTGTTGAAAGGATCAAGACTGCAATGTAAGATAGGAGATGATGGAGCAGAGTCTCAAGGCAATCACTTGGGGCTCTTCGGACAAGATTGCTTGGGGCTCTTCGGACAAGAAAGAGCCTTTTCCACCAAAGATTTCAGGAAAGGAGAGTTTGACAGGCAAGACAGATCGCACGCTTGCGTGAAGCTTCATAGAGGTGTGCTTGCAAAGTTCCTATCTGGAGATGGGAAGTCTATAGTGGAAGAGCTTGTGGCTCCTGAGATTCGACGGGCTGGGATAAAGTTCGTCTATTTCAGAAGTTAAAGATACAAAGATTTTTCAAAAAATCCATTTTGTGCATATCCTGCAATCATTGCATTCCATGAGATAACCTTTGTTTGAGGCATTATGTCAAACAGTTCACTTGCCTTTTCTATGCTTCCACATTTTGCCGACATGTTTACCAGAGCATTTCCAACTATAATATCTGGAAAAATCTTTATTCCATGATGTTTTGATAGATGTCGATGACTCCATAGTCTGTTCCAAAGCTCCCATTTTGGCACAGGCAGAGAGGATACTGGCGAAGGTTGTGGAATATGGCTTTACACCTGCCAATTGCATTTGCTTGAAAGTTGCACGAAGTTAGCCTAGAAATCATTGCAATCCATGAAATGACATCTTTTTCAGGTATTCTGTCAAACAGTTCACATGCCTTGTTAATGCTTCCATTTTTTGCATGCATGTCTACTAGGGCAGTTTTGACTAAATATCTGGCAAATTTCCTCTATCCTTTATGCTTCAATGGGTGTCCATACCCTATTCCAAAGCTCCCATTTTGGCATGGGCAGGAAGGATGCTAGCAAAGGTTGCGGAATGTGGCTTTAAACCTGAAAATTGTATTTGCTTGGAAATTTCTAAAGCCTATAATATGAACTTCAACCCTTTTGAAAGCATATACATGTGAATGTTGATATTTGCAATTCAATGCTATGCTTCCTATAATATGAACCTCAACCCTTATTTTTCTCGCAAATCTATGCTTCCTAAACCTACAGCTTTCTTTAATCATGGAAACCCCTTTTTCAGAACCCTACTGACATGTTTTGCATACCCTCTAAATCTCTTATTTATTTCTTTGTTAGAATCCGGAATAATCAAATTAGGCATTGCTTTTTGACAACCCCAACTAAGACACCAGCAGGGCATCCAATGTTCTCTAGAGACCTCTCCTGTAGTAGGGAGATATATTTTGCAAGACTTCTCGTATCCAAGAATAGTCTCTAAAACATATAAACTTCACCAGGGTACACATCTATGGATTTTAAAGGTACTCAATATCCAGATTTTACAGAATAGATATCCTTTCAATGGCTTTCAAAAGATAGATAAGCACACATGACAATCTGCATCGACCTGCAAAAATGTTCCGGTGTACTACCTAAAGCCCACTCTAGATGCTTGTCGGCTCACAATGAAAATTCCAGAGATCACATGCACAATGTCTTAAAATTTTATGCTGTTAGATGTACCTTTGTCTCTGTACTGGGATCTTCCCTTCGAGCTTGAACTCAATATCAAGCTGCGTCTCGATTTGTTTCTGGGGAATGTGCGGGTGAAACTCAATTAGTTACTAGGTACTCCACAAACCAGATCTGCTTAACTTAGATATGGAAATGTAACTTGGTCGGATGGGAGGAAATAAAATCGGTTTCATAAAATTAAAAATTGTGATCTAGAATATCACCTCTTGACCATGATCAGGCATTAGGATATGAATGTTACTATTAGTGACCATAAGTTCCTAACAAAAGCTAAATGAAAAGCATAGAAAAGATTTATTTTAGTATAATTTATTGCAATAGTTGCTTGCATAGGTAGACGGTAAACCATAAGCTACAAATAATTTAAAGACTGTCTGAACACCAAGCAAGAGTGCCTTAGGGCATTCAAGGTACAGGCACTTGGCACTTGCTGTTCAGCAACTATATGAAAGAGTTCTGCATAGATAAATCTCAACTTTTGTAACAATCTGCAGAAGAAAAAAAATTATCTGAAAATAATGCTGAAAAGGGGAGAATTCATCATCCATTTGAAAGTTTAACGAGATTTAACTTTCTTGCATTGACATTAATCAATGCAGTTGTTTTCACACTATTCTCCCAGAAGGAATTGTAAAATTATCAGTATAATCTTCTTATGTCAAATATGCGTACATTATATTCTGCAAAATTACAAAATCCTGCTATCATTGCATCTCCCAACTTTCCTCGAGACTTTGCAGTTAACAGAATGATCTATTTCCTGAGCAATCTGCCAGCTATGTGAAAATGAAATCCTGAATCTGAAGATAGAAGTGCCTTGTGTTGTGAATTTGAAAGCAGATCTCGAATATGGATTTTTTTATATCATTACCCTGTTCGAAACAGAAAAGGCCAATGTGTAGTATTTTGAATTGGAAAATTGGCAACTAATCATATACCTGGCTGCTTAAGTTGAATTTATGTACAACTAAGGCATGCCGATGAAAGTTTTGTCCAAAATTGCTCCCAGCCATCTAATTACAAAAAATAGCTAAACACTAAAAACATATTTCTAGCAGATGGTTGTTGACACAATTATGTATTAATACCTTCATAAGCACGTATCATCTGTCTACCTTTCATTAGTTCAATCAGGCAAGTATTGTGTAACATTTCAAAATTGGTCTACTAATCAGGTAAGTACAAATAAATTATTCATCTGAGGGTATCTCCCAATCACAAAATGACAAGAGCTTCATGGTTGACATTAAAATTTCTGTTCTTGAAATTTAGAAGATCTCAACCTTGTTCTTACAATTAAAAAAAAATCATATTTGTGAAAGACACAAATACAATTAAAAACTCAAATAATGGAAATCCATCTTGGTATTCTCAAGAAAATCATGTACATATTTTTTAATTTTAAAGAAAAGGCAATTGCAGTGATCAGACTGAAAACATAAAAAAGCCACTGATACTCTCCAGGCTTCTGAATAAACAGAACCCCAAAACTAAATGGATAATATCCAAACTCCAGGCCAACTTTTGCAGGAAAAGTTTACCTTACATTATGAAACTTTATCCATAGATCTCTAGCATGGTCTCTGGGAGTGATCCAAGGAGTTGATGGCTCCAGATAAAGCATGAGCAGCTAATACAGGAGGGGTAATATTTGAAGACTCCTTTCTAGAAACAGATGTGTACAAATTTGGGGTAAATGGGTTAACACAAAAAATGTTTACCTTGAGATGCTCCAGTTGCAGGATAACGTGGCAAACAAAAACACAATCTAGAGCAAATATCTACAGCAAGCATTTGGGTGCTTTGGTAAATGGAAAAGTAAACGAAATTCCCAAGACTGGCTGCAGTGAAATACAATTTACCACCCTTATCTGTGTAAAATTCCCCAAACACCTTGTCCTTCATTCTGATAAATTCTTTCCAGGCCATGGCATTTTCAGATAGCTCCCAAATTCTGACACTCCCAGACAGATTTCTCTTGACAACATGCCCTACCATGAAAAGCCTTCCTGAACACTCTACAAGGACAGGTATATCGAGGTTTCTGGGCATGGGGGCCTGCAGTTTAGTCCACACGCCTTCCTGTAAATTGAAAGAAAAAGCACCGTGGGGGTTATAACTCAACAAATACAAATTGCCATTACAAGTTGCAGAACCCAATTCAAGGTCAGTGTTAGGAGGGATGGGCCCACTGAGGCCCCAAAGATTGGTCCTGGAATCGTAAACTTCACAGCTCATATCCTTGACAGTGTGGCCGTCGGGCATCAAATCATCCCAAGCAACTATTACCTTAAATCCTTTCTCTGTTTGGTCTGCTATTACTTGTATAGCCACAAAGGGGACAAGCCTCTATTTTATCATTGGGGGAAGCAGCATCCAATGCTTTGTTATGGGATTGCAAACTAAAATGCACAAGGACCCATCGATCTCCGCCCTACAACACAGCAACCCCCACCTGCAGAAGCGAGTCCCTTGACTTCCCATGGGAGGAATGAGAGCAGGATTCGGTACCATGTATTGATATTGGGGTCGTATGCACAGAATTGGGAACATGAGTCCATTTCAAACAGAGCAGTCCATGTCTCTCTGCACGGCAGATCCGCAATATCCCAATGGAAAGTATGTTGCAGATAATATCTTATCGCAAGTGGCAAGGAGTAGCTGATCAGTTATCATGCATTGAATCGGGGTGAGACAAAAAGGAGAAAAAAACGTGTGAGCTGACTCAAAAACCAACGCTGGCATTTAGCAGCATAAATGCATTCGTACTTTGGCTGCAGAAGATGATCAACCGTCCAGATGAAACCAATCATCTCCCACCCCCTTTGGAAAGTGCTGCACCATGGATGGATAAAGTGAGCCAGGCTCACTTCAAATTGGACATGCCTTCGGCATAAAATAGCCATATCCTTACTTGTGTCTCCTAATTTTAATGGCGGACCCATTCCGTACCAGTACACATACCCCCATGTCTATAGGCATCTTATGTTCAGAATGTATTAAAGACTCCAAATTGGATTCAGAACCCTGAATCTGCTAAGTCCGCCCCATTGCTTGTGCCCAGGACTTGCTAGAAGCATGCATTCCACATACAGTTTGTTAGTCAGACATGTAAGCACCAAAGGTGTCAACTTCCATCACCAACAGGAGAAATTGTGAACAGATAGCAATGTTGTTAGCGCCAAAATATTTTTTTGGTTGTGAATTATAATATTCTGACAACGACTTGACCCAACCTCTGGCCGTTAAGGCATTTTTTGTTATAATGAAGTCCACATTTGTGACTTGAACGCCTGGAAGATGGCATTGGGTATAACAAGAAAATTAAAGATGTATGGACAATAATTGCAGAAAATAAAAACAAGACACAATAGTTAAAAAAATATCCTACAGCACAGAAAGAAAATGAAAGATTTGTGGCAATAATTGCAAAAAGCCTTGGATATAACAAGAATGAAAAATGTGTGCCTCTTTGTACAAGTTAACATTGAAGCTAACAATAAACCTTCTTATTCAGAGTTCTGGGCCCATTGAACTATAATGGAGAATCCAAGAATCCAAGTGGAAGTGTGGTTTCAGTTGAAATATTGCACTATAAACTTTATAAAGGTGATAATATGAAAACAAAACCTTAGCATGATTATTACCAACAACACGCACCTAATTGTATGCCAAGTTCAAAAACTGGGATTAAAACTCTGATCGTTATGATAGTTCCCTCGTCCTCATACTGAGGAGTCCTTGCATTCCAGCTCAAAGAATTTAACCATACTTCCCATGGAAAGTCATTAGATAGACGATCCTACAAAAGAAGAGAAAAAATCCATGCAGGGCAAAGAAACCCAGATGCATGCCAACTAAAGAGGAACACTTCATTAAGATGTTTTACTTTTAACTTAACTTATCAAAAAGTTGCCTCAGATCAATGTATGTTTATAAAAAAAGCTACATATTACAGAATAAAGGAAATATTCAGATAAACATACCTTATTTTCAATGGAACTGGCGCACTGGAAAGCTATGACATTCATTATGTTCTCCAGCCTCCCGAACTCTTGCAGAAGACAGTATTGCACTTGAAACACTAAATTAAGATGCCAACAAGAAATCACCATTGAAAATAGATCATCAACAAATATAACTCCAGCATTATTGAGACAGCAGAATACACCAATTTTCAACCAAGAACATGGCAACATTAAAGCCCTCACAGCCAATTGAGTCTAAAAAACCTATAATTCCCTGGCAGAATTTTGATCGAATCTTTAACTAAATTTCTTGTTAAGTTACCAAGGATAGTAGAGGCCAAAATTCTTTTCTACCTACCAGCATTCTTTTGTAGAGCACAATATCAAGTCCAAAAAATGTCAATGCTCTTAATTGACTTTTGGGAGAATATGCCTTCAATAAGAGTGTTTATTCAATGACTAGATACAATAAGAATGTTTATTCAATGACAAGATACAAGATTAACAAGTTTAAAAAACACACCTCTCTACACAAGGATAAGATTGATACATAGTAAGCTTGCTTCCTCATAGTCTTCTGCATGCTCGGACTCTAGCACAATCCAATGTCAAGGTGGCAATCATGTTGAAAAGGCTTTGAAATTTTGAATGTAACTGAGCAGGTAGCACAGGACATACCCTCTAAATTTCAAACATAACTGGTACAACTATTCGCTAGACCATGTTCAAAGCAACACCAACATTGAAGTTCCCATAGTCATCAGAGATTGCAACCTGCACGAATTCTCTCACAAATATAAAATGATAGTGACATTTAAAGATGACTCATAAAGGCTCAACAAATCAACATGAAGTTGATACTTTATATAGAAAGCCTGTAGAAATCAACAGAATTCAGTATTTACAATTAAATCCTCAAGAAGAAATATATGACACATTACTATTGGATGTCGAGACAAGATGAAATAATATGAGGTGTTTTATAAGAAACAAGCAAATTTTGTCATGCCAAGTTTACATTTAAAATCGCTTGATATTATCTTTCATTATACTGCATGCCTTCCCAGAAAATCCTAAAATTTTCAATCTTAAGATAGTATCTAAAAAGAGCTTTGGAACTAACATCAGAAAGAAAACTTACATGCCTAAAAACAGGAAACTTGAATATACTTGTTTGTAGTCGTGTGTTCCAAATGGAAGATGATTTTATTGATCTTCATAGACAACTTAATCAAGAAGTTGAATGATATGATCTTCATATTCCAAGTTCATGTCTCAACAATAAAACACAGGTTGCGGAATAAAATTTGAGAAAACAGTATCAAGAAAATACACTTTCCATAAGAAAACTTAGTCCTTTTCCTGCCAAAGAAGCATTTCACTAACAAATCGCAGGCTTCACTGCAGAAACTCAGGCATTATTAGTGCACGAAATTTTTACTTCCCATTCTACAAGATTAAATTTCCAATTAGAAAGTGCAAATTGCACCTCAGAAGTCAATCAATGATATTATTGTACAAGAGGGAATGTATTAAGTACATGTTGCATATGTGTAGATGCAACACAGAGGGGGCATTAATAAGTTTAGCATGTTACGTCTTGAAGACTACAAAACTGCACATAAATATGCGTGGATAACCAACAAGCTTCTCCCTCTGCAGTTAACTGGATTTTCCAAATTACAAGATGCAGCTATTCATCATTACATGTCAACAGGACAAGATTGACAATGCCGGTCTAGTTTACAGAGGCAGTCATCGAACCTTAGAAAGAAACTCTGGAGTGCTCTTTAAAAACCTTTACGCACACTCCCAAAATGTTATCTGGCCTGCCAAGCTTTCCAGCTTTCACTGGATATAAAAGAAAATCTATCCACTTAATTAATATTACAAGGCCATTACCAACACAATCAATCACCTTGACATCACAAGGTTAGCAACAGGCATTGAACTTATGAAGAGAGTGTCACTTAAAGATGAACCATGAATGGGCTTCAGATTATCATGCCCTTGCTTCAAGGTTTTCACATCAACTATTTCTTCCTGTCTTTCTGGCATATCCTCAGAACTTTCTAATAGTAGTTCCCTGCCATTGTTTATGTCAGGTTTATCTACCAACTTTCTGATCCGTTTTGACCCCTTTCCACAACAAGTTGTGGATCTTGATAATAGAGCAGAGTCTCCAGCACGTTGTCGTTTCCTAGACGATTTCCATCTTAAGCCACCACGCAACCTATTCTTAGATGGACTACTTGTTTCTTTCTTGTTGCTCTTGAAGTTCACAGGGCTCCCCTGTTTTGAAGGGCTGTCTACACCTCCCTCCTTTGGTGATGAGATCAACATCCTAGATGCATTCAAGTTGCAGAAACCTTCATGTAAATTTATGTTCTTACTCGCTGAAGCAGTGAATAGATTATCATGATCATCACATGCATAATCAGACAATATTTCTTCTTTCACGTGCACTGTCACAGTATTCTCTTCATCATTCTGAGCATTTTGGGCCATTTCTAGCTTTCTCGATTCTCTTGCTGCAACTTGAGAAATTATACACAGTTTCCTATCTGATGAGTCCTTCAGATCTCGCAACTCACCTGAATACATATATGTAGAGAAATTATCACTCAATAGAGATGAACACAAACCCGCAATGTCAAGTCCCTGTCCACTGTCAGATAAATCCAGTTTTACAGCCAGATCTGCATTCTTTTTCACATCAACCCACTGGTTATCTGCCCACTCTCGTGAAGGTCGCAAATCACACTTCTTGAATATTGAAGACAGATTTTCACCTAAAATTTAAAAAAAGATCAGTTATGAACTCAACAATGTACTCCAATAAAACCAAAACTACCACTTAGAAAAGAACAGCTATATCCAACCAGGAAGAAGCAGAAAGCATACCAGGAAAGAATACTTGTAATTCATCAGACAGTTCCTTGACCCTAATCACAACTCCTTCCCACCAGCCATCATTCCACCAAGCATCTACTGCAGTTCCAACTTCAAAATTGCCAAGTATATTTTCAGGTGGGCAAGGCCGAATGGTAGGACGGCCAGTTACTCTCATACCCAGCTTATCTGGAATGGCTATTCTACAAGAAGGAACCCACTCCTACAATACCAAAAATAGCATAGAATAAAACTTATGAATTCACCAAAGTATAAGATGATCTACATGCTCATAATAATAATTATAGTCAAAAGAAAATTTGCAATAATAAAAAAAAATGAAGCTAACCTCTAGATTGCCACTCCCATCTTCATTGAGCACATCTTTGTACAAAACCTTAATTCGATGAGGAACCTTTTTTATTATCATGCATCTAAACCAACAACCTCTGATGCCACTGTCTTGACACAGTAATTCAATCTTCTCACCAATATCAAAAGACTTGAATTGCTGCTCACATGCAAAGTATCTTTTTTCAGACATGTAGTTGTCTAAATTTCTGTCTGCTCCACCATCCAGTACTCGTCTATATATGTTTCCTGAGATAACTTTATTTTTTTCTCCTGGTTTTCTACCATAGACACGATCAGAAGCACCAAGACGCCTTCGGGAACATCTATTTTTTCTTGGATATTTATTTGGTGCTCTCCCAGAGGCATTATCTTCATCCAGATCAAAGCTGTCGCTAAGCTCATGTTTAGAATAATCTTGCAGATCAGCCAAATCAATACTTTTGAGGATTCTTTGATGCCAATAACCTTGCATCTCATTTAAATTAAAAGACTTAATCCCCTCATTATCAAACTGCCTAAAGCACACATGAATTTGAGCCATTGCCTCAGATGGGAATTTTGCCAAGCATTTCTCATAGTGCTCAGGAGTAAGTATTGTAGCCTGGCCATCAACACATTCAACACTTAGAACTTGACGAAATGGGGTGATGAAAACTTCTGACTCATGAGCTTGTGGAGGAGGGATAGTTCCAATCACTTCATTAGTTCGGTGAAACCAGCGGACCCTGACTTTTTTCTGAGCTTTCTTGTCTTCATACATATCTTCTAAATATGCTATATGATGAACTTTTTCTTCCGCCATGACATAGACATAATTATTAACCTAATAGACAAATATAACAGAGACATTAAATCCTATGCAAATTAAATTTTCTTCATCAGACACTACACCAAAGTCCAATGGACAAAAAATCAAAATAGAATTTAAAGAAACAGTTCTTGTGTTCCATAATCATCAGTGTATAATCCAAATTTACTATAAACTTATTAACTGCATAGCTTATATCATCACAGAAAACATCATAGTCAAAACCTAAAAGAACCACTTCAAGGTAACTCCTTACCGAAATAGTAATGCCACTTCGCCGAAAGGACTCATAATGCCTCAGGCGCTTTCTACAAGTCCAAGAAGAACCTAGCCATGTAATACCCTTGCTGGTAGCTCTGATCTTCCTTGAAAATTTATCCTGCAAACCATGTCACTAACATCAGCACCTCCAAAAGAAAGAAGTACATAATAGCACTTCTCTAAGCAAAAACTCATACCATTATATGATAAAAGAATACAGTTCCTTAGCTGTTACCTTGTAATTATTAACATAGCTGTCCAGCTCATCCACTTCTTCCCCATTTGAAAGATCGGTGTCTGAAGTTCGAGATGACTCATGCTTGAATTCTGAAAAAGAGTAGGAAAAAACATTAGATTTGACTCCTTCCCAAACAATTATTAAGGAGAGAACTTATTATAATCCAAAAAGCATCAAGCCATGAGAAAATGAAACATCGAATTGACATTAATAAGCAAGCTGTGTAGTTGTGCTAGGAGAGGCTTAATTGAAAAGTAATTGCAAGATAGAAGTATATGCAACATCTGTTCAAGACATTGAGAAAACAATCATACAAACTAAATAAAGCATGCAATTACAAAACTGCAAACTTATAAATATTTGAACAACACATTACAAGCATTTGAATGAGCAATCAAAATCATCTTTACATACAATATGCCTGAACACTAACAAACCACATTCAATCTAACTTAAAAACCACAAAAAACAAATTGCAATATCTAGAAATATATTTGCATATAGCTCTATCAGGGTGACTCTAGAAAGAAGCCAAAGAACAAACTAAAACAGACTTGAAAAATCTTCTAAGAAGTTTAAGAACATACTAGAATAGACTATATATAGAAACATCTTTACAACAATTGCTTATATTCATTTTTTGAATTCAAATAATTAGATATATAGAAGGAAATATCAAATTCATAATTAGACTACCATAAATAGATGACAGAACAAAGGACATGTTTAGGTCCACTCATATGGTGCATTTTGTTGACTATCTAGATCCATGCAATTACAGAATCCCACAAGTAGAATGCATGGATGAGTAGAAAAGAGACCACAAAATTGCATAAGGGAGTCCAATACATTTGTCCCAACATCATATGATGATACTGCTATGATTTTACTTTTCATGATAAAAGCCCGAGTAGAATGCATGGATGAGTAGAAAAGAGACCACAAACTTGCGAAGGGAGTCCAATAAAATTGTCCCAACATCATATGATGATACTGCTATGATTTTACTTTTCACGATAAAAGCCCCCTACCTCCAGCAACAGCTCAAAACTTTGTCATCTATAGCCCACATATCAGAGCTGAAATGCTAAGTAGAGAAGTTGCAAGGACTAAAACATGCAAGATGAATAAACCATTTCCCTCTACTCCAGATAAATACAGTAACTGTAGAACTGAAACATAACATCATAGAAGAGAAATCTAAGTCCATATGCTGCATTGTCTTTGCACTACCACAGATCAGCAAGACAATCTATTAGCGTCAACAAACCAGTGGATTCAATGATATTACAAGATCTATCAATAATTTTCCTTATAATTGAGATCAACAGCATTGACATATACAGAATCATCTCACTAGAGAAGTGAGAACCCCGATTCCACCTGTGCAGTGAAAAGGTACCAATGCGCAGCCTAATTTTTAAAGTTCAACAAAGCAAATAATTAAGTGATCTATACAAGTAGGTATTTTTATTTGACCTCTATCAGACTCATTGACAAATCACCTAAACATAGTGGGCGTATGATCCCACTCAAATGTGCTGAGAAAGTCCTAGCGCTTTCCATAAAAGTATCCTTTCACATTCATTTAAAGATTTTAGCAATATCAAGCACACAAACAGTTTGCTGTCACAACATTCTACAAAACAATCTTCCACAAAAAAAATGTAAAATGCTTAAGAACAAAGGCCAATAGGCCAATCCTATTATACTCCAAAATTTTGATAGATCCAAACCATTGTTACCTGTGGTTTATGACTACATGGAAGGCTATTGCTTTAGAAGGCAAATGAACCAAACATATTTCATGATGACTCGGAATCTTTTACTAAAAGAATTGATGTTAACTAAAATTTCAACAGATCCAAAACGAAATTGCCTGTGGCTTGCAGTATTCATGTTTCAATCTAAAGTCCTATTTGAGATGATGTCCAACCTGACTACACGGTAGACTGTCACTTTAATAGGCAAATGAACAAACATATTTTATGACAACTCTGAATATTTACAAAAAGAATTAATGTTAACAACATATGACTTGGTCAGAAACAGTTTCAGGGTATGCATAGATCTGAGACAGTTATGTCTTATATGCTCTTATTCTCAAGTGATAACCTTGTTGTGCTCTGTATTTCTGGGATCCCGAAAATACATCACCAGTAACACTTAACAGCTACAAAACACAACACGAAATGCAAATAAAACCTAATAACACTAAAACTGCCATTAACCTTGCTGTGCAGGCATAGGATAAGGACAAAAAACTGCTCCTGGCAGGTGTGATAGATACCTGAGATTCTTGGATATTTACAATATCATCCTTAGAATCCTCCTCCATCGAAAGATCTATGGAAAAGACGGCCATTTCAGAAGTGAGAAGAAGAGGAACTGTAGTACCTCAGAAACAGATTGACTATTTTTTTCTCTAAACAGAATACAAGTAGAGTTTTGCATGTTCATCCAACGCAGTCGTGTTACGCCTGCTCGAGGAGCCTCTAAATGCTACAAGGACCTCCGCATCCCCTTGTGGTCCAGAAACCGTTCATATTACACATATGTGAACCAGTGACGTCGGCAGCCACACAGGTTGCAAAATAGAAATGACGGCAACTACAGAGGCTGCCAAAAAACGCATGGCGGCAACCACAAAGGTTGCAAAAGAACACACGGCGGCAACTATAGAGGCTGCAAAAAAACGCATGGCGGCAACCACAAAGGTTGCAAAAAAACACAAGGCGGCAACTACAAAGGTTGCGAGGAATATATGGTTGCAGAGTCTCCCAAAGATTTCATTAAAATGCTTAAAAGTTAAAAAGAAAATGCGGAGATCGGCGCAGCTTGCCCAACCCTGATGATGTAAGACTTTGTAGCAGAATACAGAGATAACGCTACGTAAGCGACAAATGAAACATAGAATGTGGGCAGTAGATAATCCCAAAGTCGTAACATTCAACAGAGGGTTTCAATGATTAGGCACGAAACAAATTTTCCGGGCTCGAGCAAAAGTTTACATCAAAAACACAAGCAGCAAGCAAATAGCTTGACAAATATTATAAATTTACCATCATTGAGCATTTTGAAAGACTAGGCACTCAAAGGTTAGCGAAAATCTGAGAAAAACGTCAAAATAACGTCAGGCATACAACCAAAACGCTATCTGACGCACCTTCCACATAAATTAGAGCAATCATAGGAAGAAATATTGAAAGGGAAACGGTAAATACTCGTTGCATAATCGCCCTTTGAAAGCAAGGATGTCAGCCAGTCCACAACTTCTCTTCTCGATCTCCACTTGAACGAAGTGTTGGAGGGCTTGGCAAAGCCAGGAAGATCAAGGAACTCCTGTGATACGACATAGACCATGTGCCTCAGGCTCCTCTCCGTGCCTTCAACCGCCAAAACCGAATGCCCGCTCTGATCTTTAAGAAAATAGTGCACAATACGGCTGCCGCGGTCGTGGGAAACGAATTGCTCCTCCCACTCCACAAAACGCTTGGCGCCCATGGCTTTCTGAACGGCTTTTCAAACACCTTACAACCCTTTTGCATAATAACTAGCCAGCACTTGAAAGTTCAAAGCTCAAAGTTCTTCCTACAAAATGTCTCTGCACACCTTCCTAATTTCTCTAATAACAACAATCCTTTACTGTATACTTCCAACAGCTGCCGCATCCTTCAAAGGCATTAGAAATCAAAGATTTCCTACAAGCCTATTGTCAAATATTCTTACATTCTACCCATCATCTCCGCGAATCGCTTAAATAGCTCTGCTCGCCCTTCTGAGGCCTCGAATCAGAGGATCCTCCATGAAACCGCTCGCCAAACAGGCTGTTCAAATACAGAAAGGCAGACGAAAACTTAAAGGGCTTGATACCTTGGAAAAAACCGGGGCAAATCCTCTGCAAACAAATATGCGCTGTTTTGGCCGAAAAACTCATCGATCAAAACTCCGAAAAAGGCTGAATTCGCCGCAGCATATAACAGTGGTCAAAATCGAGACTTTTGCAGTTGAACAAGCCGATTTATTACTAATCCAAGCTGTGACCACAAAATAATAGCCTTGTAAACAGGCTCTCCCCATGGACGAACAGATGCAAATTAGCCACAATATACTTCACCCGGGGGTAATTGCACAAATTAAAAACCCGGTCTTAACATCGGAATTTTTACTTTTCAACCACGGGCTTTTACCCTATCGTCGACACGCGGCGCAAATCCTCCGGTGCTTATCTCAACAAAGGCGGAAATCCAAATTTAGGGCTAAATGATAGTCAAATTCACCGAAATGCGAGCGAAATGAAAGGGTAAACGCTTCTTACTTTACTCGTGATCAGAAAGTCGCTATTAAAAACAATAAATAAGTTAAAAAATAAACATTTTAATCAATAATAAAAAAATAAGTTAAAAAATGAGCGCGGACTTCAAAACCAGCTTCATTCCGCATTAATTTCCGAAGCGTTATCCGGGGGCTACAAAACTCCGTCGCGCGGTCACGTGGCGGACCGTCAGCGATTGTACTCGCCGGTCAAATTACACCAAATGAAACTCAAATTCGCACGAAATGAAACAACATCTACAGAACGGACCCGTAGAAAAATTAAATCGAAAATAATATCGACCCCGAATCCCCGTCAAGTCGGAATCCAAAAAACAATTAAACCGAGAATGACAGGCACAAATGACATGAGTACTCAACAGCCTTCGTTTCCCATATCGTTTGTCAGGTATCCCCAATATCAACAGTTAAACATCGCAGTTTTTGCGTCAATTGACAGAAAACTTTCACAACCCTTGCTCAAATGAAAACCCGGAGTTTCAGCAAAAATAGTAAATTCTCAGCACAGCGACAATGTTCTTTAATAGAAAAATCACAGATAAGCCTTTGATTTTGGCGTCAGCTAAGGTTCCTGACAAAATCAGAAATCTGGCGACCTTTTATTTTGTGATTAAGTGCAGCTCCGTCCATTGAACAAGCGTCCCGTGAAATTAAAGAAAGAAGCAGACCCTAATATTCCCGGCAATTGACGTTGTCGTCAAATTTGAGGCTACTGTTTGTTTTTTTCCCCTGCTTCTGACATGTTCCTCTCCACAGAAACCAGATGTAATGAAGCGCTGGGACCCATTTCCATCCATCTGTCTGGTTTTCAGGTCAACTAAGCAATTGGATTACACAGATTTTTAAATGGTAAAACATTTAATCTGCCTCGATTTTCGATTTCGGTTGTTTAAGAAAGTTGGTTGAACATCGTCTGTTCCTCAATCAGAATTCCTCACTATCCAAATATTTAGGGTTGTAAACATTTTTTTTTAATACGGTTGGTTTGTGTCGCTTGCTTTTATCGACAGCAACCATCGGGCTGCCACTTGCATATCTTATCGTACACAAATCTCTCCATACTTACACATCGTACATAACCCGTCCAAAAAGAGTATATAGGTGATCTCGACTCCCTTTACTTAAAATTACATTATTTTTTATTTTTCTCTTGTTTTTAGGGAGGACAAATAAATCTGATTTTTTATTTTTATTATTTATTAATATAGTTAGGTCAAATATCTTTTAGTTAAGAGTTAAATGTTAATGGTTGAGAGGTATTTGTTCGGTCACATATCTTTTAGTTAAGAATTAAATGTTAAAGGTTGAGGGGTATCTATCTCTTAAACAACTAACTCTTTTAGTAAGGGTCAACGATTAAGGGATATCCATTCCATCAAGTTCGTCTCATTTCTTTAAAGTGTCACAAATGTTGCACTCAACAAGACTTTATTCTTGGTGGATTATTTCTTAGTCATTCTACTTCACCCATATATCCACGACCACATTGACATTTTTAATAGTTTTCAATATAATTTTGTGAAGGAATGAAATTCATTTTCTAAATCTAAGCTAATTAAATAAATGCATAGAAGTGAACAATTACTTATATTTAAATAAATTAGTTGAGAATTGATAATTTTAATAAATGAATACTAAAAGACAAGGGATAGGACAATTGATGTTGTATAAAATTTAGCTGCCTCAAAAAATAATATTTGTAATTTACTCACTACCTTGAGTTTTGAACGTGGAATTCTCCATGGGTCAAGATAGATCCTAAGCTACTTAAGGATGATCTAATGTGTGTGACTAAGCTACAGCACGCAAGATCAAGCTAGCTAATTGTTGACTTTTGTAACTTATGCCACCTTAATTTGTGATATCTAGGGATGTGCAATGGCTAGCAGTATCTACATACCTTGAAGAATTTGTACTTCTTAATCAATCCTCTCAATAGACTAGCTTCGTGACCTTAGGTGAATGTTAAAGACAACACTTTCAGACATGGAAGTGTCCTAGATGCAAATATGAATGTAGATATGCTTGTTTTAGTACTTGGACATAGAGCATTGCAAATCATGCGCATTTAAAATAATGGTCTCTCTCCTTCACAGGCATTTTTAGTGTGCCCTACATATAACTAGCATCACTTCATGGAGTTCACATGTTTTACTTTCCTTTGATATAATTAATTTTAAATTTGTAAGTGATGAGATCAATTGTTCTTGCATAAGCTTATTAATCACTAGTAATTAAGTGTGTTCCCTATGGGAATTTTGACTTTTAACACACAAATTTTAAATTTTTGGAGGCTTGTTGTTCATGAAATAAAAGCACTTGATAAATCAATTCGGAACCATTTGGTTCTTTCTTAGATCAACAACCAACACATTATGTTCAGTTGTTAATTTGACAACTTAAAATTGATGCACCATTGTCTAAGAGCATCAATGTCAGCAAGGCGGACCCCTTACCTATATACATAAAAACTAAAGCACAAGTCACATCAACCTAGACACGTGGCAAAATTCCACACCCTACCTTCCAACTATTGGTAAGGGGCCCTATTTTTAGTAGTTTGCAAATTCTACACACCAATGGGAAGAAAAGGGGTGAGATACTCATGTGCCACTTGGCAAGTTTTTATACTCTGAAGAAATCGTCAATCTAACAATGAAATACCACTACACCATTGTCTAGCAACACACGTGTCTATGGTAGGGTTCTCAACTTCATAGGTTCATATAATAAAGGTGCATAGCATAAGCAACACATAATTGTGCAATCTTCTCTAAGATCATCAGTCAACGCATGATATAAAAATTGGTAGTCTAACAACTTTATATCATTGCATTGTTAGCTATTAAATCCACATGTGTTTTGATAGCCTTGCCACTAGTTCAATACATAAGTCAAGTTGATATAATAGTCAAACATAATGCATCTATTATAACCTCAATGGATTATCTCTTCCCAATAATTTTTAGATTTATAAATTTTAATTACCACTTACAAAAACCAAATGTCCTCACAAAATTTTCAACAACAATGATAACTTAGATAAACAAAATTTCTCATAGTTTATAAATTTGTTACAAAAACTTTTTCCTCTTTCCAATGTGAAATAGATTACAAGAAAATATGTTGCAATAGTAATCATAAACAATAGCATGTACAATAGCAATAATGAGCTAAAATAAAAAAATTACAAGGTATACGGTAATCTGCAATGGTGCAAACTCAGGGTTTGTAACGGTCATCTGTGGGTAGAAGGCTCGAGTGAAACCTGGGAGTTTTTAGAGACAACCAACAGGCAAATTTCGATGGGGTCTGGCATCAAGACAAATGGGCCTGACAGGAGCAGACTTTTCGAAATGATCCACGTGCTGAGGTGGGGGATAGAACAGGAAGAAGATTTGAAAATGATAGAATGAGTGTTAGAGGGTGACAAAGGGGAGGTGGTTATCGAAATGATGCCTTTAGCAAGCCGCGAAAAAATGAAGGTGGAAATAAAGGAAATGGTGGTATGGCAAGGTCATAAATGGTGAGTCGAGATAGATTCCCCAATAAAAGGAAAGGGTTTGTCAAGGAAGTATGGCAACAAAAGAAGTCTGATATGCTATGGGAGGAGGATAGGGAGGAAAATCAAGGGGACAAAGCTAGCAAACCTAAAGTGAAAATAGGGAATGGAATCCTAGAGGGACGTGCCACCTTGGTGGTAAGTGCGGTTAAGCTCCAAGAATAAGTTTTAAGATTGGAAAATTTAGGTCTGATTGGGAAGTGGTATGGAGTGAACTTGAAATGGGATTATTTCATAAAATGGTAGAAATATCGTTGGGGGGAAGAGTTGCAGTTTACACCCTACAATTTTATTTTTTCTTGGTGACTTGTCCAAGTATAACTCTGAGAGAAACGATAATGAATGGTATTTGGGTTTTGGATGGATATGGCTTCTATTTGCAAAGATGGAAAGTGGGCTTCAACCCCGCTTTGCATGTGATGGAAATAGTGCGAGATTGGTATAGTTTGTTGAATCTATCAATGGAGTTTTGAGAGCCAAGCATTTCAAAAGAAATGGGAACCAATTGGGAACTTTTGTCTACGTTGAAGAAAGGAAAAAATAAGGAGATTCCTTTTCACATGTGAGGATATGTGTGGAAAATAATTTGGTTTATCATAGTTATGATGAGATTGAATTAATCTCGGACTATGGCAGTTGGATTCAAAAGCTAAAAAGCGATACTTTCACTAGGGCTAGTCTAGTGAGACAGTTGGGGAGTAGGCAATCCCTAAGCAAGGTGGGGAGCTCAAAAGCAGAGGTGGGCATTGAGGGTTTTCAGGAAAATGGGAAAAACTTACAAGGGAACCTTGTGTCAGCTACTAAGGGTTTTAATGTAGAAACTCTTTCTTAGAAGAAGGTGTTGGATTATGTTCCATCTCAACATATTACCCAGAAAGTTTCAGAGGGTGATGTGGGTGACACTCTAGTTGGGGTAAAAGAAGTAGATGTAAACTAGAGTTTGTTCTAGAAGGGAAGATTTCAGAGGTCCTGGAGATTTTAGGTGAAGACTGTGCTAATGTAGAGCTGGATTTGTCAATAGAAGTGGGTAGAGAGTTAGTTGTTCTGGCAGAAGAAGCAAAATCTAACGCTTGGGAGCTAGAGGAGGTAATGGAGGTGGATTTAGTCGATGCAGTTATGGGTCCAGATGAGCCTATGGTGGGATTCGTTGTTGGGTCTCCACAATCTGCAAAGAAGCTTAAATGCTTTGAAGGTTTGGAGGAGGAATTGAAAGTTTTGTCTGAAGGTATCTACCAAAAGGGTTTGGATGAGGCTACCTACGAGAAGGAAAAGGAGCTCACAAGAAATTTAAATAATATTTTGGTTAGAGAAGAAGTGTTTTGGCGGCAAAAGTCAAGAGAGATTTGGCCGAGAGCGAATGACCGTAATACCAAATTATTTCATAAATCGACAAAAGCTCAGAGAGAAATAAATAGGATCACTTGTATGAGGACGATGGATGGTCACTTAATGGAAGATCCATAAGAAATTGAGGCTTCAATAGTTGGTTTTTTTCAAAATTTGCTTAAGGATAGGGAAGGATCACGTTTGGACGCTCAGGAAGAAAGCCTTAAAGGAATTCCATCTTTATTAACACAGGATATGAGGGATTCTTTGAATGCTAAATTCACGAAAGAAGAAATAAAAGTGGCAACCTTTGAAATTCACTCGGAGAAGACTCTCGGTCTGGATGGTTTTCCGACGATTTTCTTTCAGAAGTGTTGGGATGTGGTGGGTAGAGACTTGTATGAAGCAATAGAAGATTCAAGGAGATTGGGAAGATTCTTGAAAGAAGTAAATAACACATTTATTGCTCTAATTCCAAAGAATGAGAAGTCGGATGCTTGGGATGATTTTCGCCCAATTTCCCTTTGCAACTCACTTTACAAAATTTTGGCCAAAGTGGTTGCTAATAGATTGAAAAAACTCCTACCTAGGATCATCTCAAAAGACCAGACTAGTTTTGTTCTGGGGAGATCGATTTTTGATGGGGTGATAATTGCCCAGGAGGCCATTCATTTGATTCAAAAAACAAAAAAAATCTGCAATATTTATGAAGATGGATATTAAGAAGTCTTATGACAAAGTGAATTGGCAATTTTTATTTAAAGTAATGGAAGCCTTTGGGTTTCAGAAAGCTTGGTTGGACTAGTTGTTTGGATGGATTACATCTCCGAGCTACTTGGTGTTGGTGAATGGTTCGCCAAAAGGATTCTTTGTGGCATCAAGGAGGTTAAGGCAAGGAGATCCCCTATCCCCCTTTTTGTTCATCATTATGGTGGAAGCCTTAGGTTGAGTAGTAGAGAATGCCAGAAGCAAGGGGGGGTGGAAGGAACTCAAGTGACTAGCAAATTACCTGTGGTCACACATCAACAATTTGTTGATGATATAATGTTGTTTGGTTCAACATCAACGAAAGAAGCAAGGAGTTTGAAAGGTATCCTAGACAATTATTCTCTAGCTTCAAGGCAAGAGGTTAGTATGGTTAAGTTAGAAGCTTTCTTTTTCAATACTTAGTGTGCTAAAGAAATGCATATTTTAAGGATTTTGGGCTTCAAAAAAGGAAAATTACCCTGCAAATATTTGGGATTACCGTTAGAAAAGGGAGTCCAAATTGGAAGGATTTGGAATTCTTCGATAGAAAGAGTCAAGGACTGCATTGCATCCTGGAAGAACAAACGGCTATCGTGGGTAGGCAGATTAACAATGTTGAAATCGGTGATCTCAGCTCTTCCAATTTATATGATGTCTTGTTTACCTTTAACGTTTGGAATCAACAATTCACTAAACAAGTTAATGAGGAATTTCTTTTGGAAAGACAACATTGAGCAAAAAAAGTTATCACTATTAAAATGGAAAAAAATATGTGAGAAAAGAGAGGCAAATGGGGCAATATTGAAGAATATTCTCCTAGAGAATAAGGCTTTGGGGGCGAAATTAGCTTGGGTGATCCATTCACAACCTGACCTAAAATGGGTCAAAATTGTTAAGGCCAATTATTTGGATGAAGATTTGAACTGCTTTCTTACAACCAAGTCCCTTGGGATTGGTTCCAGAAATTAGAACTTCATATGCAACTCCAAGGACCTTATAAAAGATTATCTAACATGGGAGGTGTTGGAAGGTGGTGAAGCCCTATTTTGGGAAGATTCTTGGGAAGTTTTTACTAAATTAGTAGATAATCCAGCACTAGGGAGGATTAAAGAAAAGGTTGTACAAGTTAGGGCCTCAAAAGTTAGTGATTATGTTGAAGATTTGTCAAAATCAAAGCAGGGGTTAATTCAATGGAAATGTTTCAAGCAACTGGGTCTATTGGATCATGAGGCAAATTTAATGGATAAAATCTTGGCAGAAAGGAGCATATGGCAAAGAACAGGAAAGGATAAGTTGAGATGGGATGCGTCGCCCACAGGGATCTATTCGATCAAAACTGGATACTCTATTTTGGCTCTGTCAAGGAGAGTCATCCACACTACCAACTCAATTGTGTTGGAATAGGGCTTGTCTACCTAAAGCAAGAATATTCACATGAGCAACGACACAAGGTAGAGTTTTAACAGGTGATAGATTTGCAAGATTGAGTTTCCATGGACCCTCTAGATGTGCATTGTGTCAGAAAGTAGAAGAGACAGTGGATCATTTATTTTTAAATTTTAATTTCACTCAGGCCATTTGGCATTGGCTAAGATCGAAGTGAAGATGGCAGTCTGCCATGCCATCCAATTTATTGGTCTAGTTAAAATTGTGGTTGTCATAAGGAAAGCAATCTTTGTTTGGGGATTTATGGATATCAAGCTCATCGGTAGTTTTGTGGGAAGTTTGGAAGGAGAGAAACATACACATTTTTCAAGATAAGGAGCTTTCAATCCCTAGGTTACAGGGTAAGATTGAGGGTAGCATTATAGAATTATTTAACGCCAGACTAGAAGAGTTAAATCAGAAAAAAGGGAATTTCATATAATGGAATTCTTGGATACTCTAAAAATGGCTTGGTTTGCGTGTCCCAAACGTTTGGAAGGTAGGTAGTGTAGCAACAACAGAAGAGCGTAAGAGAATAGTTTGGTGTCCACCAGAACTAGGATGGGTAAAAATAAATTTTGATGGAGCATCCAAAGGAAATCTTGGGCCTTTAGGAGTTGTTTGTATAGTTAGAGATTCACAAGGTATGGTGATGGGAAGGTTAGCACGAGCTTTGCTAGTAGGTTCAAATAATGCAGTAGAATTCCAAGCCTTGATCTTGGGCTTGGACTTTTGTGTTGAGTTGGGTGTGAGAAAAGTAGTAATAGAAGGAGATTCCTCTTTGGTAATAAATGCTTTGAGACCAAGAAAAATCCCAAATTGGAAGCTAGGAGAATTGTTGGCAACTGCCTTGTTAAGGTTGGAAAATTTGGCTAGGTAATAATAAACCATGTGTTAAGGGAAGGTAATACAGAGGCATATTTACTGTCTAATATGGGTGTTTTGGGCCTAGACTTCAGAGAAATTCTTTGAGCAGTTTAATCTTGTGGGTTGTAGGGAGGGAACCCCTCCAAAGTGGCGAAGGTGGGTGGCAAGAGTGGCCATGTAGGAGTAGTACTGACACAGGAGGAGTTGGGTGGTTAGCCACACATGCAGGCGACAACTAGCTAGTCCTTTTGATAAGAAGTAAGTACGCGAAAGACAAATTATCTACTCTTTTTGAGGAGCAGGGTATGATTATTTTTCATGGGAAGAGAAATGTCACCTGGGTTCAGAAAACTCACATGAATGAGAAGGAAATTAGCGAGGTTGGATGTGGTTGGTAGATGATTTCATTTAAGTCTCTTTGAGCCTTTTTATGGCATAAGTTTTTGGTGAAGTTTTGTGTGAAAAGACTGGTTTTTAAATGGTTGAGTTGCTTCCTATCTGGAGTCTAATGGCGAGGTCCTCTAAATTCGTTATAGATGTGTCAGTGGAAGGTCTAGATCGGTTTGGGGCTGACACACCCATTTCGCTCCAGTCGAAGGATAGGTTGACTACATTTCGAGCCATCACTAATCAAAGGCTCAAGAGAATTCTACTAAACTACGAGCCATTGGTGCTAATTGTAGTAAAGATGGTTTTGGGCTTGAATCACTTGGAAAGTAGAGAGTACGAGTGCCACAATTTTTAGATTTCATCTCGCTTTTTGGCCTCTTTTCTGGATAATTTGGTGCCAAAGGTTGAAGCGAGGAGTTGAATGCGAAAAATGTTTATACCTAGCTTATTGGGAGGGATGGATGAGCTCCTTCGAGTGGTGGTGGAGGGAAGAGGTTGCTCATGGGATTCTGATGTGGAGAGGGTGAAGGTTGAGGATATAGTGAAGCTCTACCCATTCCTCTTAGACCTCCCGGGACCTAGTCTAATGCGTCATAGGGCGATAGTAGCGGTGGCAATGATTTTCTTGAAGAAGTTTTTCAAGCTTATGGAGATCGATAGCGAGGACTGGAAAGAGGAGTTTGAAGATTTCATGCATTTAAACAAATTCCTGTAAATGGTGGCATATATTTTACAGTTTATAGCAGATAGAATTTTTTTATGCTTTGTAAGCATCGACTAGTTAATATATGTTTACAATTTGTTCAAGACTCTTTGGTTTGTAATTTTGTAGGGTTGTTTTGAGAAAATTTGGATGCAGATTTTGGTTTTTGGAAAAACTCTTATTAAATTTGCCTTGACCTGCAACACGAACGGTTGTATTTTGGGCTTTTTAAATATAATAAAACTACTCTTACGCATAAAAAAAATAATGAACTAAAATATCATATGGAAACCACTATAACAACTATAGAATTACACAATCTTATATCAACTAAACCTACAACTCATGGAGCACATTCACAATCTCTAGATGAGATTGTTGTATAAATATCATACAACTCTAAGGATTTTCATCCTCAAATCTAGTTGTTTATGTAGACATCCAAATTTGGACACTTACATTTGTCCAAATTTATCCTTTTTCATCTAAACATCCTCTTATTCACGTTAATTATGTAATATTGCTATTATCTAATTAATACCCTTAATCCATCTTTGATCCCTAAGGTATTTAGTTAAATATTAAATACCTTACCCCCTTTACTCTCCTTTTCATCAAATAAATTATATAAATATGACATTTATTTAATTCCTCACATGTCACATCATTTTCCTGAATCCTAATCCATTTCCTAAACCCATCATTAGGGATGTGCGCATGGCTAATCCCTAATTAGGATGTGTCACATCCTCCAACTTTTGCAAGTTGGCTCTTAATCTTCGTTAGCCACTAACTGTCTTATAATTAGTGATTAGTCAGTCTAATCAATCCCCCTTTGGTCATCTCTCTCATTCCCCAAGGAATTTTTAATTCATTTTTGTCTTCCCCATGTGAATTTAAAATTCACTTTTGATTCCTCCAAGAATCTTCGTCTTCCCCCTGAATTTAAAATACACTTTTGATTCCTCCAAGAATCTCTGTCTTCCCCATGAATTTAAAATACACTTTTGATTCCTCCAAGGAATTTTTAATTCCTTTTTTTCTTCTCCATGCGATATTAAAATTCACTTTTGATTGCTCCAAGAATCTCCCTCTTCCCCATGAATTTAAAATACACTTTTGATTCCTCCAAAGAATCTCCTCTTCCTCATGTGATCATTGAAAAGTCACATCAAATCACATGGAAGCCAAAAACCTTCCATCATAAGGGCCTTGTTTTATCCATAAGGCACTTTTCAGCCTCCTCCATAAGAACCTCCTCTTATCCATAAGGTGCTTATCATATCCCAACCACCTTATCCCCTCCAATTATGTGAATTAAACATTCACATTTATTTCTCCAACCAATTCTCTCTTCTCCATGAAGATTTTTTGAGAAATACTAAAATTCCTCATATGTCACTTTCACCTTCATTTAGGGACAAGAGGTTCTTTTTTGAGGAAATCCTCTCATCCCCAAGGTACTTGCAAAGTACTTGTCCTTCCTCCACGTCATTTGTCCTTCCACCTCACTTGTACCTTTTTCCATCTCATCATCCTCTTTAGCACCTCACCCTCCACATGTCAAGATGCGAGGGCTTGTGAGTCCTCAACTCATCACAACCTTTCATCTTGACCATGGTCGCTCAATCTTGACCATTGAATTCTCTAGAGAATTCAATTTCCTCTATAAATACCCTTCTCTTCCTTCATTAAAGGATCTTAAGATCTGGATCTAGAGACCTTAAGCATTTTAGCACCCTTATGCTCTTAAATTGCCAAGCTATTTTCAAGCCATTTTAGAACTTGCATTAGCTTATTTTTCATTGCATTCATATTATCCATTTCATCACATACTCACTTTATATCCATTCTCATCCCATTGCCATCCAAGGAGCACACACATCCATCTACATCAAGGGCTAACCAAAGGACAACATAGGTAAAAGGTATATTTCATTATTTTGTGTTATTTTCTTTATTTGTGTTAAACGTAGCCCAATCGTTGAGGCGGTCTTGTGTTTTCATATTGTATTTGTAATTATATTTTCATTCTTGGGTAGGAAAAATGCATGCACACATTTCTAGCATGCCCGATGGGACCCACAAATAGGTCATTTGCTTTCATAGTTTGCTATGAAATGCATTTGTGCAAGTTCAGGTGATGCACAAAACCGACTACGCCCTGGCGGAACCGGCCACACCTAGGCATAGACACCCCTTAGTGGAAATGTCTACTTTTTTTTATTTGCCGACTGTGTTTTTTGTAGGTTCAGGTGACGTAGAAAATCGGCCACCCCCCGACGGAACTGGCCATGCCTGGGCATAGACGTCCCTTCGTAGAAAGGTTTGCATTTTTTGCTGACTGTGTTTTGTGCAGGTTCAAGTGACGCAAAAAACCAACTATGCCCCAGCAAAACTGACTACACCCCAGCATAATTGACCACGCTCGAGCATAGACACCCCTCGACGAAAACATTTACTTTTTTTATTTGCTGACTGTGGTTTTTGCAGGTTCAGGTGACACAAAAAACTGACCACGCTCAGGCATAGATGCCCCTCAATAGAAACATTTGCATTTTTGTTGACCGTGTTTTGTGCAGGGTTTAGGTGATGCAGCAACGCCCCGACAAAACTACGAAAGCTCTTTGTTTTCATCAAAGAGTTGAAAACGCCCTTGTAGAACCGACTACACCCCAGGAGAACCGGTCATGCCCTAGCAGTGGCGGCCATGCCTGGGCACAAACGCCTCTCTACAACAGAAACAACATTTTAGCTCTCTATTTTCACCAACAGAGGCGACCAGGTCCAAACGGAAGGGTTTTATACTAACGCTTGTGCAAGAAATTTACGATTGATAAAGAACGATGGAAAAAATACTAATCTATTTCTTGCAAGACAAAAGGACCTTTAGTTAGCTATTTATTTTTCATTTATTTTACACTAATTAGGCACATAGACTAAGTATAAGGGTCAAATAGTTTGTTTGCTTTACCTAAAAAATAAGTTACCAACGTATCAAAACCCCTTGGGCCATTTGGCTATCCTAAGTGATGAGAAATCGTAGCTTACTTTGTTATTTGTGTTACCCAAGGGGGTGGAAATCATTCAAGATTTCCCCTTGCACTTCATGTGAGCCTAGGGAGTAGCCAAAAATGATTAACACTTACTTTTTAGTGGGACCTGCTTGGGGATTTCATCACCCCAAGGGACGATCCCGACCACTTGTACTAGCGGGGTATAAAAGGGGGGGAGAACAAAAGTTGTACCCCTATCCAAGTGCATCATAATTGGTGGAGTGTCGAAGCTAGGGTGATACCTAGATAGACGTGAAAATTTGGTCTGAGCCTTTCAATATCTCATTGGGGTTCCTGACTCACACTTGTGATGGACTAGTGTTCATAGTTTGGGCCTCACGTACTGTGTGTATATCGAGGAATCGCTAAATCACCTTGTTTATCCTAATTAGAGAATCGTGTTGGCCATACCATTCTTACTAATCTTAGGATTTTGTTGCTCGAACTATCTTTTTTGTGTAAAACCAATGCATATCTTACAAGTCAAGTCAATTTTGTCACTTTTCTTATTATTTTCAAGTGTTTCCAATCTTTTTCCATAGTTATTTTTCACCTAATTCAAGTCGGCAAGGTTGACCACGCCCTTGCAGAACCAACTACTCCCCAACAGAACTAACTACACCCCAGTGAAACTGGCCACACCTGAGCATAGTTGCCCCTCTGCACCAAATTAGCCATTTTTGACCCTTGTTTTTACTCGAAGGGTGCCCATGCCGTAACACAAGTCATTTTTCAACATCTCCCCTTCATTCCGTCAATCCATTCCCCTATTTTGATCATTTATTCCACCATTTTGTTAACCCATTCATCCATTTAGAGGATTCATCTTCTCATTCTATCAACCCGTTTATCCACTTGGAAAGATCATTTGGCCATTTGGGGAATCTATTTTGCCGTTCAGGGATCTGTTTCGTCATTTAACAAGTTCATTTCACCATTTAGTAGGTTTTTTCTTGATCTGGACAAGTTCAAAACCCTTGCAAAACCAGCTACACCTTGGCAGAACCGGTCACACCCCAGCAGAACTGGCCACGCCCAGGCATGGTCGCCCCTCTACACCAAAATAGCCATTTTTGACCCCTATTTTCACCCGAAGGGCGGCCACACCCAAAACAAGTCATTTTTCAACATCCCTCTGCCATTCCATTAACGTGTTCATCCATTTAGAGGATTCATCATCTCGTTCCTTCGACCCATTTATCCACTTAGAAAGATTGTTTGGCCATTTGGGGAATCCATTTTGTCGTTTAGGGGTTTGTTCCATCATTTAGCAAGTTTGTTTCACCATTTGGTAGGTTTTTTCTTGATTTGGACAAGTTCAAAACCCTTGCGAAACCTACTATGCCCCGATAGAACTGGCCACACCCCAGCAAAATCGGTCACGCTCGGGCATAGTCGCCCCTTTGCACCAAAATAACCATTTTTGACCCTTGTTTTCACCTGAAGGGTGGCCACGCCCTAGCAAGGGCGACCACACCCAAAACAATTCATTTCTCAACATCCCCCCCATCATTTCGTCAGTCCATCCCGACCATATGTCTGTCCATTCTAGATATACATTTTCCCATTTTGAGCATCGTTTCCCCTTTCCGACCAATTGTTCACCCGTTTTGGAAAACTGTTTTCCCTTTCTAAGTGTTGTTCCCTCATACAGAGTATCTGATTACCCATTTTGACCATCCGTCCATCCATTTTGGATATCCATTTGCCCATTTTGAGCATCATTTCCCCTTTTTGACTAGTTGTTCACTCGTTCATCGAAGTCATTCACCCGTTTCAACAACTCGTTTTCCCATTCCAAGTGTTATTCCCTCATCCAGGGTATCCGTTTACCCATTTCGACCATCCGTCTGTCCATTCTAGATATTCGTTCGCCCATTTAGACAAGTTCAAAAACCTTGCAGAGCCGGCCACGCCCGGGCATGGATTCCCCTCGGCGGTAAAATCAATATTTTTGGCTCTTTGTTTGGTAAAACCAACCTTACCAAAGCCAAAACCGTTGGGGACCTAAACCCTTATTGTTTGTTGCGATCTACACACAGTTATCCTTGTCCGTTCACCAGTAATTCATCCTTTAGGCCACTTGCATTTTCCAAAGATCATTCAATCATCACCCGCATCATATAGGTACTCTTAGAACATCTCTAGATAACATCATCCATCATCACTTTATCAATCCAAATCCTTTGAACTTCATTCGAAGTTATTACCCAAATTGACCTAGGTGTCTGAATCTTATCATCATCATCATCAACATCTGCTTAGAATTGTCATCCATCCTAAGTCAATCAATCATCATCGTCAGCTCAAGTGATATGCTTTTAGTCCCAAGGTGGATTTGGTGCCACAATCATTCATTTATCCTTTAATCCATTCAATCAATGCCCTAGGTCACCCACGGTAATCTCTAAACTTGGTTTAGAATCAATCCTATCGTATCATTTGATCCAATCCCAATCTAAGCTTTCATCCAATCCCCATTTGAGCTTCCAATCCATCCTATTTCTCTATCCATCATTTATTCTTTCCTGTTAATCTATATCCATCATGAATCCTTATCCCCCTCTCGCATGACCAATAATAGTAGTCAAGGGGAATCCTAACTACGTTGATGATGATAATGAAAGTCTTTTTGATCATGAAGAGTGTTATATAGATCCCCTTGACACTATCATTGCTAGCAAGATCTCTCCAATCACCTCCCAAAATCCAACTACTCCTTTGAACTATCTCACCATGCCTTCATCCGCATCTAATAACAGTCCTTATGCTACTCTTGACAAGGGATATCCAACATCCTCACCATCAACATATTCATCATGTCCTCCCTCTCCACCTCTATCCTATCCAACATCCATATCCTCCTATAGTAATCCACCATCCACATCCTCTTATCCTTATCATCATCAAAAAATCCCAATATCTCTACCTCAAATCACCCATCCGAATCTTCCCAACCTAATCCAACACTCGTGTCTCCCTATCATAATCCACCATCCCAATATTCCTCTTATCCTAATCTACCATCTCAATCTTCTTATCCCAATTCATCATCCATATCTTTCTTTGTCAACCCACCGTACATGTCTTCCTATGGTAGTCCACCGCCTCAATCTTCTTGTTCTAATCCAACATCCACACCTTCCTATCACAATTCCCCATCCCAATATCCTTATATTAATTCCACATTTTTCCATCCTAATTCTCCATCCATGTCCTCCTACGTGAATCTGCCACCAATGTCCTCTTGTCCTAATGCATGATCTACATCTTCCTACTATTACTCACCATCCCAATCTTCCCAACCTAATCCAACATCCACATCCTCCTACATCACTCCCCCTTTTACCACATTATATCTTAATCCTCCATCTAATCATAACCCACCTAGTCCTCCAACCACTCCTAGTCCTCCATCTAGTCCCATTCACTCCTCTAATCTTAATCTTAATGCACCAATCTCTAATCCTCCATCCATTCCCATCCTCTCATCTAATCCTAATCCACCAATCCATAATCCTAGTCCTCCAACCATCCCTAATCCTAATCCACCCATCCACTCATCTAATCCTCCAATCCCTAACCCTAATCCTCCATCTCCTCCTAGTTCTCCATCCACTTCCATACCCTCATCTAACCCCAATCCACCGATCCCTAATCCTCCATCTCCTCCTAGTTCTCCATCCATTCCCATCCCCTCATCTAATCCTAATCCAATGATCCCTAATCCTAGTCCTCCATCCATCTCTAACCCTCCATCCATTCCCATCACCGCACCTAATCCTACATCCCTTCCAAATTTCACTCAAGGAATCAAGACAAAAGAGACACCATTCCCTCCTACTCTATCATGTGCAGTCACTAGTGATGAAGCCCTTCACCATCCTACACCCATCACTACCATTACCATTCCTAACACCATCCAAACAATTGAGTCTATCACACTCATTCAATCCATTGAATCCCCATCTTCTATTACTAGATCCACCCAATCCATTAGAGACATCCAATCTACTCCTCCCAGTCCTAATATTAACAAAATTCAATACCATAACCTTCATGAATCCTCCATCCTCCTATATCCCCCACCTGAGGATTCCCTCCAATGCTCCTCCATAATCATGCATCCCACACAAGATGAGTCATGCCAAGAGCTTAATCCAAAGCACACAAACATAGATCTCGCCATCTCATCTACTCCATCTTAATATCATAGTCCTCCATCCATCCCATCTCATGATCTGAATCCTAAGCCTACCATCCCATTTACCCCATCTCAAGATCACACTAGCTCATTCGCTCCATCCCATTATCCTCTTGTCATTCAAGATCCAATCACTCCATCTCGTGAGCCCTTATCACCCGCTTCCCCAAACCCTGATCCTATCATATCACCTAATCCTTCTCTTGATCCCTTATCCTTCACTCCTCCCAATGAGGATGTTGCTATCCCATCATCTCCATCTCATGATCCTTTATTTCCATCTAGTCCTACCATACCAACACTACCTCTATATCACCTTGGTAACATTACATGCGTCCATGGTGGTCTTCTTGTGGAAGAAAAACAAAGTATATGTACCACCTTCCCTCCTCCACCTCCCGATGGACTCGCATCATGCCTCCAAAATAATAAGTATCCTACCATAAAACAAATTCTCACGAGAATGAACTATCAAGTAAAAGGTTTAGGCCTTCATGAGTAAGGTAGTTTAGAGCCCATCCAAGTCAACAAACATCTTGGCAATCACGGTCTTCAATAAATCTCCCAAAAATCACAATCCACAAATGTCGGTACAACCTCCATACATCCTAAATGATCCTCTTCTAAAGGAATGAGTGGCACTGCCCATCGCTCTACCAAATCCTTTTTCGCTATCCCCCCTCCTCCGTCATATTCCCTCAAAACAACCATCCATCTTCCTCCTTCATCCTTTAAATACATTTTGGGTCCTTATGTCCCTCCACCAACCTTCATACATCCTACATATACATGGTCTATTTTGGGTCCTTATATCCCAAAATGACCTCCTCCATCCATCACCTATCCCTAGTACACAACATAAAAAATTCTAACTTCATAACTCCTAATTAGGATCAACAAAGGCACCCCTCCATGCATGTTATCTCGCATCCTCCATCCACACATCCTAGTAAAAATCATACTTCTATCACTCCATCCATGTCCTCTCCACATCATCCATCTCCCCATACCCATCCCATTGCTACTAAAAGCACTTTGGATGCCAAAGCAAAAATGTATAAATCCAAACGTCCACATGAATCTAAAGCTCCTCATGTCCCCTTCAAAAGACATGTTGAAGAAAAGAAAAATCAAGTCCAAAATCCAAATCAATTCAAATGGCCACGAAGGCCCACTAAAGAAAAAAACAAAACCATATGGATTCCCAATAAAAAAGACATCATGCCTTCAAATGAAAAATCTCTAACAACATCCAAATTTGCTAATCACACAACTAATCATTCACATCCTCCATCTCCTAAATCTATTTTGGGTCCTTATGTCCCAAAATTCACTATTCCAACGCCTCCATTATCACCACATTCTCCATCCATCAACCCTCCTATCATTTCACATCCACCACATGTGCCAATGTTGGTCCTAAACACCTTCCCCTATCACACATACACTCCATCATTCCATCCATCCACTATCCCCCATATCTCCCCTATTCAATCCCTTTCCTAATCCATCCATTCTAATAAGGTTGTACCAACATCCAATAGTCACTTTACACATGGTCTCTTATTACCTCATATGGAACTTGATGCTTGAGTCCTTCATCCATCCGCTTTATCATATGTCTTCTGAATCCATATCCTCATCCATCTCCATCTAAAAAGTCTCAAAAGTAAGAAAAATTAAAAAAATGGTAAAGAGAAAATCATTCGTCCAATGGTGAAAACTTGGCAAACAAGCACCTTGGATAAGTACCATGATGAAAACCTGGCAAACATGCATCACTCATAAATCCCTCATCCCGTCTACTTCCATGATTGGGGGTAGCATCCACTTACACATTCCTTTCCTCCATCTCCTACATCTTCCTATCTTCCACATCCTATCTATCATATCCCATTTATCCTAGTCCCTCCATCTTCCTTGTGATCTTGATAAAGACGGGGGTACCTCTTGGAATATATTCCTCTCATCTATACACTATCATATTCTTTATCCTCCCCATCTACTTTTTTGATCCCTTCCTATTATCTACATCCATCTACCTTCATCATCCATCCATCATGTCAATACCCATATCCCTTCCTTGCCCATCTCTCATATCTATTTCCATCTCACTCCCCTATCCACCCATCCTACTATCCCTCTTGCCTCATCACACATGACACATCTAGAGTGGGGGCATATCCTTATTTGCAATAGAGTCCTTGGATACATCGTCCATCCATCCCTTCAGGTAATCCTCTCCATCTCCCCATCTTGCCCTTCCTTACCTCCTCATCCATTTCCATCTAGTAATACTTGTCGTCTACCAAATCCTTATCTTCCTATATTCTCATCCACTAGTCCTTTTCCATATATCTAAACATCTCGCCTATCTCCTTATCCTTATCTTCCTATCATATTTGCAACTCCTTATCCTTCCATCCATCCATCCTAACATCTTTATGTCTTTATCAATTTCCCTCTATCTTCCCTTTCATCTCCTAATCCCTTGTCATTGGTATATAGCTATATGCTACCCCCATGCAATCCAATGCCATTCACATCATTATCATCCCTCCTATCTATTTCTCACATCTTTCTAATATCTTCTCAATCTTCATTGCTTATCTATCCATCGTCTCATCCTCTCGCTTCATATTTTGATGATTTGGATAACTATCCCATCCCTGAGCTTCCCATAACCCACATCCAACATATCGACCATCCTATCTGCATGGCCTATCCTGGCTCATCATATCCGCTCCATCCTTTTATCCATTTATCATGGTCATCTCATCATCCCTTATCCGTCCTCTATCTTTGGTCTTGTATCGAACTACTTTGCCCCTGCGCTTTCACATAGGCAAGGTCGATCATTTGATCCGCCCTTAGGGTTCTATCTTTTGTTTGTCTTTTCATCTTCCATCGTCTGTCTTTGGCCTTGTATCAAACTACGTTGCCCCTATTCTTTCACATAGGCAAGGCCAAATCATTTTTTTTGCCCCTTTATCTGTCTAGTCTTTGTCCTCCATCAAGGCCTCCATTGTCCTTTTTCCAGTTTTATCCATGGTCTTTTCCTGAACTACGGGGGCTCTACGCTTTCACGTAGGCAAGGTTGATCTTCGATCAACCCTCGAGCCCCTAGGTATTTAGGGTTTTGTTGTCTTGTGTCTTATCGTCCTGTCATCCTGTCATCTTGTCGTGTCGTCAAGTATGTCCCTATCCTAGCTGGTGTTTACAAACAAAGGTCATTAGTCTCATGAGATCCAATCGGTTTCAAATATCCCGCGTCATGTCGATCAACCAATCTATCCTCCATATTTGGTCTCAACAGGATGTATCCTTCCTAACATACCGCATCAACCCCATCCATCATCTTGATCCTATGTAAAATGATATTTTGAAATTGATTGTAATATTTTGATGCTTTTGATTTTTGTTTATCATTTGAGCTCCCTATCATCACTTGTCAAAGTCGCCATGATCTCTCATATTATGGTGTGTTTTGACTAGTTTACATAGGGGCATATCTTGATCTTTGTAGCTGTCTTCTTGGTTGTCCCACGTAGTACCCACCAAGACCCCTGAGTTCTTGTGTTACGCTGAGGCATCCTTCTATGCTTTTGGTTATCCCAATACCTAGCCCAACCAAAGTCATCATGACTTTGGGGTGTTGGGATAGCCTTCTTGTTTGTTGTGTTTGTGTATGCATTAGACACTAATCCACCTTGGTTCCACATACCATGGTATTTGGTGTCTTATGCTATAGAAAAAATTAGTGCTCTAAAAATGGAAAATTGCATCTTCCATTGCATTACATCTTTATCTCCATCATCGTTCCTTTTAGCCATTGCACATCTCCATCCAATCCTCATCCATTCAATCTAGCGCAAATCATCTAATCACATATTTGGTCTTGTTCCTAGCCATGCTACAAGCCTTGACCCAATCATCATCATCATCATTAGTGGGATGTATCATCCCTATCCTTGTGTTGTTCTAGGATGTATCCTTCCCTCATCAACAACACTCTCATCGAGATGCATCATTCCCTATCCTTTGGTGTTGTTTTGGGATGTATACTTCCCTTGTCAACAAAACTCATACTCATCCTCATCAAGGTGTATCCTTCCCTATCCTTGTGTTGTTCTGGGATATATCATTCCCTCATCAACAACACTCCATCGACCATCAGTCCATCCTGGCTTGTAGCTTGATTGGGGCAACATCCATTTTCCTTTAAATCCATTTGTGCTTCCCAATCGCCTATCGCTTCTCATCCTCTCTTACCCATCACTTTGCATCATCTTCCTCATCTCCTTTTTCATCATCTCATCCATTTTGAGAGCACAATCATTTTCTCTTAAACCCACATGTCCTCTCGAGGGGGCATCCCAATCCCTAATCTTCATGTTCACCCCCATCATCTTTCTTCCCAATCACTCTTTTGATGACTAGGGTATCTTTCCCAATCTAACCATCTTCTTTCGAGTTCTATGTTTTAACATTATTTCAAATGAAGCTACTTCGTAACACCATCTCAAAGAGGGGAAAATGTAGACATCCAAATTTGGACACTTATATTTGTCCAAATTTATCCCTTTTCATCTAAACATCCTCTTATTTGCGTTAATTAGGTAATATTGCTATTATCTAATTAATACCCTTAATCCATATTTAATCCCTAAGGTATTTAGTTGATGATTAAATACCTTACCCCCTTTACTCTCCTTTTCATCAAATTAATTAAATAAATATTCAATTAATTTCTCACATTTCACATCATTTTCCTTAATCCTAATCCATTTTATAAACCCATCATTAGGGATGTGCACATGGATAATCCCTGATTAGGATGCGTCACATCCTCCAACTTTTGCAAGTTGGCTCTTAATCTTCCTTAGCCACTAATTGTCTTTTAATTAGTGATTAGTTAGTCTATTCAATCCCCCTTTGGTCAACTCTCTCATTCCCCAAAGAATTTTTAATTCCTTTTTGTCTTACCCATGTGAATTTAAAATTCACTTTTGATTCCTCCAAGAATCTCCCTCTTCTCCATGAATTTAAAATACACTTTTGATTGCTCCAAGGAATCTCCTCTTCCCCATGTGATTATTGAAAAATAACATCAAGTCACATGGAAGCCAAGAACCTTCCATCATAAGGGTCTTGTTTTATCCACAAGACACTTTTCAACCTCCTCCATAAGAACCTCCTCTCATCCATAAGGTGCTTATCATATGAATTTTAAATTCATATTTATTATCCCAACCACCTTATCCCCTCCAATCATGTGAATTAAATATTCACATTTATTTCTCCAACCAATTCTCTCTTCTCCATTAGGATTTTTTGAGAAATACTAAAATTTCTCATATGTCACTTTCACTTTTATTTAGGGACAAGAAGTTCCTTTTTGAGGAAATCCTCTCATCCCCCAAGGTATTTTCAGAGTACTTGTCCTTCCTCCACATCATTTGTCTTTCTCCCACTTCACTTGTAACTTTTTCCATCTCATCATCCCCTTTGGCACCTCACCCTCCACATGTCAAGATGTGAGGGCTTGTGAGTCCTCAACTCACCACAACCTTCCATCTTGGCCATGGTGGCTCAATCCTGACCATTGAATTCTCTAGATAATTCAATTTACTCTATAAATACCCCTCTCTTCCTTCATTAAAGGATCTTAAGATATGGATCTAGAGACTTCATGTATTTTAGCACCCTTATGCTCTTGAATTGCCAAGCCATTTTCAAGCCATTTTAGAACTTGCATTAGCTCATTTTTCATTTCATCACATATTCATTCTCATCCCATTTCCATCCAAAGAGCACACACATCCAGCTACATCAAGGGCCAACCAAAGGACAATGCAAGTAAAAGGTATATTTCATTTCTTTGTGTTATTTCCTTTATTTGTGTTAAACGTAGCCCAATCGTTGAGGTGGTCTTGTGTTTTCATATTGTATTCATAGTTAGATTTGCATTCTTAGGTAGGAAAAATGCATGCACACATTTTCCACCGTTCTTTGTCAATTGTAGATTTCCTGCACAAACGTTAGTATAAATCCCTTCCATTCAGACCTGGTCACCTTTGTTGGTGAAAACAGGGAGCTAAAAAGTTGTTTCTGCTGCAGAGAGGCATATGTGCCCGGGTGTGGCTGCCATTGCTAGGGTGTGGTTAGTTCTGCTGGAGCATAGTTGGTTCTGCAAGGGAATTTTTGGCTCTCTGATGAAAACAAAGAGCTTCCACGGTTTTGTCAGGGCGTAGTCGGTTTTTTGCATCACCCGAACATGCACAAAACACAGTTAGCAAAAAATGCAAATGTTTCTGTCGAGGGGTGTCTATGTCTAGGTGTGGCTGGTTCTTCTGAGGCATGGTTGGTTTTCTACGTCACCTGAACCTGCAAAAAACACAGTCAATAAATAAAAAAAATTAAACATTTTTGTCGAGGGGCATCTATGCCCAGGCGTGGCCAGTTCCATCGGGGTGTAGTTGGTTCTGTCAAGGCGTAGTCAGTTTTATGCATCACCAATCCCTAATCCTCCATACATCCTCATCCCCATCCCCTTATCTACTCCTATTCCTCTAAATCCTCCATCTATTTCCATCACCCCACCCAATCCTATATCCCTTCTAGATGTCGTCCAAGGACTCATGACCAAAAAATACATCCCCAAATCCACATCTTGATGTCGTGGAGCCATGTCCTTCCACTCTATCATGTATAATCACTAGTGATGAGGCCCTCCTCCATCATACACCTATCACTCCCATTACCATTCCTAACACCGTCCAAATAGTTGAGCCTATCAATCCCATCAAATCCCTATTTTCTACTACTAGATCCACCCAATCCATTGGAGACATCCAATCCACTGCACCTAGCCCTTATCCCATTGAAATCCAATCCCATGACCTTCATGAATCCTCCTTCCTTCCATCTCCCTCACTTGAGGAGTCCCCACAACACTCCTCCACATAAGATGAGCCATGCCAAGGGCTTGATCCAAAGCATACAAGCATATCTCATCCTTCACATCTAGATCCCACCATCTCATCTACTCTATCCCAAAAACATAGTCTTCCATCCATTCCATCTCATGATCTTTTTCCTCCACCAAATCCTGATCTTATCATCCTATCTACCCTGTCTCAAGATTAGACTCGCTCATCCGCTCCATCCCATGATCCCCTTTGCACTCCAGATCCAATCGCTCCATCTCATGAGCCCTTATCAACCATTGCCATAAATCTTGATCTTGTCATACCACCTACTCCCTCTTTCGATCCCTTATCACCTATTTCTCATGATTAGGATGTTGTTATCCCCTCGTCTCCATCTCATGATCCTTCATTTCCATCTAGTCCTACCATCCCAACACCACTTTTGTATCACCTTGGTAACATTACCCTCTTCCATGGTGGTCTTATTGTAGAATAAAAACAAATTATATGCACCACCCTTCCTCCTTCACCCGCTAATGCACTTGCATCATGCTTCTAAAAGAATAAGTATCCTACCATAAATCACATGCTCGAGAACATGAATTGTTAAGGAAAAGGTTTAGGCCTTCATGAGCAAGGTACTTTAGAGCCCATCCAGGTCAAAGAACATCCAGGCACACAAGGTCTTGGACATATCTCCCAAGAATCACAATCCAATAATGTTGGTACAACCTCCATGCATCCTAAACGATCCTCTTCTAAAGGAATGAGAGGCACTTCCCACCGTTCCACCAAATCATTTGTTTCCATCCCCCCTCCTCCATCATATTCCCTCAAAACAACCGTCCATCTTCCTCCCTCATCCCTTAAATCCATTTTGGTTCCTTATGTCCCTCCATCAACCTTCATACATCTTCCATAAACTTAGTCTATTTTGGGTCCTTATATCCCAAAATCACCTCCTCCATCTCATCTTATTCATCCTTTCCTCCATCCATCACCTATCCCTAGTACACAACATACAAATTTTAACTTCATAACTCCTAATCAGGATCAACAAAGGCACCCCTCCATGCATGTTATCTTGCACCCTCCATCCACACATCCTCATCAAAATCCTACTTCTATCACTCCATCCACATCCTCTCTACATCATCCATCTCCCCATACCCATCCCATTGCTACTAAAATCAATTTGGATGCCAAAGCAAAAATGTATAAATCCAAACATCCAAATGAATCTAAAGCTCCTCATGTCCCCTTCAAAATGCATGTTGAAGAAAAGAAAAATCCAATCCAAAATCCAAATCAATCCAAATGGCCACGAAGGCCCACTAAAGCAAAAATCAAAACCATGTGGATTCCCAAGAAAAAATATGTCATGCCTTCAAATGAAAAATCCCTAACAACATCCAAAGTTGCTAATTCCAAAGCTAATCATTCACATTCTCCATCTCCTAAATTTTTTTTGGGTCCTTATGTTCCAAAATTCACTATCCCAATGCCTCCATTATCGCCACATTCTCCACTCATCAACCCTCCTCTCATTTCACATCCACCGCATGTGTTAATGTTGGTTCTGAACACCTTCCCCCATCACACATCTACTCCATCATTCCATCCATACACTTTCCAACACCCCATCCATTATCCCCCATATCTCCCCCATCAAATCCCTTTGATCCATTCCCTTGCATAATCTATCCATTCTAATAAGGTTGTACCAACATTCAATGATCATTTTACACATGGGCTCTTATTATCTTACATGGAACTTATTGCTTGTGTCCTTTGTCCATCTCCTTTATCATATGTCTTCTGAATCCATTTATCCATCCATCCCTATCCTTATCCATCTACATCCGTATTTATATCTGAAACATCCCAAAAGTCAAAAGTCAAAAAAAAAAAGAGAGAGCAAAAACAAAGAAAAACAAAAAATTGTAAAGAGAAAATAATTCATCCAATGGTAAGAAATTAGAAAACAAGTGCCTTGGATAAGCACCATGATCAAAACCTGACAAACATGCATCATGCATAAATCCTCCATCTAGTCTACTTCCACGATTGGGGGCAACATCCACCTACGCATTCCTTTCCTTCATCTCCTACATTTGCCTATCTTCCACATCCTATCCATCATATCCCATTTATTCTAGTCCCTCCATCTTCCTTGTGATCTAGATAAATCCAGGGGCACATATATATATACATGCTTTGGACACCTCTTGGCATACATTACCCTCATCCATATGTCGTCATATTCCTTATCCACCTCTATCTGTCTTCCATTGTCCATGCATCCTATCCACCTCTATGTATCTTCCATTGACCACCTCTCCTATATATGTTCATATCACTCCCTTATCCATCCATCCTACTATCCCTCTTGACTCATCATGCATGTCACATCTAGAGTGGGGGCATCTCCTTATTTACGATAGAGTCCTTGGAGACATCTTCCATCCATCCCTCCAGGTAATCCTCTCCATCTCCCCATCCTACCCATCCTTACCTTCCCATCCATTTATACATCCAGTAATCCCTGCCATCTACCAAATCCTTATCTTCCTATACTCTCATCCACTAGTCCTTTTTTGTCCTTTCATCCTTATCTACCCATCCCTCTATCTAAACATCTTGCCCATATCTCTATCCTTATCTTCCTATCCATCTTCCCAAATATTTGTCCCCCTATCCACCTATCCTATCATCTTTCTATCTACCCATCTTTATCAATCCATCCATTTATCTCCATTTTCCTTCCATCTCATCATCCCTTGTCATTGGTATATAGCTATAGGTTGCCCTCCATGCAATCCAATTCTATTCACATCACTATTATCACTCCTATCTACTTCCTACATCTTCCTCATATCTATATCATTTTCCCTCTACCCATTGTTTCCTCCTCCCACTTCCTCTTTTGATGATTTGGATAACTATCCCATCCCTGAGCTTCACGTAATCCACATCCAACATATCGCCCATCCCATCTGCATGACCTATCCTAGATAATCATATTGACTCAATCCTTTTATCCACTTATCATGGTCATCTCCTCATCCCTTGTGCATTATTTGTCAAACTATGTTTCCCCTACGCTTTGACATAGTCAAGGTTGATCATTTGATCCACCTACGGGGTTTTGTCTTTTTTCCGTTTTCTCATCTTCCATCATCTATCTTTGGCCTTATCTCGAACTATATTGCTCCTATGCTTTCACGTAGGAAAGGTTGATCATTTGATCTGCCCCCATGAAATTTGTTTGGTATGTGTCCTCCATCGTGGTCTCCATTATCCTCTTTTCGCTTTTATCCATGGTCTTTTATCAAACTATGAGGGCTCTGCACTTTCACGTAGGCAAGGTTGATCTTTGATCAATCCTTGAGCCCCTAGGTCTTTAGGGTTTTGTTGTCCTGTCATCCTGTTGTATTGTCATTTCATCAAGTATGTCCCTATCCTAGCTGGTGCTTACAAACAAAATTCACTAGTATCATGAGATTTAATCGGTTTTGAAATATCCTATGTCATTATCGATCTTTTAGCTTAGTATCCATCTTTGGTCTCAACATGATGTATCCTTCCTAACAGACCACATCAAATCCATCCATCATCTTGATCCTATGCCAAAGGATGTTTTGAAATTGATTGCAATATTTTGATGCTTTTGGTTTTTGTTTATCATTTGAGCTCCCTATCATCACTTTTCAAAGCCGCCATGATCTATCATATTATGGTGTGTTTTGACTAGTTGATATAGGGGAATATCTTGATATTTTTGTTTGTTTCTATCTTCTTGGTTATCCCATGTACTATCCACCAAAATCCCTGTGGTCTTGCGTTAGGGTGGGGCATCCTTTTTTGCTTGTGGTTATCTCAATACCTGACACGACCAAAGTCATCGCAACTTTGGGGTGTTGGGATAGCCTTCTTGTTTGTTTGGTTTTTGCATGCATTAGACACTAATCTGCCTTGGTTCCACATACCTTGGTATCTGGTGTCTTATGCTATAGCAAAAATCAGTGCTTCAAAAATGGAAAATTGTATTTCATTCCATTGCATTGCATTTTTACCTCCATCATCTTCATTCATTTTAACCCTCTCACATCTCAATCCAATCATGACTCGTCCAATTTAGCACAAATCTTCTAATCACATCTTTGGTTTTGTTCTCAGCCTTGCTACAATCCTTGATCCAATCATCGTCCTCATCATCATCATCATCATCATCATCAGGATGTATCTTTCCCTATCCTTTTGTGTTGTTTTGGGATGCATCATTGCCTTATCAACAACACTATCATCATCATCATCATCAGTGGGATGTATCCTTACCTATCCTAGTGTTATTTTGGTATGTATCCTCCCCTCATCAATAACACTCTCATCGGGATGCATCCTTCCCTATCCTTGTGTTGTTTTGGGATCTCTCATTCCCTTATCAACAACACTCCATCAACCATTAGTCCATCCTGGCTTGTAGCTTGACTCGGGCAACATCCATTAATCCTTAAATCCATTTGTGCTTACCTTTATCTCTTCATATTATCATCATTTCTCATCCATCACTTTGCATCATCTTCCTCATCTCCTCTTTCATCGTCTCATCCATTTCGAGAGAACACTCGTGTTAACTTGACCCCGCATGTCATCTCGAGGGGGCATCATCAATCCCTAATCTTCATCTTCACCCCCATCATCTTTTTTCCCAATCACTCCTTTGATGGCTAGGGCATCTTTCCCAATCTAACCATCTTGTTTCAGGTTCTATATTCTAACATTCTTTAAAATGATGCTACTTTGTGACAACATCTCAAAGAGGGGCAAAATATAGACATCCAAATTTGGACACTTATATTTGTCCAAATTTATCCCTTTTCATCTAAACATCCTCTTATTCGTGTTAATTAGGTAATATTGCTATTATATAATTAATTCCCTTAATCACTCTTTAATCCCTAAGGTATTTAGTTAATGATTAAATACCTTACCCCATTTACTTTCCTTTTTCATCAAATTAATTAAATAAATATGACATTTATTTAATTCCTCACATGTCACATCCTTTTCCTTAATCCTAATCCATCTCCTAGTCCCATCATTAGGGATGTGCACATGGCTAATACTTGATTAGGATGTGTCACATCCTCCAAATTTTTCAAGTTGAATCTTAATATTCGTTAGCCTATTTGTCTTATAATCAGTGATTAGTCAGTATAATCAATCCCCCTTTGGTAAACTCTCTCATTCCCCAAGGAATTTTTAATTCTTTTTTGTCTTCCCCATGTGAATTTAAAATTCACTTTTGATTCCTCCAAGGAATCTCCCTCTTCCCCATGAATTTAAAATACAGTTTTGATTCCTCCAAGGAATCTCCTCTTCCCCATATGATCATTAAAAGGTCACATCAAGTCACATGGAATCCAAGAACCTTCCATTATAAGGGCCTTGTTTTATCCACAAGGCACTTTTCAGTCTCCTCCATAAGAATCTTGTCTTATCCACAAGGTGCTTATCATATGACTTTAAAATTCATATTTATTAACCATATCCACTCCAATCATGTGAATTAAATATTCACATTTATTTCTCCAACCAATTCTCTCTTCTCTATGAGGATTTTTTGAGAAATACTAAAATTCCTCATATGTCACTTTCATTCTCACTTGGGGACAAGAGGTTCCTTTTTGAGGAAATCCTCTCATCCCCCAAGGTACTTTCAAAGTACTTGTCCTTCCTCCACATCATTTGTACCTTATCCATCTCACCTTACCCCTTGGACAACTCACCCTCCACATGTTAAGATGTGAGGGCTTGTGAGTCCTCAACTCACCACAACCCTCCATCTTGGCCATGGTGGCTCAATCTCGACCATTGAATTCTTTAGAGAATTCAATTTCCTCTATAAATAACCCCCCTATTATTTCATTAAAGGGATATAGAGACTTCATGCATTTTAGCACCCTTATGCTCTTGAATTTCCAATCCATTTTCAAGCCATTTTAGAACTTGCATTAGCTCATTTTTCATTGCATTCATATTACTCATTTCATCACATACTCTCTTTATATCCATTCTCATCCTATTCCATCCAAGGAGCACACACATCTAGCTACATCTAGGGCCACCCAAAGGACAACACAGGTAAAAGGTATATTTCATTGCTTTGTGTTATTTCCTTTATTTGTGTTAAGTGTAGCTTAATCGTTGAGGTGGTCTTGTGTTTTCATATTGCATTCATAGTTAGATTTGCATTCTTAGGTAGGAAAAACACATGTAAACATTTTGAACACAAGACTTGGAATAAGTAGACAAGGGTTATTGGATGTAGAATGAATCCTTTAAAACAATGTATTTACCCCTTGAATAGTTGAGATCAACAACTATAAATAAATCCCACATAAATGAGTCACTCAAATTTCTATGCACTAGTTACACTAAATATTCTCCTTTTCCCACTAAAATTTTAAAATTGAATTCATCTTTACTCATAAGTTAGAGATTATAGACTTTCCTTGTTACTCTTTCACATAGTTTCCAAACTCATGAACTTTTTGAAATTCATAGCTTCATCCATTTTTGCCTCTTCTTTCATTCTCTTCACTTATGTTCTTTTTCTTCACCTTTTCACATTTTTTGTCCTTCTATAAACCTTGTCATCTTTTCACATATTTTATAAACTCACAAACTATGTGACATCACAAAATAGGTGGCTTCTTCTCTTTGGCGCTTTTCTCACTAAGTCGTGAACTTTGTGGAAACAAACGTTGTTTCCCTTTTGTATAGTTCACTAACTCATGAAATTTGTGACAAATAAAACCTTGTCGCATTTTCACATAGTTCACTAACTTGTGAACTTTGCAACAATCAAAACCTTGTAATATTTTTTGCACAATTAACTAACTTACAAACTTTTCAACAACCAAAACCTTATCACATTTTCACACAATTTACTAACTCACAAAATCTATGACAATCAAGATGTTGTCACATTTAGCACCATTCACTAACTCACAAACCTTGAAAAAAATAAAACTTTCCAACATTGACTGTTTTTACTCATTGGCTCCCTAAAATAGAAAATTTCAAAATTTTGGGCAACTTCACAAGTAAACATAAATATAATGTTTTCCTAGTTTTTTCATATCTTAACCCATTCAAAATATGGAATGACTAGATATTACCTCCAATTTGGGAAGGCCAGAAAGGGGATGGTATAGTATCCCCATGCATGATGAAGAAATTTCTAGTTTGATAGCTATCCTCTATTATGTTATTAGTTTAGTCCACCCATAATGAAATGTGTGTGGGACCCCTTTCTAATCATGCAAAGAATTTGAAATTCAATGAAAGGGAAAATAATGTATTACAGAGACATGTGGCAGGTTTTCACACACTTTGAAAATGGAAAGAATGATAACATAAAAATATTACACCATTGGTGGAGAAAATATGAACAACAAATTTATTGGAATTTTTTTGCATCCTCGAATCTTTCACAAAGTGCTTCCATCTAATTTCCACCACACCTCAAAGGTAAAATCAACTTGAGGAGTCCAAAACTTCTACCCACCATTTTTAGAAGTGTCACATCTAAGGAATGAAAAATCAAACAACTAATGATATGTCATCCCAAACTTCAAATATGACATTCATCATGTATTAACTTGAATTTGCACCCCTAGTGAAAATCCCCTTTTTTCCCTTTAACACCTTAGAAAATCAAAAGTGGAGGTTTAATTCCACTTAAGCCTATTGCTTGCAGTCCACTTGGTGCCTATTTTCTGTGTTGATGGAGGCATTTCTGTCTAAGATGCCCGCATGACGCATGGACGTCTACGCGACGTGCTAATGTCCCTATCAGATTCCCACATCTGGAGCCTGTAGAGGCATTACAATTCCCATTGGGATTTAACTTATAATGCCCTCTTCGGCTGACCAACCCAAATATAGCCATTTCTTCATCTTCCTTCTTCATATTAACTATTCCATCACCCATTTGGTATCTCTTAGATATTTGGAACTCTCCATCCTTTCTATCTCATCTTTCAGACTCTGAGCAGTCTTCTTAGCATTCCACAATCTCTTCAGAAAGCTCCAAGCAAATTCTTCACAAACACTTTACACTTCATAGCAACAACATCAATACTCCATCACTTCAGTAGAGCAAGTGTGGAATGAAACACCATGGCAACAAAGACTTTAGTTCCTCTCATTTTCTCCCCCACTAGCCTTGAGCGAAGGTGGTAAGCTTTCATTCCTCTCCTCTATTACTTGGTTGAGTAGCATAACATTGTTTTGTAGTGCTTCAATATTCTTTACTTCATTTCATACTTTTCTATCTATTTTGCTGTCTGTGGAGGTGGGAACACCAAAACGGGGGTTTGATTGAGGCAAACCCCTATACAGCCCCAACATTCTCTCTCTCTCTCTCTCTCTCTCTCTCTCTCTCTCTCTCTCTCATGAGGAGGTATTGAAGGGATTCATGCACTGGAGGCTTCATCACTCACATGTTCATAAGTGTTTCCTTTCCTTTCCTTTCCCTTCCTCTCCTTGTCTTTATCATTTTTATTCCAGTTCTACTACATTTTGTTTCTTTATCACTTCTTGTCATTTCCTTATATTCTAGAAGTTCTCAACAATCAGAGATGTAGTCACTTTGTTGTTCTCTGAGATAAATCTGCTTTTTGGTCTGTACGAGATGCCAACGTTCCTCGAGGATGCCAACGCACTGCACTGTCATCTACATTTTGTGCTGATGTCCTTTGATTGAGAGCTCGTCGGTTTGTCCAAAGAATCTTTGTGACTTGCTCTTTTCGATTCTAGAACTTTCACCGCTGTCCTTTGAGGTAGTTTAGGGCAGTTTTCCCCCTAAGGATCTCTAAGTGAAAATAAATCGTGAGTAGCAAATCCCCCTTCTCTTACATTTTGGTGAACCTAACATGAAGAACAATGTTCTTCAAAAAACTAGGAATTTATTTACCTCTATTTGGCGGGGTCATAACTTTTAACTTGGTGCTCGGAATTCAGAACCATTTGCACCGTTGGAAAGGTCTTCTAGAAAACTAGTTTAGGCCCTAAAATACTTGTGGCTTTGGCAATCAAATTTTAAGGATTGATGCAAGTTCTGAACCAAAATTCTGCTCTGGAGACCTTAGAAAATGCAAATTACTAGAACATAGAAAATACTAAAAAGATCATAATGAATTTAATATCTTGTTTTATTAGTTTTGTATCTAATTATGTTCAAAATGTTAATGATATTCCATTTCATGCATGTGATAGTGACTTGGCTTTTCCCATGTCACTCGGTGCCTTTGATCCTTCTCATGAGAGTCCTCCTTCAGAGGATATCTTGTTGCAAGAAGATGAAATCATTGATACTCTACCTTCTATTCATTCCAATGCACTCTCTTCTAGAGGTGATGCATTTGTGAATGATGAATTTCTTATCTATTCCAATGCACTCTCCTCTAGATATGAAGCATTAGAACATAATGAATCTCCTTCCATATTTGATCCTATTCGGATCAATGTTGAGAATATGTATTCGAATAATTATTCTATTAGTTGTGATGATTTTGTAAATGTAATCTATGTCTCTGTTGCCCCTCAAAGGCCTAAGAGACTAGTCATTTACATGACTCCATCTAGTCCTTCTCCTGAAAGGGTTTGTTCTATTGATGGTGTCCCATTTGATAGTGATTCCCTTGATCTTTCTAAGGATTCCTCTTATAGAGCGGCAGCTCGTAACTATGATACTAGAATGAATAAAAAATTAAGCCTTCTTCAAGCACTTGAACCCACGACTAAAGAACCTAGTGATTACGATCTTGTCGAGCAACTCCAAGTTACTCTAGCTAAGATCTCACTATGGGAATTGCTTCAGTCTACTCTAGTTTATGAAGGTATGCTTCAGGAAGCCTTGGAAAAGATCCTCTTGCCTTCTTCTACTAGGCCGACGGATGTTGATGCGTTGCTAGCATATATTTGCATAGATTCACCAAATATTAAGTTCTATCCACAGAAGTTCCCGCCTACAGAGGTACAAAAGAAAGAAGATCCCCTAATGATTATAGTTAATATTAATAATATTGGTATTAGACGTACTCTCATTGATGCCAGTTTGATGCTTAATGTATGTAGTATTGATCTATTACCTAAGATTTTAATTAATCCATCTTCTATTGACATTCATGAGTTCGATAATGTTGGTCGACAAGCTCTGGGCACTATAGTCTTGCCTTTGAGGTTGGGACCCATTACCGTACCTACCCTTGTATATGTTATGTTAGAGAAGTTTCCTTATAACCTTCTTCTTGGTAGATCGTGGATTCATGCTATGGGTGCAGTCCTGTCTACCTTGTGTGATCCTAATAAAATGCTACTCCTAATGTGAGATGCTAAACAAAAAACTAATAATGTAAATGGGAAGAAGCAACAAGATAAAAGGGCACCTCAATAAGATTAGCCTGAGAAAATGGTGAAATATGAAAGTAAGATAAACAAATTGATTGCTGTTATACCTTCATGTTGTTGTCTTCTTGGTTGGCCCTTGATCTTTGAAGTCTTGTGTGCTCCTTGGATGGCAATAAAGTGAAGTGGATGCAAGATGCAAGATGATGCTAAGTGCTTATGATAGATGAGAGTTTGAATGATAAATTTGCAAGAGTTTTGTTGCAAAAGACTTGATTCTTTAAAATGAGGGAATTAAGGGGATATTTATAGGCTAATTGGAATTCTCTAGAGAATTCAACGGTTGGGATTGATCCAACAAAGATCAAGATGAAGGGCTATGGTGAGTTGAAGACTTACAAGCCCTCACATCTTGACATGTGGAATGTGAGATGTCTTAGGGTGGAGTGATGTGGAAATAAGGTGGAAGGGAAGTACATGAGGTGGATCTTGGGGGATGAGAAGATTCCTTGGAGGAATAAAAGTGAATTAAAAATTCACAATGATTAGAAGAATCTAGTGGATAAGAGAGGGTCTCCAAAAAGCTAGAGATTTGTCACATGTGGGTGATGTGACAAGTCCAAGGTTCTAGAAGCCCTTGGCACATGTGAAGTGACAAGTCAAGGCTTTTAGAATCTTACATGGGGGATGGGGAAGACCTTGGAAAGATAAAAGTGAATTAAAAATTCATATGGGGAAGAGAGGAACTTTGGGAAAATAAATGTGAATTAAAAATTCACATGGGGAAGAGAGTCCAAGCTAAAAATGGTAAGTGGGAAGGTTGACCAGAAAAGGTAAGCCAAATGTGGTTAATGATTCTGATTAAGGTTGTGCAAACACAAGATTAGGATAATTAATGAGAGATTAGGGACAAGTGGGAGATTATGGAGGATGTAACACTTAATCAAGATTAAGTGGTGCATATCCTAATAACAGATTAATTAATTTAATCTGGATTAAAAGGGGGTTATGGAGAATGTGACAAGGAGAGAGAAAAAGATGAATTAAAAATTGGTTTTAATTCAAATGGGTTAAAAGACTAAATTAAATAATTTGTCATATTTATTTAATTTAGAGAAGAAAATGGGTAAGGTAAAATATTTAATTTATTTAATTACATACATTAGGAACCTTAGGCAGAAAATAAAATAATGATTAAATAAATTATTTAATCACTATTAATGAAATAGATGAATAGAGTAGACGATTTTGACCATTTAGAAGTGGTCAAATTTAGATGTCTACATTTTTCCCCTTTTCGAAGTACCGTTACAATAACTGTGCTTCGAAGAAAAGAAAGTGCAGATGACTCTATAGAGGAAGTAACCGGAAGATGATGCCCCAGCTTGGGGAGGAGGACTTGAGCTATCCAAATTAGCAGGGGAATGGATGAGGATGCCCCAATCTTGGAAGGGATTGACTATGGCAGGAAAAATGGATTAATGTGAAGGGTATGCCCCCTCGAGAGGACGACGAGGGAAAATAGAGGGGTCTCAGGTGACCTCTCGGAAGAAACGGATGGTATGGTTGGAAAGAGGGCAAACAAATTAGACAAATTTTCCTTTTGAACAAAGTCAATCGAACAAACGGGGTGCCAATGGCGGCCCCGAAAAGTGAAGGGATTAATCAGAGGAATAAAAGGGTAAATAAAAGGTAAAAATATCTTTTAAAAGAGAGGGAAAGGAGAGGGGTCCTGAAAAAAAAAACTCTTGATAGGAAGAAACAAAGGGTATGGTTGGAAATAGCTCAAAAAAATAAGTAAGTTTTCCTTTTGAACGAAGTCGATCCGATGCATGGTTTGCAAATGGCGGCCTCGAGAAGAAAAAGGAAAAAAAGTGTTGCAGAGGGGCGAAGTTGCCCCACTGTAGAAGGGAAAATACGCCCCGGGAAGGGGTGAGTTCGCCCCAGGAGGGCGGGTATGCTCCGGGAGGGCGAGTACGCTCCGAGAAGGGGCGAGTTCACCCCGGGAGGGCGAGTTTGCCTCAGGAGGGCAGGTACGCCCCGGGAAAGGGCGAGTTCACCTCGGGAGGGCGGGTACCCCCGGAAAGGGGCGAGTTTGCCTCGGGAGGGCAGGTATGCCCCGAGAAGGGGCAAGTTCACCTCAAGAAGGTGGGTACACCCTGGGAAGGGGCAAGTTCGCCTCCGGAGGGTGGGTACGCCCCGGGAAGGGGCGATTCCACCCCGGGAGGGTGGGTACACCCCGGAAAGGGGCGAGACTGCCCCGGGAGGGCGGATTCGCCTCGAAAAGAGGTCGGGTCTGTTTTGAGAGGGTAGATCCGCCCCGAAAAAAGGTAGAAGAGCGGATGAGTGATGAAGGATGAAGGGATGATGGAAGGGGAGAAAAGATGAGAGATGAGATGATGAAATGGAATATGAAGATGATGATGTAAGGTGATGGATAAGAAATGATGATAAGCAATGGGAGATAAATGCGAGCACAAAATAAATATGATGTTGCCTCAGGCAAGCTGCAGAAGTGTGGATACACCCTTTGGATTGCCGCAGAAGTGCGAATACGCCCTTCTGAGTGCTACAGAAGTGCAGATACGCCCTCTAATTGCTGCATAAGTGCGGATACGCCCTTCTGATTGCTGCAGAGGGGTGGATGAGTGATGAAAGAGGAAGGGATGTGGGAAAAGATGAGAGATGAGATGATGAAAGGGGATATGAAGATGATGATGTAAGTTGATGGATAAGAAATGATGATAAGCGATGGGAGATAAATGTGAGCACAAATGGATTCGAGGACACATGATGTTGTCCAAGCTACAAGCCAGGTTGAGCGGATGGTTGATGGAGTGTTGTTTGATAAGGACATGAGACATCCCAAAACAACACAAGGATGGGGAAGGATACATCCCAATGAGAGTGTTATTGATGAGGGAAAGATTCATCCCAGAACAACATTGATGATGAGGATGAATGTTGTTGACGAGGGAATGATACATCCTAAAACAACACAAGGATAGGGAAGGATACATCTGGATGAGGATGAGGATGAGCGTTGGTGATGAGGGAGTGATAGATCCCAAAACAACACAAGGATAGGGAAGGATACATCCCGATGAGAGTGTTGTTGATGAGGGAAGGATACATCCCATAAATGATAATGATAATGATGATGATGAGGATGAGGATGAGGATGGGGGAGACATGCAAGATGATGGAATGGAAAATGAAATGCAATCCTAATGCAATTTGTCATCCGTAGAGCACTAATTTTTGCTATAGCATAAGACACCGGGCGTCAGGGTATGTAAACCAAGACAGATTAGTGTCTAATACAGAAAAAAAACACAACAAACAAGAAGGCTATCCCAACACCCCAAAGTCGTGATGACTTTGGTCGGGCTAGGTATTGGAATAACCACAAGCACAAAAGGATGCCCCAGCTTAACACAAGACCTTAGGGATCTTGGTGGGCACTACGTGGGACAACCAAGAAGACATAAACAAAGAAAAGAGCAAGATGTGCCCCTATGCTTACTGGTCAAAGCACACCATGATATGATGGATCAAGGCGACCATGACAAGTGATGATAGGGAGCTCAAATGATAAACAAAAGCCAAAAGCATCAAAAGATCACAATCAATTTCAGATGTCCTTTGCCATAGGATCAAGATGATGGATGGGGTTGATGAGGTCTATTAGGAAGGATACCTCCTATTGAGACCGATGATGGATAGTAAACTAAAAGATCGATATGACGCAGGATACCAGAAACCGATTGGATCTTGTGATATAGATGACCGTTGTTTGTAAGCACTAGCTAGGATAGGGACATTCTTGACGACACAACAAGATGATGAGACATAAGGAGACAAGATGATAAAATGATGAGACGACAAAATATACACACCCTAAAGACCTAGGGGCTCAAGGGTTGATCAAAAATCAACCTTGCCTACGTGAAAGCGTAGAGCCCTCGTAGTTCAGGAAAATACCATGGTAATAGTGGAAAGAGGAAAATGAAGACCTCGATGGATGACAAAGATCAGATGGAAAAAAATGCCCAAGGGGTGGACCAAAGGATTGACCTTGCCTATGTGAAAGCGCAAGGGCAACGTAGTGTGACACAAGGCCAAAGACAGTCGATGAAAGAAGACAAGACAAACAAAAGACAAAACCCCGGGGGCGAATCAAATGATCGACCTTGCCTACATGAAAGCGTAGGGGAAACGTAGTTCGAAACTAGGCCAAAGATAGACAATGGATGAGGGGTGATGAGATGACCAAGATAAATAGAAAAAAGAATGGAGCTGATATGATGAGACAAGATAGACTTGCAGGATTGGATAAAACGATGGTTGATATGTGTAAGATATGAAGCTCAGGGATGGGATAGGTAATTTAGATAATTAGAATATGAATTGGAAAGGTGAGACAATGGATAGAAGAGTGATGAAGATGTGAGAAAGATGTGGTAAATAGATAGGAGAGATGAATTACGATGTGAACGACATTGGGTTGCATGCGGGTAGCCTAGAGCTAGATACCAATGACAAGGGATAATGAGATAGAGGGAAATGGATGGATAAGAAGATGCTAGGATAGGTGGATAGATGAGATGAAGATTGAGAGGATATTGTAAAGACGTGATAAATAGATAGGAATGAGGATAGTGAGATAACATGGCATTGGATTTCATGGGGGTAGCCGATAGCTAGATACCAATGACAAGGGATGATGAGATAGAGGGAAATGGATGGATGGATAAATGGATGGGAGGATAAGGATTAAAAGATGGAAAAGGACTAGTGGATGAGTGGATGAGAGTATAGGAAGATAAGGATTGCTAGATGGCAGAGATTACTAGATGGATAAATGGATGGGGAGGTAAGGATGGGAAAGATGGGGAGATGAAGAGGATTACCTGGAGGAATGGATGGACGATGTCTCAATGAATCAATCATAAATAAGGAGGTGTCCCCACTCTAGGTGTGTCATGTATGACAAGGAAAGAGGGATAGCAGGATGGATGGATAAGGGAGTGAGATGGGTAATGGAAGATAGATAGATGTGGATAGGATGCATGGAAAATGGAAGATAAGGATTTGGTAGATGGAGGGGATGACTGGATGGATAAATGGATGGGGAGGTAAGGATGGGCAGGATGGAGAGATGGAAAGGATTACTTGGAGGGATGGATGGACGACGTCACCAAGGACTTCATTGCAAAGAACGAGATGCCCCCACTCTATATGTGTCATGCATGACGAGGCAAGGGGGATATCAAGATGTGTGGAAGGAATATGATAGTGTATGGATAGGGGAATATATGCCAAGAGATGTCCAACGCATGTATATAGGTTTTCCCCTATCTTTATCAAGATCACAAGGAAGATGGAGGGATTGGATAGGATGCGAAAGATGGTGGGTAAGATGTGGAAGATAGGTAGATGTAGGAGATGGAGGAAAGGAATGCGTAAGTGGATGTTGCCCCCAATCATGGAAGGAGACTAGATGGGGGATTTACACATGATGCCTGTTTGCCAAGTTTTCATCATGGTACAAATGCAAGGCACTTGTTTGCTAAGTTTTCACCATTGGACGAATGATTTTCTCCTTCTTTTTTTTTGTATTTTTCTGATTTTTTTCTTTTTTCTCTTTTTTCTTTATTGATTTTTTTGGACTAGGATGTGGACGAAGATGGATAAAGATAGGGATATGGATATGCGGATTTTAGAGGATAGTTGATAAGGAGATGGATGAAGGACTCAAGCATCAAGTTCCCTATGAGGTAATAAGAGACCATGTGTAAAGTGACCATCGGATGTTGGTACAACCTTATTAGAATGGATGGATTATGCAAGAGGATGGATTAAAGGGATTTGATGGGGGAGATAGAGGGGATAGTGGATGGGATGTTGGAAAGTGTATGGATGGAATGATGGAGTGGATGTGTGATGGGGGAAGGTGTTCAGGACCAACATTGGCACATGGGATAGTGGATGCAAAAAGATAGGTGGATGAATGGATGGAGAGTGTGACAATAATGGAGGCATTGGGATAGTGAATTTTGGGACATAAGGACCCAAAAAATATTTAGGAGATGGAGGATGTGAATGATTTTGTGGGGGAATAACAACTTTGGATGTCGTTATGGACTTTTCATTTGAAGGTATGGCACCTTTTTTATTTGGGATCCACATGGTTTTGATTTTTTCTTTGGTGGGCCTTTATGGCCTGTGGGATTGATTTGGATTTTGGACTTGATTTTTGCTTTGTTTGGCAACATGTCTTTTGAAGGGGACATGAGGAGCTTTAGATTCATGTGGATGTTTAGATTGATGTACTTTTGTTTTGGCATCCAAAGTTCTTTTAGTAGCAATGGGATGGGTGCGAGGAGATGGGTGATGTGGAGCGATGGAGGTAGGGTTAGGCATTTGATGAGGAAGTGTGGGTGGATAATGTGTAGGTATGTGCCCTTGTTGATCCTGATTAGGAGTTATGAAGGTAGGATTTTTATGTTGTGTATGAGGGAGAGGGGGTGGATGAATGAAAGGATGAATAGGATAGGATGGAGGGGGTGATTTTGGGATATAAGGACCCAAAATAGATCGTGTATATGGAGGATGTGTGGGGCTTGATGGAGGGATATAAGAAACCATAGTAGAGGAAGGATGAGCAATGATGGATGAAGGGACATAAGGACCCAAAATGGATTGAGAGGATGAGGGAGGAAGATGGATGGTTGTTTTTAGGTAGTATGATGGAGGAGGGGGGATGGCGGCATATGTCTTGGTAGAACGATGAGAAGTACCTCTTGTGCCTTTAGAAGGGGATCGTTTAGGATGTACGAAGGTTGTACCAACATCTTTAGAGTGCGAGTTTTGGGAGACATATCCAAGACCATGTGTGCCTAGATGTTCTTTAACTTGAATGGGCTCTAACATGCCTTGCTCATGAAGGCCTAAACCTTTTCCTTGATAGTTCATGTTCATGAGCATTTGATCTAGGCTAGGATGATTATTTTTTTGGAAGCATGATGTGAGTGTGCTAGCAGGTGGAGGAGGAAAGGTGGTGCATAGACGTTGTTTTTCTTCTGCAAGAAGACCACCATGGATGCATGTAATGTTACCAAGGTGATACACAAGTGGCATTGGGATGGTAAGACTAGATGGCGATGAAGGATCATGTGATGGAGATGAGGGGATAGCAACATCAGGAGGAATGAGTGATAAGGGATCATGAGAGGAATTGGGGAGTACAATGGGATCTAGATTTATGGTAGTGGATGATAAGGGCTCATGAGATGGAGTGATTGGATCTTGAATGCAAAGGGGATCATGGGATGGAGTGGAGGAGATAGTGTGATCTTGAGATGGGGTGGATGGAAGGATAGGATCATGACTTGGTTGAGGATATGGATCATGAGATGAAATGGATGGAGGACTATGTTCTTGAGATGGAGTAGATGGGATGGAGTGATCTTGATTTGGAGGAGGGGATATGCTTGTATGCTTTGGATCCATCTCTTGGCAAGACTCATCTTGTGTGGGATGTATGATGATGGAAGAGTGTTGGAGGGACCCCTCAATCAGGGGAGATAGGAGGATGGGGGATTCATGAAGGTTATGGGATTGAAGTTTGTGAATTTTAGGACTTAGAGGAGGAAATTGGATGTCTTCAATGGATTGGGTGGATCTAGTAGTAGAAGATGGGGATTTAATGGATTCAATGGGTTTGACTGGCTCAACCGTTTGGACGGTTGCAGGAATGGTGATGGGAGGTATAGGTGTAGGGTAGAGGAGGGCCTCATCACTAGTGACAATACATGATAGAGTGGGAGGGCATGGTGTCTCTTCTTGCATTAATCCTTGGGCGACATTTGGAAGAGATGTAGGATTAGGTAGAGTGATGGGAATGGATGGAGGATCAAGGATGGATAGAGGATTAGGATTAGATGTGTGGATGGGATTGGATGGAGGACTAAGAGGAGATGGAGGATTATGATTAGAGGAGTGGATGGGATTGGATGTAGGACTAAGAGGAGATGAAGGATTAGGATTGGATGGAGGACTAAGAGGAGATGGAGGATTAAGATTAGGAATTGGAGGATTACATGACTGGATGTGTGGATGAGGATGAGATGTAGAACTAGGAGGAGATGAAGGATTAGAATTAGATGAAGGGATGGGAATGGATGGGGGACTAGGAGGAGATGGAGGATTAGGATTAGGAATTGGAGGATTATATGACTAGATGTAGGACTAGGAGGAGATGGAGGATCAGGATTAGGAGTTGGAGGATTATATGACTGGATGTGTGGACGAGGATTGGATGTAGGACTAGGAGGAGATGGAGGATTAGGATTAGGAATTGGAGGATTATATGACTGGATGTGTGGACGAGAATTGGATGTAGGAATAGGAGGAGATGGAGGATTAGGATTAGATGTGGGTATGGGATTGGATGTAGGATTAAGATATAATGGAGGTAAAGGGGGAGTGATGTAGGAAGATGTGGATGAAGGATTAGAATGGGGAAATGTGGAATTAATGTAAGGATATTGGGATGGGGGATTGTGATAGGAAGGTGTGGATGTTGGATTAGAACAAGAAGATTGACGTGGTGAACCACCATAGGAAGAAATGTATGGTGGGTTGGTGTAGGAGGATATGGATGGGAGATAAGGATGAGGGGATTGAGATGGTGGATTAGGATAGGAGGAATATTGGGATGGGGGATTGTGATAGGAATGTGTGAGTGTGGGATTAAGGTAGAGGTATTGGTATTGTTGGTGATGATGAGGATAAGAGGAAGTGGATGTTGGATAGGATAGAGGTTGAAAGGGAGGACATGATAAATATGTCAATGGTGAGGATGTTGGATATCCCTTGTCAAGGGTAGAATAAGAACCGTTATTAGATGTGGATGAAGGCATGATGGGATAGTTTGAAGAAGTAGTGGGATTTTGGGAGGCGATTGGAGAGATCTTACTAGCAATGATAGCGTCAAGAGGATCTATATAACAATCTTTATGATCAACAAGATTTTCATTATCGTCATCAATGGAGTTAGGATTCCCCTTGACTACTATGATTGGTCGTGTGAGAAAGGGATAAAGATTCATGATGGATATAGATTAGAAGGAAAGAATAGATGATGGATAGAGAACTAGGATGGATTGAAAGCTCAGATGGGGATTGGATGAAAGCTCAGATTAGGATTGGATGAAAGCTCATATTAGGATGATGGGATTAACGCTCAGATTAGGATTGGATGAAAGCTCAGATTAGGATTAGATGAAAGCTTAGATTAGGATGATGGGGTTAATGCTCAGATTAGAACTGAATTAGGGCTTAGATTGGGATTGGATCATAAGATATGATAGGATTTATTTGGAACCAAGATCATGGGTTTCAACTAGAGGACGTAAGGTGTTGATAATCAGATTTTTGCCAAATTTGGTAGTTTTCAAAAATTGTCATATTTTGCCATTTTAGGAAACTTCGTAGGAATATGTTTGAGAGTCCAAGTTTTTTCCAAAAAATACCCAATACTAAGATAGGATGAATTTCCCACTAAGATCCAAAATCTAAGACAGTGATTCAGAGTTATTAATGAAAGTGTTTTTTCAAAAACTGAAAAAAACACTAAATTGTGATTTTGAGGGTCAAGATGAAACTTCAGGGGTTTGAAAATGTGCTAAAAAGGGGTTGGGAATCCACATGCTAGCTCATAACGCAACCCCCCGTAAAATTTCAGCTAAAACCCATATTTGAGTCAAAAGTTATGGCCTCTGGAAGTTTTTGCATAAAAGTCAAAACCTTCAAAATTGATAATTGGAATGTATCAATTTGATGATTTGGATGAGGATTGGTTTGGTTGGATCAATTGAGTGTTTAGGATGATCAAATTGTCAAATGGAGGCTTTGTGGGTTCGAACGGAGGTTCAAAATGGTCAAACGGGTGAAACTGGCCGTTCAGGGGGCGTATTCGCATTTCTGTAGTAAAAGTGCTGAAACAGTGGGGAAAGTTCACCCCTCTGCAGTGGAAAAGGCTGAAACAGTGGGGAAAGTTCGCCCCTCTGCAGTGAAAAAGGTTGAAACAGTGGGGCAAGTTCGCCCCTCTGTAGTAAAAAGGCTGAAACAATGGGGCAAGTTCGCCCCTCTGCAGTGGGAAATGCAACTTGATTTGGATGAGGGATTTTGGCAAGGACTTAAAATGATTCAATGACAGTTTGACTTATCAAAATTTACTGGTTTTTCACAGAAAGACACTTTGAACAAGCACAATCCTATGATTAGTGTTTTAAGGGGTATGGCCGGTAAAGGTCTTACTCTAGGATGAACAAAGTTTCTAAGGAGTCCTCGATATACGCTCGGTACGTGAGGCACAAACCGTGAACACTAGTCTATCACAAACATGAGTCGGGAACCCCAACGAGATACTGAAACGCTGGACCAACTCTTCACGTTTATCTAGGCATCACCCTAGCTTCAACGCTTCGCTAATTACGACGCAACTGGATTGAGGTACAACTTTGGCTCTCCCCCCTTTATATACCCCGCCGATACACGTGGTTGGGATCATCCCTTGGGGTGATGAAATCCCCAAGCAGGTCCCTCTAAGAAGAAAACACTAATCATTTCCAACTACCCCCTTCGGATCCGCACAAAAGTGCAAAGGGAGGAGGTGAAAATGAATTAATGTCCCCTTACGGTGATATAAATAGAACAAACACAACAAGCAGCCAATTTACTTTTCCTTAATTATACTAAGTAAATAGATAAAATAGTAAGGAAATATTTTCAAAGAATAAAACAAAGGCCCTGCAAGCAAATGTTAATTGTTTATCTTTTTTACCTTTTTTGTGATTTGCAGCAAATCTGACTTCACTCACCAACAAACAAGATTAGCAGATTAGAGCACAAAACAACAAAAGAAAGAAGACAAAAATGAAGCTAAAATGCCACTTTTTTACCTTCTCAAATGTGCTGTTAAGGGAAAATTCGCCCCTCTGCACTGAAAAACGCTGAACTGAGAGGGCGTGTTCACACTTCTATAGAAAACAGTTAGAAACAGCAAGGGCAGGTTCACTCCTCTGCAGAAAACAGTCAGAAACAGCAAGGGCAGGTTCGCCCCTCTGCAGAAAACAGTCAGAAACAACAAAGGGTAGGTTCGCCCCTTTACAGAAAACAGTTAGAAACAACAAAGAGTAAGTTCGCCCCTCTACAAAAAATAGTCAGAAACAGCAAGGGGCAGGTTCACCCCTCTGCAGAAAATAGTCAAAAACAGCAAGGGCAGGTTCGCCCCTCTGCAGAAAATAGTCAGAAACAACAAAGGGCAAGTTCGCCCCTCTGCAGAAAATAGCTGAAACAGAGAGCAAGTTCACCCTTCTACAGCGTCCGGGAGGGCAAGTTCGCCCCTCTGTGACCTGAATCTGCAAACAAGCTTCAACAAAAAAAATGTGAAAAAAAGAGACCCCTTTGTGGGTCCCACCAGGCGTGCTAGAAATGTGATCCTAATAAAATGCTACTTCCTAATGTGAGATGCAAGATGAAGAACTAATAATGAAAATGGGAAGAAGCAACAAGATAAAAAGGCACCTCAATAAGATTAGCCTAATAAAATGGTGAAATATGAAAGTAAGATAAACAAATTGATTGCTGTTATACCTTCATGTTGTTGTCTCTTTGGTTGACCCTTGATCTTTGAAGTCTTGTGTGCTCCTTGGATGGCAATGAAGTGAAGTGGATGCAAGATGCAATATGATGCTAAGTGCTTATGATAGATGAGAGTTTGAATGATAAATTTGCAAGAGTTTTGTTGCAAAAGACTTGATTATTTAAAATGAGGGAATTAAGGGGATATTTATAGGCTAATTGGAATTCTCTAGAGAATTCAACGGTTGTGATTGATCCAACAAAGATCAAGATGAAGGGCTATGGTGAGTTGAAGACTCACAAGCCCTCACATCTTGACATGTGGAATGTGAGATGTCTTAGGGTGGAGTGATGTGGAAACAAGGTGGAAGGGAAGTACATGAGGTGGATCTTGGGGGATGAGAAGATTCCTTGGAGGAATAAAAGTGAATTAAAAATTCACAATGATTAGAAGAATCTAGTGGATAAGAGAGGGTCTCCAAAAAGCTGAAGATTTGTCACATGCGGGTGATGTGACAAGTCCAAGGTTCTAGAAGCCCTTGGCACATGTGAAGTGACAAGTCAAGGCTTCTAGAATCTTACATGGGGGATGGGGAAGACCTTAGAAAGATATAAGTGAATTAAAAATTCACATGGGGAAGAGAGGAACTTTGGAAAAATAAATGTGAATTAAAAATTCACATGGGGAAGAGAGTCTAGACTAAAAATGGTAAGTGGAAAGGTTGACTAGAAAAGGTAAGCCAAATGTGGCTAATGATTCTGATTAAGGTTGTGCAAACACAAGATTAGGATAATTAATGAGAGATTAGGGACAAGTGGGAGATTATGGAGGATGTGACACTTAATCAAAATTAAGTGGTGCATATCCTAATCACAGATTAATTAATTTAATCTGGATTAAAAGGGGGTTATGGAGAATGTGACAAGGAGAGAGAAAAAGATGAATTAAAAATTGGTTTTAATTCAAATGGGTTAAAAGACTAAATTAAATAATTTGTCATATTTATTTAATTTAGAGAGGAAAATGGGTAAGGTAAAGTATTTAATTTATTTAATTACATACATTAGGAACCTTAGGCAGAAAATGAAATAATGATTAAATAAATTATTTAATCACTATTAATGAAATAGATGAATAGAGTAGATGATTTTGACCATGTAGAAGTGGTCAAATTTAGTTGTCTACACTTTTCATAAATCAATTAAGTTCCTTTGTAATAATAAAGTAGTCACACTGATGGCCGACCTTGATGCTAAGCACTTATGTGAGATGATAGTTGTCGGTCAAGCTTCAGTTGTGCCTACTCTTATTCCTTTAGTGTCATCGACGTGTCGATGTTTACTCCAACAATATCTACTACAAAGGATTCTTTTGATATAGATGTCCCTTAGGAAGATCCTTCCAAAGTGAGAAATCATAAATCTACTCCTTCTACCTCTTCTCAAAGGAATGCAAGTCTTGGTGGTGAGTGGGGTTCTTCAGAATTTACAGATTCCTTCATTCAGGAATATAAAGTCAACTCGATCCACTTAGAACTTTTGACAACCTCATTCACACCCACTATCAAAGATGATTGCCCTTTTGTACCGCGGGATAATGTGAATGCAAACTGTAATGTTATGAGTATTGATCCTCCTTCTGAAGAAGATGATTATACTTATGCTAAGGAGGATAATGCTGATAGTCCTATTAAGAAGGATGATGATGATCCCATAGAAGAGTATGTTCCCCCTTGTTGGAATAATGCTCTCTATGAAGATCCTCCTTCTTCTCATGATTTGCAAAAATGTTATGACCCTAGCTTTAAGCTCATCTCTAAGTATGGCTATGAACGTAAAGGTTGTGGGCATAATGAACAAGGCATCCAGGTTCCTATAGAATTCATGCCTTGTAAGCATAACTTGGGGCTTGGTTTCTCAAATAAATAATCTGAGCAGAAACCACAGTTGAATGTTGACATGGTGTCCGTTCAACCTCATTCTCACAGATTAGTCTATCCTCCTTTGTCTTCTATCTTCGTATTTCCTTCTTGGGAGAAGTCGAGATTTTCTTTGCAGGAGAAAGGTTTGCTTCCCACTCCTCATCCTTTGTTTGAGCAAGAACATATCTTGGTGCGGCTTCTCAAATCACACTTGATTACTCTTCCTCCTCCTACACACAAAAAAATCATAAACATGATCATGAAAAACATTATTTCTATGCATACCCTCGAGTGCCTAGCCATACCACTAGTGAATGTAAGCCCTTGAAGGATAAAATACAACAAATTCATGATTTAGGTGCCATCACTCATTGATTTATTGATGCACTTGCCTCTTCTTCACATGAAAGGTGATATCGAGGTTTACCTCTATCTTGTACTAAGTATCTTGTGTGGTTCTCCTCCCCTGTACATTGGGGGCAGTGATAACTTATTCTGGAGATGTGCGTCCTTCCAAAGGACCCCCTCTCTCCTCTCTATTTATTTCGAATGAATCACTCCTTGAGTGGTCCCTCTTCCTTTTGAAGGGTTCCCAAGGGACCTCTTTAAATTTTTTTACCTCAAATAAGTTCTATGGCGTCTAGCTCGAGGGCAGGCCAACTAGACCAATCTCACATTTTTGTATCTAGTTTGAGGACAACCCAAATATAATTTTACCTTTCAATCAACACATCCCTTGAGTGGACCCTCCTTCCTTTTGAAGGGTTCTTGAGGGACCCCTTTAAAAGTCTTACAACTTAGCGATGGTCTACATGATTGTCCGTTCACTGGCCTGTGTGACCGCTTCTTGATGTGTTCTATCTGCAGGTAAACATGTCACCATATTTGACTATGTAGAGTCCCCTCTACTCAGTTTCCCTCATGTGAAATTTATTGGGGGATACCTTCCTTGCAGGTCTATAGGTCTGTAGGGTGTGTTTCTTGGTTTCCTTCATGCGAGAGTTCTTAAAGGATAACCCCCCTTGCAGGACCGTGAACCTATAAGGCACTTTCGTACTTTAGCTTTGTAGTTCTGAAGAACTATGAAGTCCTCTCCTGCACTTTCGAGTTCGCCAGACAGTGCTCTACTTCCTTGCCGGTTTAGGTATACACTTCTTACTCTGCTACTTCTTTACTACTCTACTTTACCGAAGCACTCATCAATACTCGTGCTTGCTAAAGTGGGGGAAAAATGTATTAACATGAATTTTCACCCCTAGTGCAAATCCCCTTTTTTCCCTTTAACACCTTAGAAAATCAAAAGCAGAGGTTTAATTCCACTTAAGCCCACTGCTTGCAGTCCACTTAGTGCCTATTTTGTGTGTTGGTGGAGGCATTTATGTCTAGGATGCCCATGCGGTGCACGAACGTCTATGCGATGCGCTAATGTCCCTGTTAGATTCCCATGTCTAGAGCCTACAAAGGTGTTACCATTCCCATTGGGAGTCGACTTGTAACGCCCTCTTCGAACGACCGACCCGAATATGGCTGTTTCTTCATTTTACTTCTTCATATTCACAATTCCATCACCCATTTGGTATCTCTTGGACCTTTGGACCTCTCCATCATTTATATCTCATCTTTCATAGACTCTGAGCAATCTTCTTAGCATTCCACAATCTCTTCACAATTCACAAACATTTTACACTTCACAACAACAACATCAATACTCCATCACTTCAGTAGAGAAAGTGTGGAATGAAACACCACAACAATAAAGGTTTGAGTTCCTCTCATTTTCTCCCCCACTAGCCTTGAGTAATTTGGGCTGAGATGGTAAGATTTCACTCCTCTCCTCTATTACTTGGTTGAGTAGCATAACACTATTTTATAGTGCTTTAGTACTCTTTACTTCATTTCATGCTTTTCTATCTATCTAGTTGTTCATGGAGGTGGGAACACCAAAACAGGGGTTTGATTGAGGCAAACCCCTACCCCTATATAGCCCCAACATTCTCTCTCTCTCTCTCTCTCTCTCTCTCTCTCTCTCTCTCTCTCTCTCTCTCTCTCGTGTAGGTATTGAAGGAATTCACACGTTGGAGGCTTCATCACTCACACGTTCCTAAGCGTTTCCTTTCCTTTCCCTTCTTCTCCTTGTCTTTATCATTTCTATTCCAATTCTACTACATTATATTTCTTTATCGCTTCCTGTCATTTCCTTATATTCTATAAGCTCTCAATAATCAGAGAAGTAGTCATTTTTCTGTTCTTTGATATAAACCTACTTTTTGGTCCATACGAGACGCTAGTGCACCTCAGGGATGCCAAGTGCCACGCTGTCATCTACATTCTATGTTGATGTCCTTTGGCCGAGAGCTTGTCGGTTTGTGTAAAGAATCTTTGTGACCTACTCTTTTTGGTTCTAGAACTTTCATCACTGTCCTTTGAGGTAGTTTACGATAGTTCCCCCCTGAGGATCTCTAAGTGAAGAGAACTCATGAGCAGTGAATCCCCCTTCTCTTATACATCAATTCTTCAAGAGGCCATCACTTCAAATTTGAATTTTGGTACAACTAGTGGTAATTATGCATGCATAGTAGTTAATGTTCTTGTTTCTTGTCATGATGGTTTCATCTTTTGTGGTGAATTTTATAAATAAGATATCTATGCTTATGTAGAGAGGAGAATCATTAGGGATACACATTTATTTTCCCATTTTTTGTTAATGGTAGTAGCCTCATGTATTAAACTCATTTAAAGTGGCATATGAATATATAACTATACATCATCAATAAATGAATATATGAAGTCATGATTAATCCATTCTTTTGTTTTGTAATGCACCCATTGTTTTTACTATGTTTACTCACAAGTTAAAGTTTAAGCTACTAATGTTATTAGCCACAATTTTTTTCCCTTTTACATGAATAAATAAATGCACATTTGAAACATAACCATTCCAAACTTTCCCATTACATATCATAGAATCTTTTCAATAATTCAAGCAATGATTTCATATCAATAATTTCATGATAATATTTCTCATTTACAAATCCACAATATGAATAGAGTTACATGATTACATACATAGCTTATATGAGCTCAATGATAAAGATACATTAAAAGAGTACAATAGTCTAGATGTCCCCAATGTTGGTGCATACCTCCTAGATGTTCCCATCACTTGGTGCATACATTCTAGTTGTTCCCAAACTAGCGCTACATCCTCAAATCTTGGTCACCAATTGTATGACGGAGAGCACCACTCAAGCACTTTTTTGCCAACCATGGACTTACTAGAGTCCCCCGCACATCTACCAAATTTGGTAAGATGGCCCTACCCTTCGATGAAGATATTGGTTTGATAAAACCATAATCATGACTGTCATGAGCATTGTGTTGTGTCCTACAAAGCTAGAGCTACCATACCCTGGTTTCCTTGCCTAGTTTGCAAACATGGACTACATTGAACTGACAATGTAAACAGTGGCTACTTAAACTACTTTGGACAAACAATTCAACACCTTTGATGAGGTAAAAATAACCTCATCATGATAACATAATAAAACCCTTCCTCATATATGCAAAATACTTATTCTCTGCCAATTAATTAAACTTTAGGCATAATAATTGCTTATCTTTTAAGAAAAATAGTACAAACTTTATTTCTTATGATTTATTGAAATATCTTGCCAATGCAGATTTAATGGGTAGTTTTAAGTGTTTTATAGGATAATAATTGGTCATCATACAGTAGTCAAAAGCATTCAACCAACATGAGCTCCAAAACAGATTAAAGACATGCGTTGGGAACATGCTCCAGAACTTTAGGATGATGGACCAAAATCATAGTTTCTTTTAGTTAAAGTTTTGTTATGTTTTAAAGTTTAAAGACTTCATGGCTCAACTCGAGCCTCTTTAATATTTATGTAATGGGAATTTAAAGACATAAAGTTTTTTTAAAATATGTTACAAAATTTTTCAATGGTAATCTAAACAATTTGAAATATAGGATTTAGTCAAAAGCTTTTTATAAATATGTAATCTCCAAAAGTAAAAGACAAGGTAAAATAGTATGATTATGCTGTCGACATGCTTTCTGAATATATACGAATAAAGAAACTAATGCATATCAATCTCTGAGTTGTTGAAATTATGGATGAAGATTAATTTTAATGGAAGAGATTTCAATTACATTGTGCATGTGACCTGAGAACATAGGAACCCATGAGCTGGCCACTTAGGGGATGACAAATTAAATAGATGAGTACTTTCCTTTAAATAATTCTGTCATTTTTATTGCATGGATAATAATTATGAGTGTAGTCATTTTTCATGTTAATTCTATAGATAGTAATTAAGTTTTTCGTCTTAGAGTCTCAAGTTCTGGAGCACTTGCTATCTTTCATTTTCGTAGTTACTTTCTGTTAACTGTTAGAACTATTACTGTTATTAATTAGATGTTCCATAGATTGTTTACAAGTTTTTCTATTTCTATAGTTTGCATGCTTCTTAGTTTAGTTATTTATGTGTTTTCTAGTTTAGTTGTCATTCTTTCTAGATTAATTATCTTGTGCTTTCTAGTTTAAATACTTTCCAACTTTTTAGATAGATTATTTTCCAGTTAACTAGTAAACGGCCTTAGGTTAACATTAATTTTAGTTGCTCTAAAAATACAAAAAATCTAAGAGAGATAATCAAGTCACCTTCTATTGCAAATAGCCTTGAACACTACCCAGTCAATATATTGATGTTTTATCTTCTAAAGTAATGGGACCTAACGATAGCCTATCAACCTTGTATTTCAAGTGAGAGTCATATGTCCACCCACTTCAAAAGCTCAATTTGGTATTGACCATAAACATAACACACATTTACCCTAAGGTGATAACATAGTATATTATTCGACAAGGTAATTCCCTTAACAATGGATTACCCTAAACCTAGAAATACCCAAGTCTATAATAAACTGATTATCTAGGTTACACCCTTACCCACAAATTTCCATTAAACCCAGTTATAACCACACTAACCATGCATATACACAATATAGTGTCTAGCTAGGTTACCCCCTTTCCCACGGATTTCCACTAACCCCACGTATAACCATACTAACCTCTTAAATTGACATGATCATAAAAGTACTACAAGATAGAAACAAATACCATCTCATGCATTATCTAAGTGGGCTTAATGAGCTAGTATAGTTATAATAACTTTTAAGTTGCATATATTCAAAAATATATAAATGTAATCCCAATGATAAGGTTCACTACTTGAGACTCAATTAAGAATCAAACACGCATATTCCATTCTAGGAATTAACTAGGTTTAAAAAAACTTTAACACCATACATTCATAGATTATTCCAAGCTAGGAAACAACTAGATCATATGAACAAGCTGCATATCATGCATTCAAACAATCTTTCCAAACAAAGCATTATAATCAAATAACCTTTCAAACATAAGCAAAGGAAGAATAGGAATTAGCATGTCTAGATATAAGTTCCAACTTGATAATGTTGCCTTCCAACCTTAAGCTTCACCTTCATGAACGCTACTTATCCAAAGAACAACTAACCTCAAACACTAGCTCTCATAAATTCTCTCTCAACAAAACAATTGCAAAGTAATAAAGCAATACACTAACTCTCAAGCTCTCTCACTCACTAGCATAGAAAATATAGCAAAATAATGATGGGAAAATCAAAATAAGATGAGTAAAAAATTATGGGAAGAGAACCTCTATATATACTAAAATTTGAGCAACCAAAGGCTACAAACTAGCTCGCAATTCTACCATCTTCCTACTCACATGCAACAACTCATTTGATCAACTCTCAAATTTGCAACACATAACAGTCTATAATATTCTAATGGCTGAGTCGACCCCTTCATGAGAGACAACATGAATCTTTTATTGAGTCAAAGGATAATGAATCTCAACAACAAGTTTCCTTCTTGGTTTACAAGTTGAATTCCTTCTTATATTTCTGCCCAGTTTACATTGATCGAGTCTTATGGTTATGATATGAATTTTCCAAACTTAAGCGTGTAGTAAAAAGACTTCTTTTTCATTTCATATACTTCAGCATTGGCACTACATATTCATATGTATTGGCAACCTTTAAGATAGTGTGATAAGCTATCATTAGGTCCCATTACTTTAGAAGATAAAAGTCAATATATCGATCGAGTAGTGTCAAAGGCAGTTTGCAATAGAAGAAGACTTGAATATCTCCCTTAGATTTTCTATCCTTTTTTTTAGATAAACTAACGTTAATTTTTAACCTAAGGCCACCTAACTATCTAACTGGAAAACAATTTATTTTAAAGAAAGTTGAGAGTACCTTAAACTAGAAAGCATAAAATGACTAACCTAGAAAACATGATAACTAAATAAGAAAGCATAGAAACAATTAAACTAAAAGCGTATGAACTATAGAAGTAGCAAAACTTGTAAACAAACTTGGAAACATCTAATTGAATACAACAAATAAACGGTTCACAACAACTAGCATACTATATAAATAATAGATAGTGAGTGCTCCAGAACTTCAGACTCTACAATAACAATGTTAATGACTCCTACAAGATTAACATATGCAAGTGATTATACTCATAATTATCATGCATGCAATAAAAAGAAGAAGAAGTAAATACTCATCTATTTAATCTACTCTCCCTCGAGTGGCCAGCTCGCGGGTTACTATGTTCGTCCTTAGGTCACATACACAACTGATTGAAAAGTTCTTCCATTAAAAATAATTTCCATCTATAACTCAACACCTCAAAAATTGATATGTAATAATCTCTTTATTCATATGTATTCAAAAAACATGTCGACAACATAATATTACTATTTGCGTTATATTTTTCTTCTGGAGATTACATCTTTATATAAAACTTCTAACGAAGTCATATATTTTAGATGGCATAGATGACCATTGAAAAAGTCTATAATAGATTACAAACAAACTTTTATGTCTTTAAAACCCATTACATAGATATTAAAGAGGCTTGAGTCGAGCCATGATGTCTTTGAACTTAAAAACATAACAAAATTTAAAACTAACAATAACTATAACTTCGGTCCATCAGCCTAAAGTTTTGGAGCATGTTTCCAATGCACATCTTTAATCTTTTCTGGAGCACGTGCTGGTTGAATACTTTCCAAGTGTTTCTTGATGACCAATTATTGTCCTACAAAATACTCAAAATAACCCATTAAATCTGCATTGGCAAGATATTTCAATAAAGCACAAGAAATAAAGTTTGTACAAATTTTCCTTAAAAGACAAGCAATTATTTCTCCTAAAGTTTAATTAATTAGCAGAGGATAAGGATTTTGCATATATGGAATAAGACTTTATTATGCTATTATGATGAGGTTATTTTTACCTCGTCATTTGCTCCCCTTCCTAATTCCTGATAGGTCCTCCTACCCCTTTGCTGTGGCCCTGTCCAATATTTCTATTCCATTCCTCATACTTAGCACTAATATCATACAAATCCTTTGTTGTTTTATCAAACTCTATAGGTGCATGGAGGAAGCCTCTATGAAAAGCAACTCCCTCTTTCCATTCATTGAAGATTTTATCATTTTAATTTCTATTAATATGAAAAGTAGGAGGTGGAAAGAGTAATAAGGGAGGTCTATACCTCATCCATATCCAATCCGTTTTGAGGTTTTTTAGGATTTTAGCCAAGGAATCTACTCTTTTGAAGGACCATTTGATGTTAAGAGGGGAAATCACCTCTCTTTTCTTTAGATATACTGGTAATGGAGTGTATCTTTCTTCACAAGCATGCCAAGTTGGACCAATCAATTTTTGCCCGTGTTCCATGAAATGGTTATAACAGAGTCAGAGGCTTCCATCATATCTTTCTTTCATTTTTTCATCCAATGTAAGAGCTAAAAAGGTAGCTTTAAAATCTCCAGGTCTACTTTTGGGGGATCTCATTTGAAGACCCACATTTTTCTCTACTTGAGCATATTCCCTGCTGTGCTCTTGCCAATGAATTTTATTTTGCATGGTAGATAGAAAAGACCTCAGTTGCACTTCTCCAACCAAAAGGTTAATGAAGACACCAGTATAGTTTTCTAATAGAAGATCATGAAAAAAAAATTCACATAGCATATCTTGATCTTCAAGAGTTGATTCTACAATTTTTTTAATAAATTCTTTATCATCAGGTTCATACGGCTGATCATTATAAATTATTAGCAGTTTACATCTTAACCATTGTTCATTTAAAAACATTGAATATAGCCTTGATGGACTTCTACAAGATAAAAGAGATTCTGCTATTTGGCATGCATCCTACTTTCCCCTATAGGCTTTATGAAATGACTCTTTCAACAGTACCATCTCCATTTTTAACTTGTAATTTTCAATCTTGGAATTTCTTAGGAAACAAAACCGTTCCATCCACTTCATTGATAATGGAGGAATTTGAACTTGGAACCAATCAGTTAAAGTTGGTTCGATTTGAACCCCTTTTGATTCCACCATTGGCCTATTGGTGCTTTCCTGTAAATGTTGTTCTAATTCCACAATCCTACTAAGAGAAGCATTTAGTTCTTTTTGTCTCTTCTTTTCTCCTTCAAAATTTGAAAACACAAGCATAAATTTCTTTTTCAAACTTTCAATTTCTTTTGCTTTATCAGATAGATCAACACTCTCTGTCCTATTTTATTGATTACAATTCTAAATTTGTGTTTGCAATTCATTGATGAATGTATCCTTTTCTTCTATCTATAGTTTCAAATTCTGAATTTTTTGGTCTCTTTTCCCTATCACAGTAGTATGTACTGTTATTTCTTCTTGTTGTAGTTCAATATGTTCCTTATTTTTGTGCAATTGACTTCTTAGCTCATCAATTTCTAATCTTAAATTTTCCAACTCTACATTAGCATTTTCATTTTCAACTATCTCAACAACTCTATTTACAATGGGGGACAAGTTTCCTAAAATACAATCCTCAATCTCCATGGAAGGTTGAGATTTCTCCTTTTCTATTTCTTGAATTTCCTCAACAAGGGCTTCTTCTTCATACTTTGGGTGGGAAGGAATTTCTTCAACAAAGATTTCTTTTTCCAAGGACTGATGAATTTGTTCCCCTGTTTCCTTCATTTCTATATCATCAATAGTTTCTATGGGCTTTTTCTGCTTCTTGGACTTCTTTTTCTTTGAACCACTTCCTACACTCTACACTGGGGTTTTCGTAGACTCAGAGGATAATATTTTTCTTCTCCTCAAGGGAGGAATATTTTGCAAAGTGGCAATTGTTCTTCTTTTCCTCTTCCTAAGGGGAATGTTGTCTACACTTGGATGAATAATTTCTACATCTTCTGACTGATATAGGGTTTTCAATTCCTCATTTGCAGATTCTGGCACTTCCTCACCAGGGGTTGTGGGAATTTGGGCTTTAGGAGCTTTAGAGGCCTCAGGGGAAGCTGCTTCGGAAGGTGAAACAACTTTTCTAAAGGATTCCCCTGGTTCTGATTTTATTTTAGGAAAATATTTCCCACTTGCTCTTAGGCTTCTTTTAGAAATGATATTTACAAATTATTTGAATTAACCCATGGTGCTTTAATGGCCCTGAACTAGTCTTGTATATTTCTATGGAGGAACTAACAAAATCACTCAAAAAGTGAGGCAAACTAACCCTAAGGGCAGGGTTTTCTTTCCAATGATGCAAATGTATTAACATGTGAAATGCAGGTCCTACCACAGTAGTGAGTTGGCATTCATAGGTGGAATATTTTATAATCCATGCAACCACTGTTCCCTAGGGTTCTAAGATAGAGGTTCATTGAAACCCTTTATTTTGTCCCCTAGTACTGATAACTATCATAGGCTGAGGGTCTCCCTCTCTAAGGAATAATTTTGATAATGTTTGATATGTAACTTGAGATGTTTCTGATAATTTAATTCCAGAATTATCTAACCCTAAGAGGCAAGAGATGATTTTTGGACTCAACTTAAAGCACTTCCCATGAAGTGTCACCTAACCATTAGAGTAATTCTCTGCAAATGCATTCACCAACTTTTCATTGTATCCCTCAAACTTTTTGATGAAATCTAACCAACCCACTTCCTCAAACAAACTGGAAATGTTACTTTATCCCAATTTATTCTTTGCACCACCCATTTTTCGTCTCTTATCTATCACCTTGCTAAAAAAATTCAACAGTGCGAGAAGCTTGTGCACAATTTTTTTGAAAATATAATAAAAAGTGATTATTTATTTTGTCTTCGCTCAGAGCTTACTGTGCAATGATACTAATTTGCATGGAGGAGTGCAAAAAGAGTGTCGTACTAGCAGTTAATTGCCGAGTGGCTCAGGTTACTATTAGGAAGGAGAACTCATGCCAATGAATTAAGCGTTATTCAAAAATAACTACTTAAAGCAAACATTTGTACTTACTTACATTCTATGATTGCCTGAAGATTTCACACCTTTACTGATTTAACAAGATGATGGAAGGGTATTGGTTGAGATGATGACATAGTTATTATGACATGAGTGAGGAAGCTTGCAAATGACAGAGTCATCAATGAAGATAGGCTATCATGGTGACTTTTATTTATGATGAAAAGATGGCGGATTTTATTTATGGCAGAGAAAAATTTTAAAAATAAAGAAGGCATGTGTACAAAGGTGTGTCAATCAAAGCATCGAGGAAATTCAAATTTTATGGAAAGAGGCACTGGAATGAAGATGGATAAGTTCTGGAGCATGCTTTTAAACATGTGCTCAAAACCTATGACTAAGTTTTGAAGTAAACTTGATGGCATGCATCTGAAACGTAGAAGATGAATAAGTTTCAGAGCATTGATGAAAGATGCAGCTGGATCAACAACTGAAGGAGATTCTAGAGCATCGTCAAAAGATGCAACCAGAGCAGCAATTGAAGCAACAACCGAAGGAAGATTCCAGAGCATTGTCGAAAGATGCAGCCGAAGCAGCAACCAGAGGAAGATTTTAGAGCATCATCAAAAGATGTAGTCGGAGCAACAACCGAAGGAAGATTCTAGAGCATCGTCGAAAGATGCAGCCAGAGAGAAGAAAATGGCTATGTATGAATGAACTCAAACTTCAGGAACTTTCCTCCATGATTCACCATTCTACAGGAACAACCATTTGACGAGATGAGTTGAGATGCAAGTTTCAGAGCATCTAGGCATCAAAGTCCACAAGTTTCAGAGCATTTTGGAAAGGTGCTCTAGAATTTGTTTCTATCTTTATGAGAAGTCCTGCAAAATGGGGACAACATGTTGTTAAGTCCAAAAATAAAAAACTAATGAAAAATGCTTTAAAAAAATTGGTACACATGTCTTTTTATTACAATTTTTTATTATTATGTAATATTAGGTAGAATCTACCTTGGTAGAGTCAATGCATTGGATTTCTCCCTGCATTTCTACCAATTTTGTAAATTCATCTTTATTGACAGGCTTATGGTAGATACGTAGGCGATGACCATTGATTAAGAGAGTTCGTGTATCACCATCAATAAGTTTCAGCTAAACTGTGCCATTCGAGAAGAATTCAAAAATTTCATATGGCCCCAACCAATGAGTATTGAGTTTCCCTTTGCGATCTTTATATCTGGAATCGAATAGCAAGGCCCAATCACCGTTATGGAACTCTCTCTCTTTAATGTATTTGTCATGCCAATTTTTTTGCTAGCGTTGAACCAAATCAATTTGATGGACAACATCTAAATGAAGCTCATCCAATTCACTTAACTATAAATATTGTTCTACTTGGGCTTGTTTCAGATCTAGACCCAACTCCATAGCTGTTTGTAGAGTTCGAAGTTCAAACTCAATGGGAAAAAGAGGTATGCCAGACAACTTCAAGCAATTTTCTAGCCCAATCTCTTCTTCCTAAAGAAACCATTTTTGTCAATATGTTTTCTAACTCCCTATTAGTCACCTCTACTTGGCCATTTGCCTATGGGTGATAGGGAGAAGATTTCTTATGACTTACTTGAAAATGGTTCATAAATTCCAGAAGAACTTTAAACATGAATTGGGGTCCTTGATCTATAACAATGGTTCAGGGGGCTCTAAATCTAAGAAAAATCTTATTATAGAGGAAATCAACAACTTGTTTCTCTCTAGCAACACATAGGGCCTGGAATTTTTCCCATTTAGTCAGGTAATCGGTGTAGATAAGGATATATTATTTCCCTTGGGAGGAAGGGTCTATGGGACCAATGAAATTCAATCCCCATTTTTTGAATGGTTCAAGGACCACTTGGGGCTGTAAGGGAATTTCTGCAGAAGCAGTTGGTCTTCCCACTCTTTGACATTCATCATAATGATTAATATAGTTTTTAACGTCTTTATGCATTGAAGGCCAATAATATCCAACACCCAAAGTTTTATGAGAAGTTCTTTTTGCAGAGTAATGACCCCCAAAAGGATCATTGTGACAAGCCCTCAGAATACTGTAAGTTTCATCAGCCCTGACACATCTTCTCAAGACCATATCGGGTCCACAATGGAATAAAATCCCATTAATCCATTTAAATGGTGCACTCTCTCTAATAATTTGCTTCCTTTGCTTTGATGTAAAACCAGGTGGTATTTCAAAAGCGGCTAAATAGTTGGCAATATCAGCGAACCAAGGTGTCTTTATACAAATAGAAAACAAATTTTCATCTAGAAATTCATCTTGCACTGGTGCACAATCACCATCTTCTTGTTTAATCTGGGACCGAAAGTATGCAACTACATTAAATCTCCTTGGCTTTTCAAGTATTGTTACATTGAACTCTTAAAGGAGCAGTAACCACCTCATTATTCAACCATTAACTACAGGTTTATTCATTAAATATTTTACAGCCGAGTGATCTATATAGACTATAACTTTATATCTTGTAATGTAATGGCAAAATTTTTTAATGGCATGAACCGCAACCAAGAATTTTTTTTTTGTAGTTGTGTAGTTTTTCTCAACGGATGTTAGGTTTTTGCTAATAAAGTATATGGCATATTTACCCCCATTATCATCTTCCTGCCCCAATATTGCACCAATTACGTCATCCGAGGCATCAACATAGATATGGAGTGGAAGATTCTAGTTTGGCCCACGTAGGATGGGAGCAAAAACAAGATTCTCCTTTATGGTTTCAAATGATAGTTGACACTCAGGTGTCCAATTAAACTCTACATCTTTCTAGAGAAGGGAAAACATAGGGGCAACTATCTTACTGAAGGATCCTATAAACCTCCAATAATAACCAACATGCCCAAGGAAACTTCTAAGATCCGTTTGCGTCTGAGGAGTAGTCAATTGTTGAATGACCTCAATTTTGTTGGGATCAACCTTTATTCCCTCTGAGGAGTTATGATGACCTAAGACTATTCCTTGTTCCACCATTATTAAACACTTTTCGTGGTTAAGGGATAGTCGGTGATCCTCATAAACCTTTAAAACTTTATCCAAGTTCTGAAGGACTTCATCATAGGTTGAGCCATAGATAGTTAATTCATCCATATAAACTTCTACACAGTCATTGACAAGCTCAACAAATATAGCCAAAATGGCTCTCTGGAAATTTGCAGGAGCATTACAGAGTCCAAAGGGAAGAACACGTTATGCAAATGTGCCCCATGGACAAGTAAACGTTATCTTATCTTGGTCTTCTGGTGCTACCTGAATTTGGTTGTAACCACTAAATCCATCCAAAAAAGAGAAATATTTCCTCCCAACCAAATTTTCCAGAACCTGGTCAACAAATGGTAAGGGAAAATAATCTCGATGAGTGGATTTATTGAATTCTCTATAATCTACACAAATTCTTCACTTCCCATTTTTCTTTGGCACTAAAACCATAGGTGACACCCACTTACTATCAGAGATAGGATAAATAAACCCTGCTCGGAGAAGTTTCTCAATTTCAAATTTGACAAGATCCTTTAATACAAGATTGAGTCTCCTCTGTGGTTGACGTATAGGTCTTATGTTAGGATCAGTATAAATGTGATGCGTACAAAAATTGGGATGAATTCCCCTCATGTCTATGTAGTCCCAAGCAAAAACTTTAGACTGCTTTACCAACACATTAAATAATCTATCCTCTTCTACTTTTGTCAGCCAACTATTGATGTTCAAGGTTTTTCCTGGCAGCAACATGATTGATTTTGTTCTCGGATGGGCTAAGGTGACAATATGAATTGGTTGCAACAAGGTGTTGAGAGGACAACAATGAGGTATTAGTCGATGAAATATGGTAATATCTTCAAAAAAAAATCTAGTTATGGGAATCATATTGGCCAAAGGACATGGCATTCCCATAGTACTATAATTCTGTTCCATCCCATGTACATCGATCAGCTGCCCCAAAATTTCTAGAGCATCAACCATTTCCTCATCACTTGAACCTACAAAAAGATGCTCTACATCACTTACTAACTCATCCTCTAATTCTTCTCCATGTTGTATAATGACTACCATGGCTAATGAGACCAAACCGTCTTGACTATTAACATATTTTGGTTCATCAACCTAGACTTTGTTATACTCAGTGGGCTTAGCAGGAGGGTACAAGAATAAATGTTTACTATCTAGACTATGAGAAATGGTCATTCCTCCTTCTCTGCAATTAATTTTAGCTGCGTAGTGGCCAACCATGGTCTTCTGAGAATTATTGGATAGCTATTTTTGGGTGTAAGTAACTGGATGACCTGAAAGTCAATTGGGTATTCCCATCCATCAACTTTGACAAGGAAATTTTCAATAATGCCCTTTGGAATGGATATGGACTAATTTTCCATCTGTAAGACTATAGTTGTGGGACGTAAATCAGTAAGACCTAATTTTTCCATCACATCCACAATCATTACATTAATGGCTGCTCCTAAATCCACTAATGCATTCGGTATTGCTAACTCATTAATTATGACAGTTATGAGTGGACTACTGAGATCATCATATTTTGGAGCGACAATATTTCCAGACAAAAAGTCAGCTAAATAGCCATTAATGTGCACAATATTTATTTTCTTTGGTTTCCTTCTTGAGGTTTTAATACACAGTTTTTTGATTAGCTGATTCAACTCAGGAATTTCCTTTATGGCTTGCAACAAAGGAACCTCTATTTTTAGTTGTTTGATTTCATAAATTAATGCAGTTTTAGAGGTCAAAGACATTTCCAAAGTATCTTTTGAAGTTGTCAATTTTAGACACTCTAGAAATGGTGCTTGAATTTTCTCTTTTGGAGAGGTATCCTTTCTAAGTCCAGTCAGAGACTGACCTTCCTCCTCCTCCTGAGGTAAGTCAACAACTCCTGCTGCTGAAGGAGGTACAATGATATTTTTTTAAGGAACAATATGGTTGGGTGGAGTATCCTTCTTAGGAGTTTTAGGAGTAGGCTCGTCCATAATTTCTTCAATGGTTGGTGGTTGAATCGTTTGACCCAAGCACAATTGAATATTTCCACAATGTATGACATTAAGTCTGGTAGCATTGTCTTGTTCAGTAGAGTATACCGGAGTATTCTGTCGATTATTCTTTGGATTAGGAAGTGGCTGCATTGGAAGTGAAGGCTAATTTATTTGTTTACTTTGAGGAGGATTCTGGGGTGAAGGTAATAAATTATGTTGTTGGTTCCTATGAGACCTAGTATAAAATTGATTCTGCCCCTGATTCCATTGAGGAGTAGTATGTTGTGGATACCACTGCTATTGAGTTTGGGTCTACCACTACTGAGTTCCCCATGATTGGTTTGCCCATTCAGGGGGTCCCCAATAGGGAGTTCTCCAATTAGGTTGTTGAGGCGGTGGTTGAGGCCATGATGGGGTCCATTGATTACCAACCCAATTGTTTTGAGGTTTCCAAGTGGGATTGGAATTATGTGCATAAGGAAAGTTCCCTTCTTAGCATTGATTTACCAGATTGATTTCTTCCTCAACATGTGTAATCCTTTTCTTGGAATTCTTGAGATCAGTAAAGAGCTCATACTGGTTTGTAGGATGATTTTGTTTGCAAAGTTGACAAACATTAACCTTGTCTAAAGGACATTCTCGCAATAGGTGTTTATTTCAACATCTAGGACAGTAAATGGACAAGGTCTCAAGATTAAATGTCTTAGCTTGTATGCCATCCAAAGGTGTTCAATTGAATGAGTATGTCCATTTTAAGGTTTGATATTTCCTCCCGGAGCTTGCCTATGTCGTTGGATCCTTTAAAAAGAGTAATTTTGCGAATTCCTCCATGGGTATGTGAGAAATTCTAAAAAAAATTACATATTTCTTCAAGGGCCATCTGAGACACGTCTCCTTTTCCCATTAAATCAAGGCTTCGCCTTGCATCCTTGTCGAGTCCTTTAAGAAATATGGTTTTTAGAATTCATTACTAATGGTCTCTTCTCCACATCATTTAGACAAGAAAATAAACCTATCTAGGTAGTCCTCCAGATTCTCATCCTCATTTTGTCTAAGTTTAAACAACTCCTCTTTTCGATCACTAACCCTACAATAACTTTGTTATTTATGTAGGAAATAATTATCCATGTCCTCCCAAGACGTAATAGATCTTGAAGATAACCCCATAAACCAACGCATGGCCGTATACTTCAAGGTAGAAGAAAACAACTTCAGTTTTTGGTTATCATTTTTATAGTCGTAGGTTTGACAAAGGACCTTGAATTCGAAAAGAAACTGGTCTGGGTCTTCTGAGGACAAACCATGAAAGGTTGGCAGGAAAGCTGAAGAGATATTTTTCATTGTGGTATCATCATTTGCATCTAGAGTAATAGGATACGTGAATGTTTGAGGTGGCAGAGGATCATTGTTATTACGGTTGGCATTATTTTAGTTAGGCTCAACCCTACGATCAGTCATGATGTTCAGAGGAATTTTTTCCTCTAAGATAAGTTCTTCGATGACAGGTTGTTCTATTGGATGATCTTCAAGAAGATAATGGAAAGCCTCAAGTGGGCTAGGTTCAAGTATTTCGTCAATTGAATGGTCCTTTCAGCTTTGGGCCTCCCTATGTAGGATTGGAACGTATTTTGGGGGGGTCTTTGGCATAAATCTTTTGTGAGGGCCTCTTTTCCTGACCATGCAGAAAAGGAAGCCGGAGGGGGGGTATTTTGTCCTGAAAGAGGTATTTGAGGTGTCTCTTATTAACACTCAAGCAAGACATCTATGTTCCTCAACAACAATGCCAAAAAGTGATAGGCTATCGTTAGTTCCCATTACTTTAGAAGATAAAAGTCAATATGTCGACTAGGCAGTGTCCAAGGTAGTTTTCAATAGAAGAAGACTTGAATATCTCCCTTAGATTTTCTATCCTTTTTTTTAGAGAAACTAACGTTAATTTTTAACCTAAGGCCACCTAACTATCTAACTGGAAAACAATTTATTTTAAAGAAAGTTGAGAGTACCTTAAACTAGAAAGCATAAAATGACTAACCTAGAAAACATGATAACTAAATAAGAAAGCATAGAAACAATTAAACTAAAAATCGTATGAACTACATAAGTAGCAAAAATTGTAAACAAACTTGGAAACATCTAATTGAATACAACAAATAAACAATTCACAACAACTAGCATACTATAGAAATAACAGACAATGAGTTCTTTGAAATTTCAGACTCTACAACAACAGTGTTAATGACTCCTACAAGATTAACATATGCAAGTGACTATACACATATATATCATGCATGTGATAAAAACAACAGAAAGGAAATACTCATCTATTTAATCTAGTCTCCCTTGAGTGGCCAGTGTTGGTATGTGGCGACTGATCATGCTATACAGTACACATTTTAGTACTGTACACTCTTCATGTATCCTTGTCGGGGTCTGGGGCCGGGTCGGGCCCCGGTGGTAGCAGCCCTCTAGAAATTTTTTTTCACCTTTTTTCGTTTTGTCACCGAAAAATAAAAAGGCCAACTTTGTAAACCCTAATTTTCTAGAAGATTCTAAAATATTGTTATAAGCGGTTGGGATGAAGAGTTTTAGTATGGAATTATTCACAATATTGTAATAGGTTTTGCACTGGATAATAAAATCATTGGATGGCTACGATTTTGTGGATGTAGCCCAGATTGGGTGAACCACATTATATTGTCTGTGTTGTCTTCTATGTGTTTTATTACTCTATTTTATTGTTCAAATATGCATTTAACTTGTTATATATCTGCCTTCTAACCCTAACAAGTGGTATCCGAGTGGGTTGGTTTCGATTATCGTCTACAAGAAAGTCTTACGGTTGAGTGGGAGTCTCACGGTTAAGTGGGAGAAATGGTAGATGAGGGTAAGTTGAAGGTTGAGAAGTTCAATGGGTAGAAATATTAGTTTTGGAAGATGCAGATGGAGGACTACCTCTATCAGAAGGATTTATGGTGGCCATTGGAAGGGAAAACCAAGAAACCCACAACAATGTCAGATGAGGACTGGGATATTTTGGACAGAAAGGCACTTGGTAGAATTCATTTATGCCTGACACAATCGGTGGTGTTCAATATTACAACAACAAAGACAACTTAAGAGTTAATGGAAACCCTAGCGAAGTTGTATGAAAAACCTTCCACTTCGAATAAGGTATTTCTTATGAAGTGTTTATTTAATATGAAAATGGTAGAAGGTGGGTCAGTTACTAATCATTTATATGAGTTTAATATCGTTACCAGTCAATTAACTTCCGTAAAAGTAAAATTTGATGAAGAAGTTAGGGCTCTTTTGATTTTGTGTTATATGCCTGAAAGCTGGAATAACTTGGTAATGGCTGTTAGCAATTCTGTTTCTGGTTTGAATACATTGAACTTTGATGATGTTGTTGGTGTTATTTTGAGCAAAGAAATTCGTAGGAAAAGATCAGGTGGAACATCCACATCAGGGAGTGTTTTAAATACAGAAAGCAGGGGTAAAACAAAGGAGAGAGGAATTTTTTTTGGAAGTCGTGGGAAATCACGAGGAAAATCAAAGGACAAAAGGTCCCAATCTAGAGACAAGAGGGATTGTTGGTACTGTGGTAAGCCAGGTCATTTAAAGAAAGATTGTTGGGCTCAGAAAAATAAAGAAGGAGACAAAAAGGAATGAAATAAAGAGGCAAATGTGGTAAGTGATAAATCTGATGAGAATGCTTTGATTTTTTCCCTTGACAATATTGATGATACTTGGGTGTTAGATTCAGGGGCTTCATTTCATGCTACACCCCATAGAAATTATTTTCTTGATTATGTCCAAGGGGATTTTGGGCTGGTTTATTTGGGAGATAATGAACCCTGTCTGATTGTTGGAAATGGAAGAATCAAAATTAAGTTACAGAATGGGAATCACTGGCTACTACATAAGGTAAGGCACGTTCCAAAGTTAAAAATAAATTTAATTTTTGCAGGGCAACTAGATGATGAAGGTTGTGTTGTTACATTTAGTGATAAAAATTGGAACCTATTACAAAAGGTGCCTTAGTGGTAGCAAAAGGTGTGAAAGTAGGCACCTTAAATATCTTTGTATAGGTCATACTGTTCCTACTACTTTAGCTATTGTAGATAAAAATCAATGTTCAGGAACAATTGTTGTAGTTCAACAGGCAGAAAATCAGATAGTTGCTATGGATTCTGAATCAACACTATGTCATAATAGTCTTGGGCATATGAGTGCAAAAGGTATGAAATTAATTCATTCAAAGAATGTTTTACCAGGTCTAAAATGTGTTAATATATATTTTTGTGAAAGTTGTGTTTATGGAAAACAAAAGAGAGTTAGTTTTCTCAAGGATGGGAAACAAAAGAAAGATGAGAAATTGGAGCTTGTGCATCCGAATGTATGGGGACCAACTCAGGTATCTTCTCTTGATGCCTCTTAGTATTATGTTACATTCTTTGATGATGCAACTAGGAAAGTATGAATTTATTTCCTTAGGCAAAAATCTGATGTATTTGCAACTTTTAAAAAATGGAAAAGCTTGGTTGAGAATGACACAGGTAAAAAGCTAAAATGACTTAGATCTGATAATGGTGGTGAGTATTGCAGCAAAGAGTTTGAAGATTATTGTTCCTCTATTGGTATTCGTAGGCAGAAAATGGTTCCAAGGACTCCATAGGAAAATGTAGTGGCTGAGCGCATGAATTGAACAATAATGGAGCATGCACGAACTATGAGATTGCATGCTGGGCTGCCTTTAAACATGTGGGCATAGACTATAAACACTGTTGTTTATTTAATTAATAGAAGTCCCTCTAATCCTTTTGGGTTGTGGTATTCTAGAGGAAGCATGGATAGGTAAGAAGGTGAGTTATTCTTTTCTCAAAAATTTTGGTTGTGAAGCATTGCACATATAGATTCTGAAAATAGAACCAAGCTTGATGCAAAATAAAAAAAATGTATATTTGTTGGATATGGCATTGATGAATTTGGTTATAGGCTTTGGGATTTTGAAAATAAGAAAATTGTGAGAATCAGGGATGTCATATTCAATGAGAAAGTGTTGTACAAAGATCTATTGTAGCAACATGAGAAGACAAAAAAGGATTATGTAGTGCTGGATGATATTACAAACAATAATGTTCCAGTGGTTCCTCATGCTCTGCAACAACAACAACAAGAAATACCACAAACTTTAGTGAATGTTAGGCGATCTTCAAGGATAAGTAGACCTCCAAAAAGATTTTCTCCCTCTTTTTATTCTATTTTATTAACTAATGCTGGTGAACTAGAATGTTATCATGAAGCTATGCAGGTGGATATCAAGGTTCAATGGGAGCATGGAATGGAAGAAGAAATGGAATCCTTGTTGGAAAATCAGACTTGGGAATTATGCAAGTTGCTTGTAGGAAAAAAAGGCTTTACTAAACAAATGGGTTTACAGGGTGAAAGAGGAGGATGGAGGTAGTAAAATATTTAAATCTAGATTAGTTGTAAAGGGATTTGCACAAAAACATGGTATTGATTTTGATGAAATATTTTCTCCATTTGTTAAAATGACTTCTATTCGTACTGTTTTAAGTATTGTGGTTGTTGAAGATTTGCATTTAGAACAACTTGATGTTAAAACTGCCTTTCTCCATGGTGATTTGGAAGAGAAAATATATATGGAACAACCACAAGGATTTGAGGTCAAAGGTAAAGAGAAACTAGTGCTCAGATTGAAGAAAAGTTTATATGGCTTGAAGCAAGCACCTCAGCAATGGTATCTTAAATTTGATAGTTTTATGGTTGAGCAAGGCTACAACAGGTGCAATTCAGACCATTGTGTTTATTTTAAGATGTTAGGTGAAGATAACTACATTATTTTATGTTTATATGTTGATGATATGTTTGTAGTAGGGTCTAACATGGATCACATAAAGGAATTAAAACAATAGTTAGCAAATTCATTTACTATGAAGGATTTGGGGGCAGAAAAATAAATCTTTGGTATGAAGATTACAAGAGATAGGAAAAATAGGAAATTATTTTTATCTCAGGCTGATTATGTTGAAAAGGTGTTGCAGAGATTTCATATGGAGAATGCAAAAGCTGTCAGCACACCTTTGCCTAGTCATGTAAAATTGACTAAGGATATGTGTCCAAAGACACAAGAGGAGGAAGAAAAAATGTCCAAGGTACCATATGCTTTAGCTATAGGCAGTTTAATGTACGCCATGGTATGCACAAGACCAAATATCGCTCATGCTGTAGGAGTTGTTAGCAGGTATCATCCTAAAGTTGAGCATTAGAATGCGATAAAATGGATTCTCAGGTACTTGAGAGGTACATCCAATATATGTTTATATTTTGGGGGCTCTAATACTGATTTAAAAGGCTATGTTGACTCAGATTTGGCAGGAGATATAGATACCAGATGAAGTACCACAGGTTTTGTATTTATAATTGGTGGGACAACAGTGAGTTGGATTTATCGGTTGCAAAAGGTAGTTGCTTTATCCACCACAGAGGCAGAATATGTGGCTGCAATAGAGGCAGTAAAGGAGATGATATGGCTACAAGTCTTCATGGAAGAGTTGGGAAAAAAATAGGCTAAAAGTCACTTGTTTATAGATAGCCAAAGTGCTATATAACTTGCAAAGAATTATGCCTTGCACTCTAAAACCAAACACATACAATTGAAATATCATTTCATTCGGTCAATATTGGAGGATGGACAGGTAAAGCTAGAAAATATACATACAGATGACAATCCAACGAATATGTTTACGAAGGCAATGACAAGGGAGAAGTTGAGGTCCTCTTCAGATTTGGTTGGCCTTCAAGGTTGAATTCAAGTATAACAAAGCAGCAAGGTCCAAGTTGCATATTTCTAGTGGGAGTTGTAAGTGCAGTGGTGTCATCCAGGATCAGTCTCCAAGTGGGAGATTGTGTTGGTATGGAGCCTGATCAGTCTCCAAGTGGGATATTATTGGTATGTGGCTACTAATCATGCTATACTGTACACATTTTTAGTATTGTACACTCTTCATGTATCCTTGCTAGGGTTTGGGGGCGGCAACCCCTGAGATTTTTTTTTTCACCTTTTTTCGTTTTGTCATCGAAAAAGAAAAAGGAAGACTTTGTAAACCCTAATTTTTTGGAAGCTTCTAAAAGCTTGTTATAAGCGGTTGGGATGAAGAGTTGTAGTATGGCATTATTCACAATATTGTAATAGGTTTTGCACTAGATAATAAAATCATTGGATGGCTGCGGTTTTGTGGATGTAGCCCAGATTGGGTGAACCACGTTAAATTCTCTATGTTGTCTTCTATTTGTTTTATTACTCTATTTTATTGTTTAAATCTACATTTAATTTGTTATATATCTACCTTCTAACCCTAACAACCATCTTGCAGGTTACTATGTTCGTCCTCAAGTCACATACACAACTGATTCAAAATTTCTTCCATTAAAAATAATTTCCATCCATAACTCAACAACTCAGAAATTGATATGTAATAATCTCTTTATTCATATGTATTCAGAAAACATGTCAACAACATAACATTACTATTTTCTGTTATCTTTTTCTTCTGGAGATTACATCTTTATAGAAAACTTCTAACTAAGTCCTATATTTCAGATGGTGTAGATGACCATTGAAAAAGTCTATAACAGATTACAAACAAAATTTTATGTCTTTAAAACCCATTACATAGATATTAAAGAGGCTCGAGTCGAGCCATGAAGTCTTTGAACTTAAAAACATAACAAAATTTAAAACTAACAACTATAACTTCAATCCATCAGCCTAAAGTTCTGGAGCATGTTTCCAGTGCACATCTTTAATCTTTTTTGGAGCACGTTCTGGTTGAATGCTTTCCAACTGCTTCTTGATGACCAATTATTATCCTACAAAATACTCAAAACAACCCATTAAATTTTCATTGGCAAGATACTTCAATAAATCACAAGAAATAAAGTTTGTACAAATTTTCCTTAAAAGATAAGCAATTATTTCTCCTAAAGTTTAATTAATTGGCAAAGGATAATGATTTTGCATATATGGAACAAGAATTTATTATGCTATTATGATGAGGTTATTTTTACCTCATCACAGTGCAAGTAAGACTTATTCCTATTTGCTAAAATCTACATTTAATCTTATGCAATGTATAAAATATCTTCCTTTATTCATGTGTGGTAACTAAGTCCATATTTGACTTGGTCTCCTCTTGCTTTAAATGTGCAGATTAAGCACAACAAAATAAACACTTACAACACTATCAATATATGTGCTTTACTTCACTATTCATTTGCATTTAAATGTGTTAACAACAATGTTAACTCATGCACATTCCATAATACATATACAACACTTTATATCATCCGCTAAGATAGATACTATGCACTATCAAGATATAACAAAAACACTATATATAATCCACATATTATATATATATGTATATATATACTAATATATATATATGTATATATATATATATATATATATATATATAATCACATTCACTTGATTATTAAAATAAATCTATTGCCAATAGATATAAACATATACTAAATAATCATATATATATATTAGTATATATGTATATACGTTTCTTCAAACATGCTATATACATACATATTAATATATATATCATTATTTCGATTATCAAATTCAAGCACATATATGTGTGTGTACTCATCGAATGATGTGTATACATGAAGTGTGTATATATATACATGTCACTTTTATTCAATCGATACTCCCATACATATGGGCTACCCATCCATGAGCATGCATAGGTATGTCTACCTACATATACTCATACCCACATATAGTCATACCCACATATACTCACATGTATGAGTTATCATGGACATGCACATATATACATATATACATTCTATGTATATACTTCATCGACCCACATTTACCAAAAATAACACATAAGAAGAACTCTCTCTTCCAATATAAAGATTCAATCATATAACCCTAGTCAAATAATCATAGAACAAGACCATAAACCAATAAGAAAACATTCACAAGCAAGACAAAAGGTTACTTACTAATCACCCAAACTGACTTGACTCAACTTAGACCAACTAAGGTGCTAGTGTGTGTATGCTCACTAGTTTCATCAAGGTTAGCAGACTAAATTCTTTTGAGTAATAATCCCCCTCTCTTCCAGAGGTTTGAGCCTATTCCTACATCCAACTTAGTACATCATAACAATAGTTAGCTGATAACAATACAATCATATGCATCATATACATCATTTTCAAAATCATTATAAATATAAACTTGAATTAAACGTTCATTCATCAAAATCCATCCAGATTCATATGCATCACACAATCACACACACACACAAATATATATATATCTACATATAAGAATTTTTAACCCATCAAGGTAAAATTAAATAGGCAATAACACAACGAGGTGTAACATGTTCATTTAATGGCCTTTTATTCACTCAACAAGTACTTGAAATATATTAGCTAGTAATGAAGCTTAAATAGTTATACATAAAATGATATGGGATCCTTGTAAAGTTATGGGATCCTTGTAAAGTGATGAACCCATATTTTTTATGTGTGTGTGTTCATCTCCTTAATTTGAGAGCTCCATAAAAACCTACAAAATAAAGAAAAGATGTGCAATGAGTAGATTATATCACACAGATAAAATAAACATAACTAGAAGTTAAGTGAAACAACTATGAAATAAAGAAAAGGGGGACTAGGGTTGAAAATTATTCCTAATGAAAAGTGGTATTGAAACACTCCACCCAATTTCATGATAATAATATGGTATGGCACTTTAGAAATGACCATGTGGTGAGATCAATATTCATATAGTTATAATGATGATTCTTTGTATAGACATCAATAGTTGTTTTGTAGTCTCAATATAAGAGCATTAGTGATAATATATGCCCCCCTTTCAATCAGTTGCATATATTAAATGAAAGGAATTGGAGGAGAGTGAAAATCACAATAAAGGTAATTTAATCATGTAAGCACATAAATCATGTAAAGTAATAATTGTCATAGATAGAATCACATGACAAACAAGTGAGATATATTGAATGATAAGCATGAAAAACATAGAGATCGTAGATTATTGTCAAGGTATAGAGGGTTTTGGGCCCAACATAGAGAAATAAAAAAAAAATAAAATCCATAGAGGTGAGATAGAAATCATGCAAGTATGTATGAGAGGGAGAAGGTACAGTATCCCCAATGTGGTTCTTAGGTGTAAAATAAGTCATGTGAATACACAATAAGATAAGGAAAGACATGATACCTCAAAAGTGCTTAAAGCTTCCAGTAGGAAATGAAATATTCATTGTGAACCATAGTGGATTTAGACCTCCATCTTCTAATGAATTTATTTTTTAGACTATTTTTGGCTGAGTCGATGGAACCTATAAGACCTCGTGAGGACTTCCTTTTCCTATCCTACCAAAAGTTCAAAGAAAAATGCATAGCCAAATTATCCCTTGAGAATTTTCCTCCACCCATGCTTGAACCTCCACCACTTACACAAAACAATGTTGAGCCTAAAGCCCTTCCAAAAAACCAAGACCCATCCACCAAAAATCCTTTACCTATTTCCTACAAAAGACCAAGAGAAAACCAAACAAGTCCTAATCCGCCTCCTAAGAAAATTTATAAAGCCAAAGAGAAAGTGGTGGAACAACCTTCCATGGTTTTTTTCATTCTTCCCTCACAAGAAGAAGAAAAACCTATGGTTGACCAACCCGCTCCTAGACAAACACAACTTGACAACTGTAATAAAAGAAACCAAAATGCTAGAGAGCGTAGGCACAAACGTCGTGCTATTGCTCAAAAGATGAATGCAAAGAATAACATTAAAAATTAAAATCAGAACTTGACAAAAGCAATAAACGATGAGCCTCCTCCATTACCCAAACAAATAGACCCCATGTTTCCAAGACAACAAGGACCAACGCCTTCTATGGATATTATCATTTATCTTCTTGTTGTGGTTAACTTGGATGATGATGAATAAATAGCTAAAATTGATGATCAAGTGCATAACAAATTGAATTTTCCATTTTCCTCTTTTATGAGCTTAAACGATAACAACCATGATGATCCTCCTCGATCGAGTGATGCATCATGTGTTGAACCCAACGATTCTCCTAGTACGACAAATAATGTTGTTCCTCTAACTAGTGATCTGCATTTTTCATATACTGAACAAGATTCGGATGTGGATGATTTGCTGAATGGTTGACTCACTTGTGCTTTACTAGTCTTTTTGCTTTCCTTTGTGCTTTCATTTTGTGTGACTTCATGTGCGTAATGTGATCCCCTGTGACATTCTTTTTTATTGTTTCCTCTCTTTGTGCATTCCTCTATTTGTACCTTCATTCTCCTATATGTCGTCAGATTTCGCCTTTTCATTGGTCGTTGCTTTCATTTGCATGTTTGTCTTGTGTTTTCCTTTTGGGAATGACGCAAGTCGTCGAGACACCAGGTATGTCTCTTCCATGTTGAACCAAAAGGTATGTCTCTAATATCATTGTAACAAAGACAAATACTGACCCCAAATCCATAGACCCCTTTATGGGGTGAACCCACAAAAGTGGTTTACAATTCGAGTGAGGAAGGAAAAGTTACAAAAATGACCCCATGCAATTTTTTTTGGTTTTTGGGGGTTCGAACGAACTTCTGGTTCGAGCAAACCCATTTAATGTCAGGTCTCACATTTCCTGAAAGAATAAGCAAAAAAAATGCTTATGGAAAGGGGGTTTGAATGAACCCTGGTTCGAGCGAAGCCCCCTTTTCCCCCATTCTCCCCTCCTGACACAAAAATCTCCAAAATTTTGCCCTTCGAAGCTCGGGTTGAGGATGAAAATGGAGGAGACTTCACAGACCCAATCAGATGATGGTAGTCCTCAGAATGAGCTATCCAACAAATATAATTTTAATATGTTTTGGTTTTATTATGAATTTAATTTTTTAGTTTGATTAAACATACATTTTTCACTAAAAATCAAGCTCTCCATTTTGCACATGTGGAAAAATAGAATATTATCAAAATAAAATTCTAAAAAATATGTTCGTTCTAGGTATTGATGTCCTTGATCCAGTAGAAAAAATAAAATTGAATTTCAATACATACAGAAAAAGTTATGTTGTATACGGTCTGCATATGTATGAATTGTAATTGGTTTGACTTCAAAACTTGATTAAGGAAAAAATATTCATTAAAAAACTAAAAAACCAAATGAAAGTGCTAGATATCATAGTTAAAAATCTAAATTCGAAAATACTAGAATTTTATCCTTCATACAAAAAATTTATGTTGTATACGGTGAGCGTCACTCCTTAAAAATATTGTTTTAAAAAAAAACTAGTTTTTGAAGGAGATGGAAAAATAAGTGCAATCTGATTCCAAAAAAATAGAAAAAATATATATTTAGAATCTATAGACAAAATGTCACAAATCACTAGTTCTCATCATCTTCAAATTCCTCATGGTTTAGCCGCTATAGGAGCCCAAAATTCAAGATTTAGTTAAAAAATTAGTCCGGTGTCCAGTTTGCCCAAAATTTGTAAACCAATATTGTGGGATCACCTATGTGTTTCTGGGGGGCAACCCTCTTTCTCATTTTCTTTTGCATGTTTGTCTATTTTAAAGTAATTGCTCACATCATGGTGTTTAGCAATTTCTTTAAAGTGGGGGCATACATTGACTTTACTTTGGCATGATTTCATTTGTATTTTCCATGTTCCTTGATGTGATTTTCTTACTTCATGCGATGTTTTTTTCTCTTTGTGGTGACATTGGGAGTAATGTCTTTCAAGAGCGCGATCTATCCTAGCATATTGCATTCCTCTTAGTGGTGATGCAACACACTGCATTCCCTAAGTAGTGAATCTTTTATCCTTTGATTGGTCCTCTCTTGGAGACATTAGGAACAATGTCCCATAATATTAAGACCTCACATGAACTAAGAAAAACCTCTTCGAACATCCCTCTTTCTTGTTACGTTGCATCTTTGCACCCTATTAAATTCATGGAGGTATGGCTTTGATATGGTTTCTTGGGGCTCACCTAGTGAACTAGCTTCACTAGCCCTTGTGAGCGTGCATTTTTCTCTTTGTACCCTATTAGATTCACAAAGGTATGGCTTTGATATGGTTTTCTTGGGGATCACCTAGTGAACAACTAGCTTCACTAGCCCTTGTGAGCGAGGATTTTCTTTTTTTCCTTATCATACTCATGGGGGTATGGCGTTGATATCGACTTCTTGGGGCTCACCTAGTGAACAACTAGCTTCACTAGCCCTTGTGAGCATGCATTTTGTTTGCATAGTGGACAACACATTCCACTTGTAAACCATTTTGGACAAACAACCTAGACCCAATCCATAGTGCGTTGGATGACTAGTCAAAGCTTGATCCGTTGCAAATTTTCCTTTTTCCTTTTTCTTTGATGGTGCATGTTTGCAATCTAGTTATGGCTTCATATATCATCCGCAAGTGTGTTCCTTTGTGCCTATGTTGGTTTTCCATAGGATCTTGATCCTGGGGCTTGGCCACCCTCTTGCTCATTGTCATTTGAACCCCTCTTGATTGCATGGTTGGCTACTTTAGTGTGAGTTTGAAGCAATTTCACACTCTCACTAAAGTGGGGGCTAAATGTCGTGCAAGAAAATGCATACCCTTGAATTTTCACACTTGTTTGGGTTTGCCTTGCTTTGTTTATCTTTATTTATGTCTTAATTGATCCTATTTTGCATCCACAAGCCTTATGAACTATATATTTTTTTTAGAAAATCACAACAAACATCAATGGAAAAATGATAATTTAATGAATTTGGCTGAGTGTCCCTAATTTTTGGACTGGGACTAAGTCTCCACCTAGGGCATCTTTGTCCCCTTGAGGTCTTGGGAACCCCTTTTCAGTGGAACCTTAATTAGGCCCCTTTTTGGAGTTTGTGCCCCAAGTTTTCAAGACTAGGGACTAAGACGCCACCTAGGGTGTCTTAGTCCCCCTTAAGCTTTTTTTGGGATTTAATTTCAAATTCTGGCTAGATTTGGCCTCCTTTATTTAATGAATTCATATGCTGGCTTGTTGTGGTGTAATTTTAGGATATTAAGCATGAATAAGTATAGATACAAGGTTCATTCATTCATTTTTCATCCTACCAATTTGAGCATTCATTCCTAAGGAAAGTTTAAGAGATCAAGATAAATTCTTCAAGCATTTGGAGCCATTATCAAGATTAAAGCATCATATCAAGGAGATTGTTGCATCATGTGTGTTTTAGAGCTAACATCTGTGATGTAGGGTTTTGATTCAAGCAAGCAATTCAAGTCAAGATCTATCAAGCATTCAACCATTTCAAGATCTATATTCAAGCTAGCCATTTCACACAAGTTTGCAGAGTTCATAGCAAGGGTTTGGTGAGTTGTAACATTGCATGTTGTTCATTCATCATTTCCCTCCATTTCATTCTATTTCAAGGTTTAATTATCAACAAGGGGTTTGACCAAGGAAAACCCCCATTTACTGACAATCAACAAGTTTTTCTTTTCTTATGTGTTTGTGATTGCAGATTTAGGTTGAGTACTTGAAGATCATTTGGAGTGAAAAGTTGCAAAGTTGCATCACAAAGTTGTCATGTTCATGGAAACTCACCTATGAAGCCAAATTTAGAAGATTCAGAACTTGAGATTTGAGAAGAAGGAAGTGCAGATCTTGGACCTCAAGATCACATTCAGAGATTTCAAAAATTCAAAATGGGACTAAGTCACCACTTAGGGCATCTTAGTCCTTAGGTCATTTTCTAGAAATTCCTTCACATCTAGTTTTGACATGTATATGAAGGTTCTGCATTTGCCTCGAAAAATAGCAGCAAGACTAAGACAACAGTAAATGCGTCTTAGTCCTCCATAACACTTTTTGACATCATTTTTGAATTTTCAAAATCTTCATTGAATTTCCAAAACTTCCAAGTACACATACCTTAACTTAGTGTTGTATAATTTCATTGTTTGCATAATTCATTTAGCTTGCATTGTTAGATTTTGTGAGTTGAATGCTTATTTGTCTTTTCCAAGCTTTTTCTTGGTGGTGAACCCCTCAAAGCTTAAAAAAACCCCTCCTAGGTCCTTCCCTATTGAGAATTGGCCCACCTTTGAGATTGATAGTCAATACAATTTGGGACCCTAGAACAATATTGAATGACCTAAGGAAGATAGGTGAACACACCCCATATTTTCCCCACGGTTCAAGAGAAATTTTGTTGTCAAAGATGAATTATCTAATGACATTTATTATAGTAACATTTAGTTTGAAAACTTGAGAAATGTGAGAGAGATGTTGATTAATGTGTTCCTCATCCTTGATTATGGTAAAGTTTTTCTCACATTTTCTTTCACCAATTTCTCTCTCATCTTTAATAATATATATTTTTTTAATTTCTTATTTTTTATAATAATATTTAATTATATAATTTAATTTTTATACTCTAATATTTATAAGTATATCATATATTTGTAAATTATTATTTATAATTTCCCTTTTAATAAGTCTTGATTCTATTACATGATATCATTAAACTCATAATATTTTTATTATAATTGCATGATTCTTAATTCTCATTTTAATATTTATAAATTATTATTGCTCTAAAATATTACTATTTATCCCAATCTAATATTTATATTCATACTTTTTTCAATCTTTCTAATGGTTATAGACTTGTTTTGATGTTGAAGCATATGACAATGCCAAAACCAAATTATTTTGAATTTCATTTAGTATAGAAAAAATAATTTTAACTTTCAAAGGACAACTCAACCCAACCATACCCAACTATGTATACCCAACCATGTATTTACATGTCAAGTAATTTATTAAGCCTAATCATTCTAATATAAACAAACATGGTAGCTGACCAATCATTCTAATATAAACAACCATGGTAGATGACATGTTCATGGTTTCATCATTCCCAAGAACTTCACAACATCATTCCCAAACAACCATTCCTAAACAACCATGGTAGATGACATGTTCATGGTTTCATCATTCCCAAGCACTTCAAGTGATCCATAACTATATTACAAAATTTATGTTGGTGATTATTCAAAAGCTCATCTATCTTAAATGATGTCATCATCACTCTTTGTACATATCCAATTCCTTTATCTCACATGAAAATAACTATATTACAAAATTTACGTTTGTGATTATTCAAAAACTCATCTATCTAAATGATGTTATCATCACTCTTTGTACCTATACAATTCCTTTATCTTTTATCTCACATGAAAATCCACCTAAATAAGTGTGAGACATTTTTAACTATCTTCCAAAAGAGGATGCTTACTAAGATCCACACATCCAATAACAAAAACATGTCAAATAATAGCAATAGTATTGTTGAAATAAAATTGAAATTAGTTATATCCAATTCCTTTATCTTTTATCTCATCACATGAAAATCCACCTAAATAAGTGTGAAAGGCATTTTTAATTATCTTGAAAGAGGATTCTTACTAAGATCCACACATCCAATAACAAAAACATGTCAATGTCAAATAATAGCAGTAGTATGTTGAAATAGAATTTAAATTAGACCATAGAGACTAAGATGCCATAAAATCCAATATATCTAAAAGAAGACTAATTACCCTTAAGGTATAATGGGTGGTGCCAAAAATTTAAGACAATTTCACAATTATTTTCAAAACCTTATGTAGAGACCTCCCACTAATAACACTAATGGATTCATAAAGATTAATCCTAAAATAATATGACTTATTACTAGGTATAATTACAATTTCACATGTTTAAAGACAATTTCACAATTATTTTCAAATTCCTATTTAAAAATCTCCTACTAATAATAATGGATTCATAAAGATTAATCCTAAAATAAAATAATATGATTTATTACTAGGTATAATTACAGTTTCACATGTTTAAGACAATTTCACAATTATTTTCAAACTCCTATGTAAAGATCTCCCACTAATAATAATGGATTCATAAAGGTTAATCCTAAAATAATATGACTTATTACTAGGTATAACTAATTGTAAATTCTTATTATTACTAGGTATAACTAATTGTAAACTCTTATTATTAGATTTAACTGATTCCACAAGTTGCAATTGCGGATGAGATAAAATGACATGTAAAAATGAATGTTAGCTCACAATGACTAGTAGTAAAAATGTGCAAGAAAATTTAAATTTGAATTTGAACATTTGAATTTGGGGTTCATTTTAGCATGTTGCGAGATCTATCCTAAATGGCTCGAAAATCAACCTAAATAGGGACGTGATAATCTTGAAGTAGTGAGTCAAAGTATTGCTGTAATTACAATGAGGTGTAATAAATGAAAGGTAAAATGACAAGAATTGGAACATAAACCAAACTTAACTAAAAAAAGTAGTATTTATAATAATTATATAATTATATTATAAATATTCTACCGAGACAAACCCAAAACTAAATAAGAGACGGCAAATTCCACCATTACAATATCATGTAGGTTAAGTAGGAGTGTGAGACCAAGGGACACAAAAAAATAAAATAAAAAAAATAAAATCTATGGGGAAGAGAAACAATATGAGAACCCGGTCACCTACCTACAAACAAACCATTCTTCAACGACACTTTTGGATTTGAGGGTGAATTTGTTTAGGCTTTTTTTTAGTGCCCACACTATGGGTCGACTACAATGGAGGTCATAACCCCACCAATATTTGAACCGTAAGACTTTTGAGGTATGAGGTCCCTACTTATCCCCTCATAAGTGAGGGAGACCCCCATTTTTGAGGACCGTAGACGCTCACCGTTGGCAATGAAAAACATGAAAAACAATCTCTAACTAAACATCAAATAAAAGTAAATCTGTAGAAACAGAAATATACGATGCTATTTCTTCATAATCTGTAATTGGATAACATTTAAAATAAGTAGTTATGCACTATACAATAAGTGATGTACATGCAAATGAAAGGTTAAGAAGCATATACTATCATCTGTTACAGTACCTCAATAAGTACAGAGTCTTATTACATCATTCAACCCACTATTTATTACCTATCAGACAACGACATTACATCTGCATGGGTTCGGTGGATTGGGATCCTCCCACTGAGAGTAGCTGTTGGTTTGTTTGCAGAGAAGATTGTCTAATGCTAGCAAGAGCTTGCATTGCAGTTGCAGGAGTCTGTGCTGCTTGAGATATTCTTTGTGCTTCAGCCATTTGATTTTGAGCTTCATCTGCTTGACTTTTGGCAGCCTGATCATGGTCATTGTCTTAACACACAGCACGATACTGAAAAGAAATCAACATTAACTAGAGCAAGTAGAGAGTTATAGAATACCATACCAGTAGAGCTTGTGGATCTTGAGTGCTAGATGCTAAAGTATGAGCAGAATACATTTGATTTGCAGCAGCTGAAGCCATTTGATTGGCCAGTCCTAGCAACTCTTGCTGGTCTGCAGTGATGCCTATCAATTGTAATATTCGATTCAAGTCTTAGTTTCAAGAAGAATTGAGGTACTTTTAGGGTAAGAAAAATGGCAAAACTAATATTCAAGTTTGGTAATCATATGGGTTTAGAAGAGGTGAAATGGTCTAGCACTAAACATCTCTCCAGAAGCTTATGTCATGAAACTTTATGAGAATCATAGCTCTTTCCAATTGGTTGAGAAATTTTTTCATGTGTGAATGCATGCTTTTTTTTTTAGAACTAATCATAATAACCACCTTAAGACAGCTCAATTAATGAACAATTATGGCTACAGAAGGATATTTGGACAAGTACTCTGAGGGCAAGAGCTCTTTCCCATGTTCCTTTTCCCAAGTTTTTCACAAAGTGTTTCTATCTATCACAATAAACATCATTAATTACGAGCATCTAATTAAATATTAAAGGTGGTTTAAGGAAAGGCCCTTTACCTGTGGAAAACAATTTTTTCCTTGGTGGGAATATAGCTCTCAAGTACTGTGTGTTGTTCAACAACATATACACTTCTACAAACAATAATTCTGAATATTAAAAAATAGAAAACTAACAAACTCTCTGCCTAGAAAAAGACACTAAACTTGTACGTACCGAAAGAAAATAAGCATGGTTCATTATTGTATCGAAGATAGAATTGTCAATTCCCCTACATATATTTCATTTTGTAAGACCAATATATGGATAAAAATCGATAGACGAAATTTTGAGCAAACGGTGATTTGAATATTTTGGGAAATGATCCATTCCTTCAGTTGTTGAAGAAGCAGTTGTGCATTCATATCCTTCAATTCAAATTATTCAAGTTTTAAATGAGCCGTTGTGCATACGTATCCTTCAATTCGAGTATTCAAGTGTTGAAGGAGCAGTTGTGCATTCATTATGGGGTGTCAACAGATTGTGTTTTACCACGACATCTCAGCAAGTTGTATAAATCCGTCTGAAAAGTCCAGGAGCCCAAGTAAGAACGAAGGCAAATAAAATGTTTTTTCCATTCCTCTATATAGAGGGGTCTCTAGGAGGAAAGTTTTTTGAGTATCTACCATTCGAAACAGACAATAATTCTAAGAAGAAAGATTGTGATGAGGTGCATTATTTCCTTCAAAAGCTTTTCCAAACCAAAAGTAGTCATTGAAGTGGAAGTCTCCAGTTCTGATTGCTATATAAGGGCTCTCGCTAGCTTTGAAGGATACATTTGTAAGGATTTAAGAATTAGGTTACGATCGCTTGTTATTATTGACTTTATTTACCATTAATATTATAAAAATATACTAAAATCATATCATTATATTAAATATTTAATGTTGTATATATTAAAAAATATATAAACAATTAATATTTAAAAACATGCATTAGAAAACAAAGGGCAGAAACAACCGTCTGCACTGAGAAACTCATTGCAGGGCCAGAAAAAAAGGACTATGGTATGATTTGATAGGGTTGAATATTTGTAAAGTAGTTGTTGGTTAAGTAGAGATGCTCAGGCATGCCACAAAACAAGAACTTTTGCCACTTCAAAATTGGAAAGTGGTTGATAGTTAAGCAGAGCTTCTTAGGCGTGCTGCAAGACCGGTTCAAGTCACAACAAAAACTTTTGCTACTTAGAACTTGGAAGGTGGTTGTTGATTAAGCAAAGCTTCTAAGGCATGCTGCAAAATCGGTTCAAATCACAAGAACTTTGACCACTTTAAAATTGCAAGGAGGTTGTTGGTTGTTAGTTAAGCAGAGCTGGTAAGGCATGCCGCAAATGTGACTAAAAAAGCATGGTTTACCTTTTACTTTTCTATATCATTAAAACCCTTTTTAGTATAAAGAACTTGCACACACACATTGTAAAAGATAAGCAGAATACATTGTAATGCTTCACAAACAACAGGCAGATAAAACTGCATTCAGCCTTAACCAAGACCTTGAAAAGGAATTACCTGTAGGCTGTTGGAAAGAAGGCACATTTCCCTGAGAAAATCCTTTAGCGGCCATTTGAGGTAAGGCCATGGATTGCTGGGCTATATGAGCGCCCATCATTTGTGCTGTTAGAGCAGTTTGATCTATCTGCTTCTGGGCAGCAGCTTTCTGCTCTTCCACGATTGCTGCAGTTGCCTCCCGAGCAGCAACAGTTGCAGCTTGCTTTCCACTTTCCTGCTGTACAAGAACTTGCTGGGCCGCCCCTTGAGCTTTCTCTCGAGCTTCTATTTGCTTAGCATAGGCTTGCTTGATTGCCTCTTCTGCCTGCTGCTGGGCTCCAAGTGCTTCCTTGGCTGCCTCTTTTGCCTACAACACACCCAAAGGAGGTTACCCATCAGAAATACCTGCCAGATCTGAAGGCTTGTCTAAACTATCAGCATGGTGTGGGAATTTTTACATGGCACGAATAGGAGGAGAGAAGATTAATGTGGAACCATCATAGGTATATACCACTGTAGTAACTAGCTTGTAATTTACAGACATCACACATAACAAAACCACAAGAGAAAATCCACAAGGCATGGGGCCAAAACTCCTGTGAAGAGACAAAATAAATGGTAAGGTATGAAAGCTGAAGACGAAAGTGGCAAGCCTATCAAAAGTTTAATTTCTTTTTTTTAATAAAATTAAAAATGGTAAGAAAATAATTGAGAACATGGGTGGCATTTTCCTCAACTCAAAACTAGATACATCCTACTTTGACGCCTCTACTTCTTTGGTGGTATTTTAAAAGAACCATTGCCATAGATAAGCCAGAATACAATTTACCTACTAAAGCCCATAGTAAAAGATATGTAGTATTTCAGGGGCGAAAAGAGCCAACCCCTGCCACACACAAATGGTTTCTTAAAAGCAAATTGTTGCAATCTCATTTTTCCATGGGAGAGAAAATAATCTCATTTGTGAACTATAAGAAAAATGCTTAGTTATTACATAGATTTTACATTCAGTTTTATGCCATCCAGTTCAAACCTCGGAGTTGTGATATAAGGGATTTAATTCTCGATCGAAGATGTATCAACATAGACTTGTGCTCTTATATTAGTTCACCCCGGAAGTTGTGATATAAAAGATTTAAGTCGTAAGCTTTGGCTCTCAGTGGAAGATGTATAACATAGACTTATGCTCCTATATGAGATAGGGCTCCTGTATCAGTTCAAACCTAAGAGTTGTGATATAAGAAACTTAAGACTTGTGTTCCTATATGAGATAGGACTCCTATATTAGTTCAAACCAAGGTGTTGTGATGTAAGAGATTTAAGTCTTAATGCTTTGGCTCTCAGCTGAAAATGTATCAACATAGACTTGTACTGTTGGAAATAATTCCAACTTCTATTTTTACCGCATCACTGCGGCTTACCCTTTGACTGCTCATGGTGGGAGGGTGGTCACCGCCACACCGCGGTCTCACTCTTTTCCCTCCGCGATTGTGCGGCTTCCTTTCATTCACCTCTGCCCCGCAGCCTCCCTCGTTCCTTCTCATGGTTGTGCGGTGCTTGCGCTTCACCGCGGTACTGCTGGTGTGCTTGGCGTTTGCCACGGTTGGGCAGTATCCCGCGATACTACAGGCCTGCCCTCTGTCGCTCGTGGTAGCTCGGAGCTTCACTGCGATACTGCAAATATGTTTGGTGCCCCTCGCGGGTGGGCGGTACCCCGCGGTACCGTAGGCTAGTCTTTTCTTATACGCGGTAGCGTGGTTTTCTCATTTTTTTGGCGATGCTTGGGGAGTCTTCCAGCTGGTGAGTATTTAGCTCAAGGACAATATTTAAATGCGGTTTATTATTGATTTATTACTTCTTTATGATGCCAGTCATGGAAATGATACGTTTGGAATTTGCATTAACTCTTTGTGTTGTCTTCACACTTTTTCTGGGTGCAAGGAAATATATTATTTTATTCTCTCTTTATCTGTCATTCGTAAATGCTTAGCTCTATGTATTGTATGAAGTCAGTTTTGTTTTGTACTCTCTTGGCAGAGTCTAGCTCTGCAGAATTATTAGTTTGTGGTAATCTGAAACTACCCCAGTTAGTTTGTGGTAATCTGAAACCACCCTTGTGAGTTTGTGATAATTTGAAACCACCTATGAGAGATCCGAAACTAGCTATAAGGAGTTGTAAGAAGCTGTAATGATGTGTGTAGGATGAGCCAAAGCTCTTAGTCTATAAAATTGTTTCATTTGATAAATATGAAGTATAATATTTGTTTGAGTTTTTATTTATGCTCCTCCCCTGTTTTTCTACATTTGGTATCAGAGCAAGGTTGGTCAAGCTCACTGGGAGTAGAAGTCTGTCTGGGTTTTGCAGCCGAAAGAAGAAAATGAGAAATCGTTGTTTCCAGTCGAGTCCAGTCTAGGGTGAGAGATTTGTAGAGAATGATGTTGTTTGAAGAAAAAGTGTTGCCAAGAGAAGAGTAGTTTAGAGAAGAAAGTGCAGAGGTGTAAAATAATGGTTGTTTGTTAATGGAACAACCAAAGCTCTCTAATGTAAGAAGTCTGTGTAAGGAGTCAATAGCTATAAGCAATTCAAAAGTCTGTAATCGTGTGTAAGAAAGAGCTGAAGCTCTGTAAGCTGAAAGGAGATGAAAGTGTTTCCAAAAAACACAAGAGATTGCTGCCAAGTCAAATGGGCCACAGCTATAGAGAAAGTTGTTGATGTGAAGCTGCTCATAGGAGAAAAGTGTTCACAATTCATAAACCGCTGCTGCCTGGTAACAAGAAAGCGTAGCTAACTAGAAGATAGAAAGACTGCTGAAGTAGCCTGATTTGAATCAAGAGATCTAGAAGAGATCGCAGAGTTTAAAGGAAGCCACAAGTGTAGACAAGAGACCGCAACCCTCAGACATATCAGAGACCTCAATGGTGTTTGATGGCGCTGTTAAAGTTCCCACTTAGAAAGGAGTTTTAGAAGGTTAGAAGAGAGCGTTCAAATCACTGAAAGATGAAGAAGGAAGATTGAAACAAAAGAGGAGGATTAGAATGCTGGAGAATGTTTTTTTTGGGGGGTGAGCATTGAAAGAAATCGATTAGGCATTATGCTGAAAAAAGTTGTAATTATGGGGGTGTGTTGGAGATAATTCCAACTTCTATTTTTACCGCATCACCACGGCTTACCCTTTGACTGCTCACAGTGGGACAGTGGTCATTGCCACACCGCGATCTCGCTCTTTTCCCTCTACGGTTGTGCAGCTTCCTTTCATTCACCGCTGCCTCGCGACCTCCCTCGTTCCTTCTTGCGGTTGTGCGGTGCTCGCTGCTTCACTGCAATATCGTTGGTGTGCTCAGCGTTCTCCACGATTGGGCGGTATCCCGCGATACCGCAGGTCTGCCCTCTGTCGCTCGTAGTAGCGCGGTAGCTTGGAGCTACACCATGATACTGTGGATATGTTTGGTGCCCCTCGTGGGTGGGTGGTACCCCGTAGTACCTCAGGCCAGTCTTTTTTCATGCGCGGTAGCGTGGTTTTCTTAGTTTTTGGTGGCGCTTGGGGAGTCTTCCAGCTGGCGAGTATTTAGCTCAAGGACAATATTTAAATGTGGTTTATTATTAATTTATTACTTCTTTATGATGCCAGTCCTGGAAATGATACATTTGGAATTTGCATTAACTCTTTGTGTTGTCTTCACACGTTTTTTGAGTGCAAGAAAATATATTATTTTATTCTCTCTTTATCTGTCATTCGTAAATGCTTAGCTCTATATATTGTATGAAGTCAGTTTTGTTTTGTACTCTCCTGATAGAGTCCAGCTCCGCAGAGCTGTTAGTTTGTGGTAATCTAAAACCACCCCAGTTAGTTTGTGGTAATCTGAAACCACCCTTGTCAGTTTGTGGTAATCTGAAACCATCCGTGAGAGATCCGAAACTAGCTGTAAGGAGTTGTAAGAAGCTGTAATGACGTGTGTAGGATGAGCCGAAGCTCTCAGTTTGTAAAACTGTTTCATTTGATAAATATGAAGTATAATATTTGTTTGAGTTTTTATTTCTGCTCCTCCTCTGTTTTTCTACATGTACTTCTATATTAGATAAGAGAAAAATATCGTGACCTCCATTGAAAAATATACGCTCAATTTTTTAAGAAGCAATATATTTCAAATGCTTAGCTCTCTAATTGCAAAATGTGAACCCAGAAAAAGTATTGAATTCAATTGATGCAAAAGAATGAAAGAAACACTAAGCTTTATCCTTCAAGTTAGCAGCAAATACCTCTTCTTGCACTTGGAAAGGATTAATTTCCTTTGGATCATTTTCTTGACGTTTAGGTTGCTCAGATGCCATCTCAATTGATGTCAGGTGTGTGGATAAAATGTTCTTCAATATGAAGCAAGTTACCAACTATTGAACTATTTATTCTCTTTCATCGGCGTCGGAAGGATATCTGGGACATAGTTCAACAAACTGTGGTTCAATTATGAAACATACTTTAAGATTACAATAGAAATAGATACGAAACCAAATGAAAAATATCCAACTACACAATTTAGAATAACTAAGACAGACATATTTGTCTTACAGGGTCTTTTGTAAATTACATTATAGTACTATTTCTTATGTTTCTGAATAAGGGTCAAAACTGAAATAGTTGATTCAGAATATGAAAAGGACTTGATTGAAAAAAAATATTCCAAAAATCGTTTAAAAAAGCAGGTCTATTGTTTAAAATGTTGAAGAACGTGTTACAATCAAATAGGAGGGACTCCTGTATATAATTTTCACAAAGGGTAAGTGAAATAAAATAAAAAAAACAGATAAATAAAATCAAACACAAATGCGCTTTTTCACCAAACAAAGACCATAAGAAGCCATTATTTCTCTGTAAAAACTGCTAAAATCCACAAATTTAGTTGTCCGATATGAACATTTTTCCACTCTACGCAAAACACTAATTTCACTGCACAAATAAATGCTCTTCCAAAAGAAATTGTGACGAAATTTCTATCAACATAACAAATTTGAGACAATTCCTTCTTATAAATATAAATTCGTAAAACGTGGATTGACAGAAATTTTTCACATCGTACCTTTGTCACGATTGTTTGCTGAATACCTTCAATAATCCACGCATTTTAACGTTTCATTTTTTCCATTTACACGCCATTTTAAGTGAATGAAAGTTTCTGAATACCTCCACAGAGAAGCCTGGTCAGGTACGTTCTGTGACATGGGGAGTTTGTGCCACATTGCAGCTACGTGGCAAGCACATGCACCATTCTTCATGGTTTTGAGTATTACAGCTTTCTTGTACTCGACAGGTGGGCAAACACAAATAAAATGGAGCGAAGTAATGCAGCGGACTAGCTAAAGCTTAAAAGAAATCTTAGAAGGCATGTTAGGACCTTGATCTCTATAGTATTATGTATTGTAGAAATTGTAGTTAATAATATATTGTGCATCACATAAAGTTATGATAATGTAATGAGTGTATATTTAAATTGTGTCGATTTATTTCATGAGTTGTATGTCACAAGCTATTGTTGCAGTTTAAGTATATTGGTATCTAATAATAATAAAGAGAATAGTATTTTGGAATCATATTTTATAATAGAGTTTGTTTTTAATTGTAGTTATTTTTAGTTATTGTGTTTTTTATAGTATTGTTTGTGTTTAAGAATATTTATAAAATATTAATAAGTCGTATTAGCAACAATAATTTAGCGATTTATTATAATTATTTACAATATACTTTCACATTGTTCTTAGTGATCAAAATATGGTAAAAATAATGGAGTACTAATCATTTTTTTTTGTCAAATTTCTCTTACTCTTAGAAATTCTATGTCATGGGTTCTAAAGTATATTTAGTTAACTATTATTTCTGGTTAAGCATGCTAAATTAATTTGTAAAACGAGATGAGATTCAACTTGTGAATACATAGACTAGGTAATGCATTTGAATACAATTGTGATATTCCATGTAGCTTTGCGTATGTTGAATTTTTTTTAGGATTAAGAGAAACATTACCATAGAAAACCATCAATCATTTGAAATTTGTAATGAATTGAAATTAGCAATTAGTGCTAAGAAATTTCTTTATATCTCAAAGATAGGATAGTTCAATTATGAGACAATGGAATCTTCTATATTTAGGACTTCAATATAGTGGGATATTTTCTTATTTCTAAATGAAAAAATCTATATTAGAGAGCCTACAACCTAGATAAACCCAATGCTTTAAAATTCCCCACTTAAACCCAATCCATGAATAGATGTGTGTGTGAATTTTTTGTCAATGTGAACAATTTAAACAAGTAAATCGAACAACACAAAGAAACAAGAAAACGCTCAATTAGGGTATTAGAAAGTCCAATTAGAACACAAAATCAAACATCAATTCTATGTTTAAACCTCCTAGTTGTATGAAATAGTTTTTCCCTTTAATAAATTTGATGTGTGCTCACTGAATTTAGCATACATTTGCATTCCAAGATGTGTAAAAATTACTTGGTTTATGGATGGATTTATAGATTTTTGAGAGAGTTAATAGAGCCCGCTAGAATGAGATATGAAGATCAAGGGTGGAAATGGCTTGAAATGTCTCAAGCATGGAAATGGTGCCAAGTGACATAGGGAGGTGAGATGAGAGGATAGGGGGTACTATGAGGAACCTTTGGAAGGTGCCTCATAAAGGTGATTTTTGTCAACACCTTACCCATGAGGTACTTGAGAGGACACATGAGAATTTAAAACTCTTTTTTATGAATTTGAGGAAAGAAAGCCCATGCCTCCCAAGTACATGACAAATTTTCCAAAAGGAGGGCATTTAAAGTTGGGGGTGCAAAGTGGATTATGTGGGAATTTGGAGTAGTCAAATCCCCACTTAATCATTTCTTAGGTGTGTGCACATGATTAGGGGTAGATTAAGGATAATTACAAGATTAATGATAGGCTAGGAAAAGGTGATGGAGGATGTGAAAAGGGGGAATTAAATAAAAAAATGTTTATCTAATTTTTAGAAGGGGGATAAAGGATAGGTAAATTATTAAAAATAATTATTTACCTTAAATCAAACCTAAGGGGATATAGAAGAATTTTTTTGAATGATAATTAGGATAATTATGAATATTAATTAAATAATTGGGTTATAATTTAATTGGTATAGAAGTTAGAAATATGAGGAATTAGTGTAAGAGTTGGTATATAATAATCTACACCATGCAGGATTTGGCCAAATATTATATCCACCCAAGATCTAGGAACTTAATGAAAGCACAAGAAAGATCATCTATGAGAGAATAATGTTATTCTATCAAAGGATGAAAATGATAGTTTATGATTGTATGAGTTTTAATTTACACATGAGACCCCTTGGTTATATAACCAAGGTGATAAATAGGATTAGAAAAGGTCATGACAAGTGTCTTAATCCTATGTTATGAGAAAAATAATATTAAATGGCTTAAGACACAGTCATTAAATATCAAAAGATAAGATAAGATATTATGAAAACTAACAACCTTCTAAAAATATTCTCTAGGACCTAAGTAAACTTAACATGTGAATAGGACCCACAAGTGAACTAGATAGGTAAAACACAGGTATTTACACCAACACCCCATTTTAAGTGCAAGTTAGGGAGCAGTAGATTATTATACAAATGATGCAAAGATGGGTCTCGACTATGAGGCTAGGTTAGGTACTCATATACAAATGCAATCTATCACAAAAGGAGAAAAGGATAAAACCCATTGAGATAAAAATCATCCCCTAAAAGATGAAAAAAAATACTCAATGAAGAATGAGACAAATAAAACCCCATGCAAGGAAAAAGATCCCCCCATAAGAGAGAAGAAGAGAGAACATACAACCCCCCTCAATTTTGAGTATCCTGCAATGATGGTAGATGATCAAAATTGAATAAAAAAGATGATCCAACCTCGTCAAAAAAAATTCCCCCTTATGAAGAAATAAAACCAAGATGGTATGTAAGATGTCTTCCCATTCCTAAAATTAGGAAGAAACAAAACCAATATGGTATGCAAGATGTCTACCCATTCCTGAAAGGAAGACGAGGGAAGAAAGATGATGTGTGGATAATTGGGATAATCATGAACACTAATTAAATAATTGGGTTATAATTTTGATATATAAGTTAAAAATATGAAGAATTAGTGTAAGAGTTGGTATAGAATACTCTACACCATGCAAGATTTTATTGAAGACTATAGCCACCCAAGATCTAAGAACTTAATGAAATCATAATAAAGATCAACAGTGAGAGAATAATGTTATTCTATCATTTAGGATGCAAATGATATACTATCATTGTATGATTTTTTATTTACACATGAGACCCTTTGGTTATATATCGCAGGTGAGACATAGGATTAGACAAGGTCATGACAAGTGTCTTAATCTTATGGCATGAGACAATAATATTAAATCTATTAGGACACAATCATTAAATTTCAAAAGATAAGATAAGATCTTATGACAACTAACAACCTTCTAAAAATATTCTATAGGACCTAAGTAAACTTAACATGTGAATAAGACCCATAAGTGAACTAGATAGGTAAAACACCTATTTACACCAACACCCACTCTTAAGTGCAACTTAGGGAGTGGTAGATTATTATGCAAATGATGCAAAGATGGGTCTCAACTATGAGGTTATGTTAGGCACTCATATACAAATGCAATCTCTCAAAAATAAAGAAAAGGATAAAACCTAGTGGGACAAAAATCATCCCCAAGAGAGAGAAGAAAAAAAATACTCTCAATGAAGAATGAGAAGGACAAAATCCCATGCAAGGAAAAAAACCCCACAAGAATGAAGAAGAGAGATCATACAACCTCCCCTCAATATTGAATCTCTTGCAATGATGGTAGATGATTGAAATTGAATACAAAAGATGATCCAATCTCATCAAAAAACATTCCTCCCCTTAGGAAAAAATAAAACCAAGATGGTATGTAGGATGTCTTCCCATTCCTGAAATTGGGAAGAACAAAACGAAGATGGTATGCAAGATGTCTACCCATTCCTAAAAGGAATATGAGGGAAGAAAGAAGATGTGTGGATAATTGGGATAGTGTAAGAGTCAAGGTATATAATACTCTACACCATGCAAGATTTTGTTGAAGATTATAGCCACCCAAGATCTAGGAACTTAATGAAAGCAAAAGAAATATCAACTACGAGAGAATATTGTTATTCTATCAAAGGATACAAATGATAGATTATATGATTGTATAATTTTTGATTTACACATGAGACCCCTTGGTTATATAGCCAAGGGAGACATAGGACTATACAAGGTCATGACAAGTGTCTTAATCTTATGTCATGAGACAAATCATATAAAATGGTTTAGAAAAAAAATTAAATGTTAAAAGATTAGATAAGATCTTATGAAAACCGACAACCTTCTAAAATATTCTCTAGGACCTAAGTAAACTTAACATTTAAATGTAATGATGGGTTTTCTACAAGATAGATTGTTAGTAACATATGCATGCATGCAAATTAATTAAATTCAACAAAGCAATACAATGCATAGGAGAAATAAGAAAAGAAACAAGAAGCAAATTCACCCAATCTTTCCTCCTCCATGGCTAACTTCCATCGCACCTTCTTAGCTTGCTGTGATGAAGAGCGTGCCCTCAGATCTTGCTGAACAAACTTCTATAATGTTGACTAGCCCTAAACAAAGCTTTGAAGGATTTCCTAAGTACTATTTGCAAAAGAAATTTAATTGTAGAATGCAAGTAGCTAAATGATAAACAAGAATGCAAGAAGAAAGTTAAGAGATTAAGAGATTTCTCCAAATTTCTAAGATGCTTGAAAATTTCTATAAAATTGACATTTTATAGAAAATGCAATTTTGGATGGACGGATGAGATTGAAGATTGAGAAAATACCCTAGAATCAATGGTCAAGATTCAAAATGACAACTCTGAATTAGGGTTAGGGTAAAATTCTCAAATGAGTGGACAAGATTTAATTTAAGAAATTAAATCAAGGATGGAGAATGAATGTGACAGTGGGATGAGATTATTAAAAATCAAAAGATAAGAAGATGAGATTTTTAGAAAATCAGTAATTTTAACAATTATTTGATTTGTAGAAGAATATTTCCATTTTGAATTAAAATTAATTCAAAATATGGATTTTGTGAAATAGTAAGTAATTGATTTAAAATTAATTACTAAAAGAAGAAGTAGTTAACCATGTGAGACATTTTAAAATAAATTGTTTTATTTAAAAAGAGGGAAATGTCACATAAAACAATTAAATAATTAGGAATAATTATTTAATTTAGAAGAGGTAGTTAATTAATTAAATAAATTAATAAATCTATTTAATTAAAAGAGGATTGGGAATTAGTGGTCCATATTAAATAAATATATTAAAATAGATTTATTTAATAATCAAGAGGACATTAATGATAAAGATTAATTAAATAAATTGAGAACTTTATTTAATTATGAGAAGACTTTGATAATTAGTGACACATTAAATAAATAAATAAGATTTATCTATTTAATAATCATGAAGAATAGAAAATCATGAATTAATTAAATAATTATGAATTATTTAACTAATAGTTTAAGGTGGGTTAGAAACATAATTAAAAAGTCATAATTATGCTAGGACGAAAAGTGGTAAAATAGTGCTTGCAGGCCTTGGTCATTTTTATGTGTCTACATTTTCCCCTCTTTGTCATAATGCAGTTTATCGCATTATGGCAAATAAAACAAGTCCAAAATATGCCCCAATGAAGGTACAAAGTGCCTATGTCTCCTCGAGAAATTTTTTGAATTTTGACTCGGGGTCAAAAATTTTTGGAAAGTGTCCCGATTAAAAAATTTAATGCTAGGAGAAACAACAACGTGATCAGATTCGAGAATGGAGGATGCTAAGCTAGCTAGAATGCCAGACAAAGATGGTCAAATGAGCCTCCAGTACAAACCCCCTAGGTCAAAACCCTAATTTTTCAGCCTATAAATAGGTTGAAAAAGCAAAACCAAGTGTCATTTTCTCATTTGATATTTATAAATTTTAGAGATCAGAGCTTAAAGAGACGATAGTGATTCCTTCGACAGACCACCATGGCTACCGCGTGCAGACTTTTCGACGACCCGAGGGCACAAAGGCACCCGTAAGTACCCTATCCCACTTGTATTTTTTTCAAATTTTATGCATTTATTAGGGTTACTGGGGGAAAAATGAATGCGTTGTGACACAAATGCTATCTCGTAAGCTGCAATTGACTTTGCATTAGATGCATTTGTTTACGTCATGATGCAAGTGCATCAGGTAGCTAGGTTATAGTGTAAAAGCTCTCATTTGATAGGGGAAACAACACAAACGTCAAAAGGCAAGGCAAGTGTGGTGTTTCGCGATGCAAAAGCCAAGTGGAACAATGCAAGTGCCATAAAATGATGCATTTGTGTTGTTGAACGATGCAATCATTGTGGGATTGCACAATTTCTAGATAGAACAACGCATTTGCTTTATTACGATGCAATTGCTAGGTGCAAAGCCGCATGTGATAAACTACAATGCATTTGCTGTCAACGCGACGTAATTGCCATTGACCATGGTTGACCAACGTTGAATTTGCATGTACCCTTGTTAGATGCACCTTTGATTTCTCAATAGTAATAATGTGCCCATAATTTTGACCCATGTGTGCTAATTCTTGCTTCTGCATGTGCAGAGACGATTAGTGCCGATATATACACGAGAGTTCAGACCAACGACCTATGCCTTTAGAGACTACCTGAGTGACAGGGAGAGACAACGATTGATGACATTGGGATTATACTATGTCACTTACATGCCCATTATTCGAGAAAATAGGGGCTTATTGACAACACTTTGTGAGAGGTGTTATTTAGAGACTTGCTCCTTTCATCTGCCTACAGGAGAGGCCACAATTACCTTGGAGGATGTTTATTGCATTCTTCGTATCTCGATCAATGGGGAGAGGGTTGTGTATGATTCGCACTGAAGGTGACAAACCCTATTAGAGATGCACGAGGATGCCGGTGGTGCTAGTATAGGTATCGACGGTTATGAGATTGGCTGGGATGTTGTAGTCGACCAGTTTCCACGTTGGGATGCCATGCTCATGACATTGATTGCCAGAGTATTGATTCTGGATCGTCGTGGCCATGGATTTTTGATTGGATGGGGGGAGGTACTAGTTTGCATGTGGGGTCAGAGGATCATTTTTGCCTGGGGACCTTGCTTGTTGGCCATGTTATACCATCAACTACATGAGGTAGTCTATCATCAGGGTCAGAGTATCGGCTACGGTACCACACTTCTTATGATTTGGGATTGGGTGCACATTCCCATTTTTCGGCCACCAGTATAGATTCAACAGTTGGGCAATGGGATGCCCTATGTCTATCTTTATATGGGTTTAGTCAGTTAGACTCATGTGGGAGATACCTGTTATTGGCTTCATCAGATTGACACCATGATTAGTTTTGTTTGGAGGCCCTACAGAGATTGCGGTCAATGGCCAGATGAGGATGGTCACTTGTCATTGTGCACATAGTTTTGATATTTGATTGGCTACATGGTTCAAAGCCAACAGATCATTGAGATGTACCTGCCCAAGTGGGTACTACGACAGTTCAGGGAGCAGCAAGATGTGCTAGTAGGCACCGCAGAGTATGCATGGTCCTCTAGAGAGACCATATGGGGGCCGCCTATAGCAGTGACAGTGGTCGAGCAACAGGTAGATGGTCTTGTTGCACTTCAGTGGATGTGGAGGGGAGGTCCAACAGATGCAAGGACATCTGCCGAGTTTGACACCTAGTGGAAGATCCACAGGCCTATTCCATTGACAGATCCAAATGGTCTGCCTCCTATAGATCGAAGATCAGTTATCCAATGAGTGCGGAGGATAGGTCAGGGTGGTAGGGATGGAGGCAGAGATGGCAGAGGGGCCGGGGGGAGAGATGGAGGCAATGATGGCAGAGGGGCCGGGGGCTGAGATGGAGGCAGGGGAGACAGAGGTAGAGGAGATGGAGGCCGCGATGGGGGAGATGATGGGGGTGGTGGGGGAGGAGGTGATGGAGGAGATGGGAGGGGTGTCAGGAGGAGGAGGGATGACAGAGGGCAGAGTTAGGCGGAGAGTGGGTGGCATACCATTGTCACCCATTCGGGAGGAGGGTGAGGAGAGAGAGAAGCCAGTTGAGCAGGAGGTCGAGGAGGAGATCAGAGGGGGGGAGGAGGAGGTAGAGGCGAGAGTAGAGGAGATGGTTAGGGGTGGAGAGGAGGTGGAGGGTAGAGTAGAGGGAGAGATGTCAATGGAGGAGGATCCATTTGTTGAGCACCATCCTCTTGATATCGAAATGCAGGAGGTCTGAAGAGAGGAGGAGAGGGATGAGGAGGAGGATGAGGGGGAGGATGAGGCAGATTAGAGACTACGAGAGTGGATGATTGATGGGGATGAGGAGGGGGACAGGTCACTGATTTTTCCAGCGGATGCTACCATTGACTAGAGGATCATCGACCTCCAAAGTAGACTAGATGCAGTCTTGTCTCAGAACAAGGCCTTGGCAGCAGAGTTAGAGGTTACTAGGGTGGAGAGATCAAGTCGTTATCCGATGACAAGAGTCAGTCTAATGGGTCACTGAGTTTGCAAAGTTATGTGCAAGGTCGACAGGGGATATGGCCAGGGAGCTGGCCAAGATGGTTGAGAGTAGGGGTTGGTACAAGTTGCTTTATGAGAAGGTTGTACCACTAGAGAGACGGGACCCAGGGTTGTCCCAATCATATAGCAGGACAGGCAGTGGCACACAGACCCACAATAGTAGCAGGTCACACAGTAGCAGTCATACGAGTGCTGGGGGGTCCACTTCGTCAGGGCAGGAATTAGGTCACAGGTCACATAGATCCCATAGGAATTCATCAGTCCATAGCCATAGGTCAGAGCATGGGCATAGATTAGTGTCATCAGGACACTAGGCAGAGCAGAGCCAGTCTCCTATTACTGATCCCTCGGGATCCCAGAGTCAGACTCCAGACGCTACTCCCATCCAAGTCACCTTTCACATGATTAGTCAGTCACAACCACCTCACGATTCACCTCCACAACATAGAGGAGGGACATCAAAGGAGTTTTATTTAGACACTTTCATGTTTTGATATTCGAGCCTGCGAGCTCCATTTTTGGGATATCCTATGACTCTATCCTGTGACATTACATTTTTGCGAGGTTATATATATGCAATGTAGTTTTGATGTGGCCTATATGATTCTATGCGTTATGGTGTTTTTATGTTTTATCAGATGCGATGTGATGCTTTTACGATGCTTATGAGATGTATGGATGTTATGTTTATGCTTATGAATGCAATTATGGATGTGGTTATGTATGTATGCATTGTGTAATGTGATTCTTATATGTTAATGCAAATAATATTTATGATGCCTATATGTTGATGCAAATGATGGTTTTATAATGTGAGATGGATGGATGTAAATGATAGCGTTATGCAATGTGAATTATGATATTTGATATATGCTGATGTGAAATGTGAATATGAAATGCTCGTATGATCTCGTATGCAACTTTGTTTTTTTGTATGTCATAGGATATCATCAACGAATGAGAGAAGAGAAGATGAAGATGGATGTTAGTGCGAAGAAAAATATGCATGTTAGTGTGGAAACAAAAATCCTTCAAAAATTTGCTATAGTGCTATCCTAGTTGTTGCTCTTAATCATCATTGGGCGAAAATGTCATGATGGTCGACAAACACTATGATATGATGTAGATCAATAGTGTGCAAGGTCGAACCGTCACGTAGATCAACAATCGTAGACAAGGATGATCATGACTCATACAAGGAACATAATTGCCCCTAGTCATTTTGTCATGACCAATTGCCAGAAAAACCAGACCAATCATGAGACATCGCTGCTTCTCTAAATCCTGATGTTAGGACATCCTTGAGAAACTAGCCACATGATACTAAAAAATAGATAGGAAAATCATCGTACTACGTTGTTGCATCTCTAAATCCTGAAGTCAGGACATCCTTGATAAACTAGTAGTAGGGTGATCATAAAAAGACAAGGATAATCATCATGATATGTCGTGGCTCCTACGACGTAAGGAACTAATATTCTGATAACCATCAAAAAGACAAATAAAGTTTGCCAAGTGTTTTCCAAGTGTTGCCAAATGTCGAGTGATATCAAATTCAGGAAGGACACATCTTGAATGACATTGATATCTAGGAGATCAATTCTCAGAGTTTGGAGAATCCATCAAAATGCCAGATGATGATGATGATGCTTAGGAAGGACACATCCAAAAGCATAAAGAAATGACGAGAGTTGCTTTTCAGAAGGACACATCTAAAGAAGAACCCAAAATCTTTCCAGGTTAAATTGTCTTGGTAGAATTTGATTACATGTCATTGCTGACATGTTGAATTGACTGAAATTGCTGATGAAATAGATTGTTGATAGACTAGTTGCTTAGGATTGACAGAAGATTTGCATGATTTGAAGGTAGTTGGACATGTGTGAAAATGTTATGCCATGAACCCTAATGGACTGACCTAGTGTGGCCTCGGGGGCTCATCGATTGATGGCCTTGCCTATGCCATGCATTCAGAGACCTCATAGTTTGACACGACCAATGACCTTGTCCAAAGGACATAGGTTTGAATCATGATTTTATTTTGACAAACCTAGAAAGACAGACCTAATGTCTCAGGGATTCAAAGATGAATCTTGCCTACATAGAAAATGCATAGAGACAACGTAGTTCAGACATGGAAAAAAGATTGATTGACGTGACCAATTGAATTAACTAGACATACATTGAATTTGACTCTATTTTTGGATTTTCTCAGGACATTTTTAAAATTTTATGACTTTTTTTAGGACTTTTTCAGATTGTTAGGATTTTTTTAGGACTTTTTACGAATGCAGGATCATGTGCGAAACCCACTACAGTTACATGAGAAAGGTCTTGCCCCTAAACAGATCGAGGACTACCTGGGTCAAATGATATGGAAATAGGCAGACATGGGGCCAAAGGCAAGGATATGCAAGGGGTGATGCCAACCAAACGCTAACCATGGCTGGAATTGACAGGACTTAGGACGAATTTCATGAATGTATCAGGCCTTTGTGATTATGGGAAGTGGATAAGGTTTGATTAGAGTAACAGTAGATGGCGAAGAAACGATTGACTACACATGGCGCTTGTTTGCCAGGTTTTCACCATGGTACCTATCCAAAGCGCCTGTTTTCCAGGCTTTCACTATTGGATGAATTTATTTCTTTTTACTATTTTTGCCATTTTTTGATATTTTTGGTGTCACCAAGATGCCTATTTGCCAGGTTTTCATCAAGGGACGATTTTTTCTTTATTTTTCAATTTTTAGGTTTTTCAGCCAAGCTCTCCGATGCTATGTGTAGAACTTTCGTAATGTAGGATATTGATGGGTTTTGTCAACTATTCTCCATCAGGTGTGGCCAACTGATAAGCTCCAGAACTAAATGCTATAGTAAAAATACAAGGACTGAGCCAATTAGCCTCAAAATTGCCAAGCTTTTCACGGTCCGCCTGATTTCTTGGATTTTGCATGAGGACCAAATCATCGATTTCAAATTTTCTCACCATTACTCTTTTGTTATAGCTTCGACATAGATGATTTTGATATGACTGCAAGTGATTTGAGGCATTTTATCATCTTTCTTGTATCATTTCTAGCTCATGTAGGCGAGACTATCTATACTCTTCATCATCAATCATTCCTTTCAAGGAGACTCAGAGAGAAGGAATTTTGACCTCGATGGGCAATATGGCCTCAGATCCGTAAACCAAGGAAAATGGAGTGGCTTTAATGGGGGTACAAATGCTGGTACGATAGGCCCATAAGGAAGGATTAAGTTGTAGGTGCCAATCTCGGCTAGCGTCGTTGATGGTCTTAAGAATGCGAAGAATTGTTTTATTTGACGCCTTAGCTTGGCCGTTACCTTGTGGGTAATATGGGGTGGATAAATGATGTTGGATTTGAAATTGCTCATAGAGTTCACAAATGTCCTGATTTTTGAATGTACTCCCATTATTTGTGATGATGGACTATGGAACACCATACCGGCATATGATGTAATTTAGGATAAACTTTGATATTTGCTTATCGGTGATGCAAGTGAGAGGGATGAATTCAATCCACTTAGTAAAGTACTTAGTGGCGGTGATTATGAATTTATGGCCGTTAGAGGAGGATGGATGGATCTTTCCCATGAGGTCGAGTCCTCATTGTGCAAAAGGCCATGGAGAAGTGATCGGTGTCAATTCTTGTGCAGGTGCGTGAATTAAGTCACTATGCACCTGGCATTTCCGACATGTTCTAACAATTTGAAGAGAATATTTTTCTAATGTTGGCCAATAGTATCCAAGTCTGGTGACTTTCCTAGCTAACGTAGGACCACTCGAATGAGATCCGTAGATGCCTTCATGTACTTCTCATAAATTTTTTTGGGCTTCTTCAGTGTCGAGACAATGAAGAAGGGTGTTATCAAAGCCACGACGGTATAGGGTGTCACTGACAATGGTGTGTCGGGCGACTTTTCATATAAAGGAATTTCTCTGGTTATTGGAAAGGTTGGGTGGTAAGGTTTGGGACTTTAGATAGTCATAAATGTCTTGGTACCAAGGTGAATTGGGACCAACAATCTTGCAAACCATTTTTGAGTCTGGGATGTCATATGCCGGCATCAATAGTTGTTCGACTAAGAACTCAAATTGTGACACATTTTTGGGGATGTCTAATAGAGATCCAATAGTGGCCATTGCATCTGCTGCCATATTCTGTGTCCTGGGAATTTCATTCAAAGGCAATCAATCTGAAATATGTCAGGAAACCATCCACCATTCGCTTGTAAGGAATCAAATTTTCATCCTTTATTTCATAATCATCATTCACTTGGTTGATAACTAACTAAGAATCCCCGAATACAAGCAATGTCTGAATTTTCCATTTAATTGCGATCTTGAGTCTTGCAACCAATGCTTCGTATTCTGCAATGTTATTAGTACAAGGGAAGGTGATCCAGAATGACTTAGGAATTGAATCCCCTTGTGGTGTGATGAACAAGATGCCAACTCCTGAGCCATGACCAGTGTGGGACCCGTCAAAATATAGCTTCCATGGTAATGCAGGTTCTGCATGAAAGATAGACTCATCAGGAAAATTAGTTATTAGTGGATGAGTATCCTAGATGGGTGCATCTACAAGCTGATTTTCTATTACCTACGCTTTTATTGCCTTGTGCTCAACATATTGTATGTCATATTCACTCAATATCATGACCCAATTTTCTAAACGACTTGTCAATGCTGCCCGACTTAGGAGATACTTTAGTAGATCAATCTTGGCTACTAGGTATGTTTGGTGGCTCAACATGTAATGTCTTAGTTTTCGTGCCACAAAGACAACTGCAAGGCATGCGTGTTCAATGGTTGTATAGTTCAACTCGTATCCTATTAATGTGCGACTGATTTAGCATATGGCTCTTTATTTTTCCTCATTGTCATTTTGTGCCAATAATGCCCCCAGTGCATTTGTAGTTGCCAAGACATACAAGATCAACAAATTGCCTTCAATAGGTGACATTAGGATAGGTGGTGTCAATAGATATTATTTTATTTGTTTGAAGGCCGTGTGGCATTTTTCTGTCCATACAAAGGGGATACTTTTGTGTAATAGATACTGAAATGGTTGACACTTGTTTGCCAACTGTGCGATGAAGTGTCAGATGGACTGCAATCTGCCCTGAAGTGTTTTTAACTCATTGATTCCTTTTGGTGGAGGCATGTATAAAATTGTTTTCAATTTTGCGAGATCAACCTCAATGCCTCATCGTGAAACTATGTATCCCAAAATCTTGCTTGAAGTGACTCCAAAGACACATTTTTTTGGGTTCAAACGAACCTTGTAATCCTCTAGCCATCTAAAAATTTTGTCCAGGACTTTGAGATGATCTTTTCATGTCAAATATTTTTCCAAGAGGTCATCCACGAAATCTTCCATTAGGATATGCATCATGTCATGAAAGATTGTTGTCATAGCTCTTTGGTATGTGGCGCTTGCATTCTTTAAGCCAAAAGGCATGACATTCCAACAGTATGTTCCCCATGGGTAGGTGAATTCCATTTTGTGCTGATCCTCTATTGCAATTCAGATTTGGTTATAGCTCGAGAAACCATCCATGAGAGATAGCATCTTGTACCCTACTGCGAGATCAACAATCATGTCTATATTTGGTAATGGGAAATCATCTTTTGGGAAAGCCTTATTCAAATCTCTGAAATCTGTGCAGATATGGATTTTTCCGTTTGGATTTGTGACAGGGACAATGTTGGATATCCAGTTAGCATAATCTATTGATCTTATGAATCCAACATCCAGTAACTTCTTTAGTTCAACTTTTACAAGTAGTGCAATCCATGGATGCATTTTCTGCAACTTTTGTTTGACTGGTTTGATATTTGGAATTAACATAAGATTATGCAATACCAATTTTGGATCAAGGCCTGGCATGTCAGCATATGACCATGTGAAGTTAACCTTCCTTTCTATGTTTTGAATTTTTGGAACTAAGGTTTTTCTTCCTCTGTTAATGATGCGGCCAAGAGAACCATTTTGGGATTCTCTGGTGTAGCTATGTTAACTTCGATGGTGTCTTCGATTAGCATGGACGATTTTTCCTGTCATGGGAAGAAAGTCCAATCCTCCATCCTTAGGCACCTCATAGAGGTTTTCACCTTCAGATACGTCCTTTATTTTTACTATTTTTTTGTCAGAAGGTGCCTTGCGGTTTTCACTTAAAGACATTCATTTTTTTGTCTTTTTCTTTGCATTTCTGCGATTGGAGGATTGCATAGTCTCCCCAAAGTAAGCTGCACAATCTAGGTCAATGGAAAATCCTATTTTGTGATCACCCCATGGTATGCCTTCTCGGAGCCCCATGAATTTTTCTATTGCCTCATCATTCTGAAAGATGTCGATCACTGGTGGTTCTTGTTGGTCCCAGTCAATCAGTTGTGGGTAAACAAGGGAAATCCCATCGTAAGTGTTGGTAAAAGATGGGGAAGATGCGGAAAGTGTGCAAAATGAAGCCTCAAGTGTGAAGGCAAAGTTATCAATTTCAACTTCTGTATCAGATGCAATGGATGGACCATACTCAGATTTCGTTGAGTTGAACTCAAAGTCATAATAGGGGACAAAAGTATCCACATCATGACTACTACATGGCCTTTTAGAGGTATGGACAGTAGGTTCAGGCATTTCGGGCTCATGGGTGGGCTTGGGAATGGGGCGGGATAATTTAGATGTTGCCGACGACACCTTATATTCTTTTGGATCCCAAGGAATGCTTACCCATTCCTTATTTTTGGAATGTCAGTCAATAGGGTCAATGTTGTACTCTTGTCAGAATTTTTCTTCGAAGGGGAGTTGAACAGGGTCTAGGAATAGTTCGTCAATATCATAGTTGCTCAGGGTTTCCTCAGATCCCCATTCCCATTCATTAGAGTCAGTTTCGGTAAGGGATTCTTCGCTTGTCTCGACACTTTCTGGAGTTGTTACGTCCTCACTTGAAAGTTCATAGGTACATTGATTGTCAGTTCCGAGTTGGTCAAACCCTAGCCCTATGTACCTTGGTCTTACAAAAATGATAACAGGTTCCCTCCTTCCATTATTGGCCTTTCCAAGACTACTTGTGCCATCAAAAACTAGCACCTTACATATATCATATCCTTTTCCATAGAGATGCACTAGTAGTGGAGGTAACTCTTTTGGGTCTTTCTAGATCCAGTTAGCTATGCTGATGATGAATTCATTAATCATATCCCCCCATAGTGTGAAAAACATTTTTGGTGGAACCTTGAAATTTGTTTTGGGCTTGATCGTGAAACATGGTCTACCATAGACTTTAGGCAACTTAGGTATTTTGGTGATACAGTAAGCTGTATTCAATTTGAATTATCCACAACTAAGGTCCTAGATCTGAAGGTGTTTACTTGGTATGGAGGTCGAGGAAGATGGTGTGGTAGAAGTTGATGGAATGGATGATTTGGTGAGTGCAGATGGGTCAATATATTTGGAAGAGGTGGAAGTTGAGGCTTCTCGATTGATGGGTACCTGGTGCTCAACAGTGGCTCACATATTGGTACAATATTGAAATAGATTAGGATCTCCTGGGATAGTGATTTCAGTACCATCAAAAGGGAATTTTAGGCATTGGTGGTATGTGGAAGGAATGGTCTTTAGAGCATGAATCTAGGGGCGACCAAGTAAGATATTGTAATTTATGTCACGATCCAAGACTTGGCATGTTGTATCTATAATAACTGGTCCCACCCGGAGTGGAATTATGATGACGCCTTTAGAAGCACGTTCTTCATCATCATACGCCTTAATGAAAATGCTCTTGGTAGCATCTACACATGCATCAGAGAAGCCAACAACTTTAACCAATTTTAAAGAGAAGATGTTCAATCTTGCTCTGCCATCTACTAAGACTCATCTAACCTTATGCTTGTGGGAAAAAATATCGATATGAAGGGCATCATTATGAGATGGTTTGGGCGAGGAATAGTCACTGTATGAAAAGGTAATGTGATGAGGAAAATTCAGATATCCGACCATAGTTTCAAGATGGTTGACATCAATGTTGGTTGGGACGAATTACTCTTGCAAGAATTTATCCAAGATGGCCTTATGTGCGAGTGAGATGGACCAGGTATGCTGATTTTAGGCTAAAGTACATAAGGAATTGGGATGGTGACCTTGCCTTTGCGTGTTGTGATGTTACAGTCTAGGGCCTTTTTAATAGTGATAGTATTGACACATTGTTATTCATCAGCAGCTCACAAGTTGTTGATGATTATACCATCAGAATAATTGGAGGCAGGACGAACATTATTGGCTTGATTATGGGTATTCTTCGTGCCAGATGAGGAGGGTTTACTAGAACCATGATCTTGCAGTGGGTTCTTGTGGATAGTATGATCCGCATTAGACATAAATAGTTGACCGCCTAACTCAATGGTGTGGTTTTCAATAAGGTCTTTTACCAGATTTCACAACTGACAACAAGAGGAAGTTTTGTTCCCTTTGATATGGTGGTAATCACAAAATCCGCTATCATCCCACCATGATGGCTTGAATTGACCAGGGTCATATGGTTTAGATTTTTCCAATGTTATAACACCATTCTGTATTAGTTTCTTTAAGACAATTTCGATAGGTTCACCCAAAGGGGTGTATGTGCGTTTTTGGAATTGTCGCGGTTGACGTAGCTACCTTTGATTAGATTGAGTTGGATTTCTTTGAATAGCATTGGCAGTTGGTGTCGGTGTAGTTATAGGTGCATTTTGATTTTGTACTCCTTTAATGGTGAGTACATGACCAATTGCATTGATAGTTTTTGCATCGACCACACTGTCATTGGTGATGTGTTTTTTCTTAACCTAGTATTTGGTTTTGTCATTGGAGCTAATTGGGTTATTATTTGTGGTGGTGTTGATGGTTTTTCCACCATAATTTAATTTGCCTTTGGCGATCAAGGCTTTCTCAAGTTGAACACCCTTTTCAACAAGATCAACAAAGGTGGTGCAACAATGGACTTGTAAGCCATACCTTAGCGGTCCTAGGAGAGTTTGTACAAACATGGTGAATTTCTCCTTTTCAGGTATTTCTACCGGGCATCTACTTGCTAAGGTTCTCCATCTTTGAAAAAATTGGATAAAAGTCTCTCCCGCATCCACTTGGGTAAGTCTGCATAAGGAGGCAATGTCAATATCCATGTCAATGTTATAGGCATAGGTTTCAAAAAACTTGTTTGCCAATTCATACCATGTTTTGATTCCTTTAGGAAATAACGAGAACCATTCCAGTGCATGACTTGTGAGACTTCTAGAAAAAATTCTCATGAGATATGTTTGCTCATATGCAATTTCCATGCAATTAGTGGTGAATTCTCTTATTTGTTCAATAGGGTTCATTTTTCCTTTGTATTTAGGAAAATGAGGTACCGCATATCCATGAGGAAAGGGTGGCATATACAAGGTTGTGTCGAATGGATATGGACAAAAGTCATGTGACATGTAAGACTTTTTGTTGGATTGTTGCAAGGTCTCCACTTGCATTTGAAGAGCAGCGAGTTGGAGTGTGAGTGCTTCCACAATTGGGTTGTTGGTAGCATCACACATGTTGGTGATAGGGATGGATTGAGTGCCCACCTATTGTGATGGGATATGCTGATTTGGAATTGGTTGTCGGTGAGAAAAATGAGTGTTTTGATGAGGGATGTGTTGTTGTGTATGAACTTGAGAGGCGTAAGTGGGGATATGAGATCCTACCATATTGGATTGAATTTGGGGGCCTTGTTGATTTTGAGAATGTTGGTGCCCAAATGGAGTGAAAGATTGGGTGCCTTGATTGCCTTGCCCAAATAAGAAATTGTGGCCATGACGAATGTTGGTGTTTTGCCTCAAAGGAATGTTGGTATTAACCTATGAAGAATTAGGTTGGGTGCTTTGAATGATAAATTTTTGTTTATTTCTCCCAAAAGGGTTTGATGAGTTGGTTGCCATAGCATATGAAGAGCCTAATAACAAGTTTTTTGATGTACCCATGGAACTAGAGATGAAGTTCCAAATAAATTTGAGGTGGTTGCACCCATTGTTGATCCAAATGTTTGTGAAGGAATAGTGGATGTTTGTTGGGGGATGGAATGTGATGTGGTGTTGGTATGAGTAGAGGATCCCCCAATATATGTGTTGATTGTGGTGCATTCTTTGGTTGTGGTGGTAGCATGATCAAGGGAGGTAGTATTAATGGTGTTGATGATATTTTGTGAAGAAATTCCCATGGAAGGATTGTGTGTTGGGGCATCGGGAGATGTTGCTCTAAGAGCGTTGAGATCAAATCCCTTTGGTAACTTAGCCCCTTGGTCAAAGATCATAGCTAGGAATCTAGCGGAGTCATTTAAGACCACTTCTTCCACAAAATCAACTACTTCTGGGTGTTGGGCAGCAACTAGTATGTTTTCTTCAAAGACTTCCCCATTTGGGTCTTTGCGGATAAATTGTTCAAAAAGATTTTTTGGAGAGGGTGGGATGTTCATCTCACTGAAAGGATTGATACTGGAATTTCCCATCTCATTAGAAAGATTGTTCATGTCATTAGGGAAGGAATTCATGTCATTTGTGAAATCAAGAAAGTTGTTATCTTGTCCAAAAGAAGTCATGAGTCTTTTCTTTGTTTATAATCTAGTTTCAACCATAAAAGTTTTGCTCTACTTTGGGATGATGGGGGAGAATGACCTAAATACATGACACTATGTTTTTGGGTTTTTTGGAATTGAAGAATGTTATGAAATGCAAATGAGACCAAAATGAGACTAAAGGTTTGTGAATGCAAATAGTGTGACACTAAAATGGAGATACTAAATGGTATGCAACTAAAGGGAGCCTAAGATGTACTCACTATTGGTAAATCTAAGGAGAGGAATACTTAACCAAGCAAAGTTTTGGCAATGATTCAAGTTTGGAATATCAATGAACTGCAAAAGGACAAGGAGTGACAAGGTGAAGTTTCCACACTAGATTGATGAGTGGGAAATAATTCACAAGGATATTGATTGAAAGACAAGGGGTGATTAAGTCCAAAGATAACCTAGTATTGAATGCAAAGTTTTGACAATGGATGGTAAGAGTCTACTCCTAAAATCTGCAAAAATGAGTGTCTAAGGAGATGGTAGAGTTAAAAATGCAACTAATGGAATGGAAATGGAATCCTATTGTGATCCTAAAAGTTCCATCTGTAATGCAATGTTGAGGGAAGTGAAGCAATTTAGTGTTTGATTTAAACAATAACAGTAAAGAAAGACTTGATGGAATTCTGGAAAAGACAAGTTTTGGACTTCAATTTTGACAGTGGAAAGATGGTTGTGAAGTTTGGCAAATACATTGCAGCAAATGCGACATGACAAAGCATATGCGGCTTAGAATGGGGAATGCAGCTTGATTTTAATCAAATGCGGGTTGATAGGGTGAATATGGTTTATGAGAGATCAAATGCGATGTGAAATTGCGGTTGTGATGCAAGATGTTTCAAATGCGGCTCATCAAAGCGATTGCAGCTCAAAATATAATGAATGCGGTTTGACAGAGCGAGTGTGTCGTAGGAAGCAATTTTGGAAAATGTTTCAGCAGATTTACCAGTTTGTCTAAGATTTTAGCAGGTTTGATGTTCAGTTGTTGAAGTTTTTTGAAAACAAGTTGGCAAACACTTGGTGTTGTAAAAAAAAAATGAAAATCAAGCACATTGAAGACATTGACAAAAATCCTAGGGCTGTAAGGACAATATTCTTATGGATCCCACGAACCGCATATCCTTAGTGAATGAATTCAGAAGCTTGGCCCGACGGGCTACCCCTTATAGTGCACTCACTTCTCAGGGAAACCAAGCTTCCAACCTCCATGAAATTCCCATGGCAGATTGATCATTTCTACTAAGAGTTATACGCAGGTGCGGGTGCCTTGGCAACGATCGTTGCTGCACCAAAGAATAGAAGGTTTGTGGTTTTCTACAACAAAGGATTTATTTTGGGAACCCATTCAGAAGGCCATGCGAAAAGTATTATCATCCCAGTCTACAGAGGTTACACTCTACAGGTTTTGATGCACCATAAGGGTACTGGGGAGCAATTTTTGGTCCATAGAAAGTTTTGTAATGCTAAGCTCTCCTTAACATTCAAATTTATATACCGGTTGGGCATCGCTTGGATTTAGCGCTTTCCCGGTTTAAGTCGCTTTGGGGTGAGTACTTTTTCCCACCAAAGTAGGCCCAAAATCTAATGCTTAACAAAAGCAAGCCAACATATTCATAGTTCAATCAATCTTTGTTTAGAAACAAAGAGAAAGCACATGAATATGCTAACTCACACTTGCATGCTGTTCATTTTAAACCCAAAATAAAATGTGTACAAACAAAAATACATGGGGTTCATTTCATCCATTTGTAGTGTTTGTCAAACAAGGGGGTTTATTTTAACCATTTGTAGTATTTTCTAACTAAGAGTTAATTTTAAACCCATGTAAAACAAAGTGTATTGTTCTTTTTAGCCTTATGCACTTGCATGTTTGTTCATTTTATCCCATGAGTGAAAATAATGCAAGATTTTTTGGAGAAAAAGAAAAAAAACAACAATACACTTTAACTAACTCCAGCTGGACACATGCTACGACAAATAGATTACTAACACAAAAAAAAACTCTAGTCTAGAAATTAAAAAAAATAGGAAAAAAATGAAAAAAAAGAAAATCGGGGAAAAAATCTTACCAGTCAAATGCGTCGCAATAGAGCATATGCGTCTCAATTGGGCGTTTGTGGTTCAGAGGTTGGAAAATACGGTGCAACAAGTTTGTTGTGTCGCTCGAGCTTTCAAATGCGATGTGACAGAGCGAATGCATCACATACGAATTCAAATGCGGCACAAAAAAGCGTTTACGTCGCACGGTCTGTCAATTACGTCATTCCGTACCTATACCTACAAAATTAAAACTGGAAGCCGTACCAAAACTTGCAAAAACGTGTTAAGGAAACTATTGGGTTCACCAATGTAATGATGGATTTTTTGCAAGATAGATTGTTAGTAACATATGCATGCATGTAAATTAATTAAATCCAACAAAGCAATAAAATGCATAAGAGAAATAAGAAAAGAGACAAGAAGCAACTTCATCCAATCTTTCCTCCTCCATGGCTGATTTCCATTGCACCTTCTTAGCTTGCTGTGATGAAGAGTGTGCCCTCAGATCTTGATGAACAAACTTCTATGATGTTGACTAGCCCTAAACAAAGCTTTGAAGGATTTCCTAAGTATTATTTGCAAAAGAAATTTAATTCTAGAATGCAAGTAGCTAAATGATAAACAAGAATGCAAGAAGAAAGTTAAGAGATTAAGAGATTTCTCCAAATTTCTAAGATTCTTGAAAATGAGGACAAAATTGATATTTTATAGAAAATACAATTTGGATGGATGGATGAGATTGAAGATTGAGAAAATGCCCTAGAATCAATGGTCAAGATTCAAAATGACAACTTTCAATTAGGGTTGGGGTAAAATTCTCAAATGAGTGGACAAGATTTAATTTAAGAAATTAAATCAAGGATGGAGAATAAATGTGACAATGAGATGAGATTATTAAAAATCAAAAGATAAGAAGATGAGATTTTTAGAAAATCAGTAATTTTAGCAATTACTTGATTTGTAGAAGAATATTTCCATTTTGAATTAAAATTAATTCAAAATATGGATTTTGTGAAATAGTAAGTAATTGATTTAAAATTAATTACTAAAAGAAGAAGTAGTTAACCATGTGAGACATTTTTAAATAAATTATTTTATTTAAAAAGAGGGAAATGTCACATAAAACAGTTAAATAATTAGGAATAACTTATTTAATTTAGAAGAGGTAGTTAATTAATTAAATAAATTAATAAATCTATTTAATTAAAATAGGATTTGGGAATTAGTGACATATTAAATAAATATATTAAAATATATTTATTTAATAATCAAGAGGAAATTAATGATAAAGATTAATTAAATAAATTGAGAACTTTATTTAATTATGAGAAGACTTTGATAATTAGTGACGCATTAAATAAATAAATAAAATTTATTTATTTAATAATCATGAAGAATAGAAAATCATGAATTAATTAAATAATAATAAAATATTTAATTAATAGTTGAAGGTGGGTTAGAAACATAATTAAAAAGTCATAATTATGCTAGGATGAAAAGTGGTAAAATAGTGCTTGTAGGCCTTGGTCATTTTTATGTGTCTATAGTAAATAGGAGCCACAAGTGAACTAGATAGTTAAAACACATATTTACACCAACACCCCCCCTAAGTGCAACTTAGAGAGTATTATATTATTATGAAATTGATGCAAAGATGGGTCTTGACTATGAGGCCAGATTAAGTACTCATATACAAATGCAATATCTCATGAATGGAAAAAAGGAGAAAACCCAATGTGACAAAACTTGTCCCCAAAAGAGAGATGAAAAAAATACTCTCAATGAATAATTCAAAGGACAAAATCCCATGCAAGAAAAAAGATGGGCCCATAAGAGAGAAGAGAGACCGTACAACCCCCCTCAATATTGAGTCTCTTGCAATGATGGTAGATGATCAAAATTGAATGCAAAAGATGATCCAACCTCATCCAACAACATTCCTTCCCTTAGGAAGAAACAAAACCAGGATGGTATGTAGGATGTCTTCCCATTCATAAAAGTAAGAAGAAACAAAACCAAGATGGTATGCAAGATGTCTAGCCATTCCTGAATTGAAGATGGAGGAAGAAAGATGTATGGATAATTGGGATAATCATGAATATTAATTAAATAATTGGGTTATAATTTAATTGATATAGAAGTTAGAAATATGAGGAATTAGTAGAAGAGTTGGTATAGAATATTCTACACTGTGTAATATTTGGCTGAAGATTATAGCCACCCAAGATCTAGGAACTTAATGAAAGCACAAAAAATATCAATTATGAGAGAATATTGTTTATCTATTAAAGGGAGAAAATGATAGATTATGATTGTATGATTTTTGATTTACACATGAGACACCTTGGTTATACAACCAAGGTGTGACATAGGATTAGACAAGGTCATGACAAGTGTCTTAATCCTATGTCATGAGACAACTAATATTAAATGGATTAGAAAAAAATGATTAAATGTCAAAAGATAAGATCTTATAACAACTAACAACCTTCTAAAAATATTCTATAGGACCTAAGTAAACTTAACATGTGAATATGACCCACAAGTTCAAACTAGGTAGTTAAACACCTATTTACACCAACAACCCCCCTTAAGTGCAACTTACATTGTATTAGATTATTATGAAAATGATGCAAATACGGGTCTTGACTATGAGGCTAGGTTAGGTACTCATATACAAATGCAATCTCTCATGAACAAAGAACTAGCGGGACAAAACTCGGCCCCAAAAGAGAGATGATGTCATAACCCATTTTTTGAATAATTTAATAATTAGGAAAATAAAATCAATTACTAGTGTTGTATGATTAAATTGAAAACATATTACAAAATAAATCAATAATAAATAAATAAACTTCGTTTTAAAAGTGCTTGGAATTAAAATTATGTTTGTATATAATAAATATTATTTGCACATATGAGGTGGGTGGGTATGCATTTATTTGCATGAAGGTAACCTCTTTAAATTCATGTAGGCATTGTTTATGCAAGAAGGAAATATCTTTATTTGCATGACGATTATAGTTATTTGCATGCATTACTTGTTTGCAATTAATTGCATTTAAGTGCATGTCAATTTCAACATCTTTTGCATGCACATGATAATGGTTTTGCATGAAAACATGCATTTGCACGTCAAAGTTGACCTCTCCACCACCCTCTTGAGGGATTAGTAGTAGTAATGTAATGGGGAGCTCAGTTTTCCATCATGTGAGGGGCCGGGAAAAAAGATTTCTTCTTTTAGGATACAAGATTGTAGATTATGAAAAGATAAGATTATTGCAGGTGTGATGGTCTGCATATCTTATCTTCAAAAGCTCAAGGTTGACCTATTTACAGATGTTATTGTCATGTAAGTTCCATCTCTAACCTACCTCTAGTGATGGTTATGACTTACCAGTAGATTGCATACTGAGTTTTGTTGAATTCTTATTATGTAAACAGCTCACATGCCAAGGCTATGCCTCTTTACACACATGCTGAACTTGCTCAAAAATATTCTTGAAATTTTTCCAATATCGTTGCATGGATTAGTGGGTACTAAATCTATATTTTCTTGTAATCTCGAGACCCTATACTTGAGAATTCTCTCCAACATTTCATTTACCTTATTTAAGCGTTGGCTTGAGACCGTGTTCCTCTAAGGTTTGATATTTGTAACCTTAAAAGTGAAGGGAGCCGGTATCCTATTCCAAGCTCTCGAATCGGCACCGGCCTAGAGGATTCCATTAAATTAGGTTATGGAATTTGATTGTTTCCCACCAAATCTTAAGAGGTAATCAAGCCTTTTCCATATTAAACAATGCGAGCCCTCTTAACTCGAGAGACGTTTCCTATCTGTTGAGATTACACTCTCTCCAAGAGAAATTGCTATGTCATGAACCATGAGTTTTAAGTGGCTAACATGTGATCATAGATCGATCCAATGCATGCTAAGTGGCCTAGTTTGTTTGAGGCCGATTCCAGTATTCTTGGCAATGGAAAAGAGGTATAGATCCGAAGACAAGACTCTCTCTCTCTCTCACTAGCGAATAGATGTAAATAATATTGTCTACCTGCTATCGAGTTTGAGAGAAAGAGCCATAGAACCCTGAAGAAAATCATGAAAGTGAACATCCATTTTCTATGCTAGTCTTTGATTCACTGTGGGTTGAATAGACTGGATAAGTCTCGGCTAAACCTGTGTGTGATTCTTCTAATGTTTTTGTCCATTCTATGAAACCTATTTGTTTCATGACTCACTACCTTGAAAATATTTTTCACTCCATGCTTATCTTAAGGAAAAATACAGATCCATAAAGTATCCATTTCATTTCTGCCCGCTGCTCGAACCTGTAATTTACCCTGTGATGTATGAAGCATATATTCATACACGTTCACATGCCTTGATGATAGGAGTCCTTTCGAGCCTTTCTGTATAAGTTTCATGAGCCTTTATAACAAATTCCATTTTGTGTACAAATCTGCATAAAACGCCAGGCTGTATAACTCGATACATGCAATTCGATGACCATGCAAGATCACTACTCTCTAATTAGTGCATCTTTAAACAACAATCATTGCTGTCTCTAGCCGTTCGATGATGTCAAAATAAGCAATTTGTATAGGGCCAATTGTAATTGGTGTAAACTTATTGTTCCCTAAATGATGGTATTCTACCTTTCCAAAGAAATGCAAGGTCTTTCAAAATGTATGCTTTGAACATCGAGCGATTCCAATCACTTTTCTCATAACCATTAATCCCTTTTACTATGCACGATGTTTAAATATAGAATGATTCCTAATCGATTCCATTATTAGGTAACTCTTATTAAAAAAATTACCCTCTATTTTGGAATTGCTTTAACTATTTGAGTTAGATATATTCTGTCGTTTCCAACACTAATGCTTTGAATGGAATTAAATGATGTAGAGGCTATTCATTCTTAAAAAAAATGATAATTTAAACGGTGTTGGATGATATGTGTTCGACCATTCCCCATATTTTTACTTTCAAATGGTGCTTGTTGGAATTTATTGTTCTCCTAAGCCTATTCATTCGTCAGACCTCCTGCAGCCCTCACCTACCCATCAAGAGCCTTTCTATTTTGGGGATCGTCCCTGCAGCTCCTGACAACTCCAAAATTAAATGAGGTTGCTGATTTTGAATTTTGAATTTACTGTTGTAGGTAATTTCGAATTTTGAGAGGAAATGTTTTCTTGAGACAAAAAGGAATGAAGACAACTTGCCAAGGAATTTTTTTGTTGAAATCAGAAGAAGTCAGTTGCAAAAAAGGTTAGTAGGAAGAAGTGAAGTTGCAGCAACAACAAAGAACATACTGTGCAAGGAGTTTCAGATAGCTCTGGATTGCTCAGAGTTGTTGCAGAGTGTTTGCAGTGAGCAATTGATTGCTTCTGATCGCTCTAAGTTTGCCAAGAACACCAGATAGTTCTAGTCGAATATGAATAGAGAGCTTTGAGTAGCTCCTGATTGTTAAAGATCTGGTTGAGCAGTTTCTGTTCGCTCTCAAAGAGTTGTAATAGGAAGTTTTCAGTCTGTTTGTAGTTTTTAGGTTGTTTTCTGTATTGTTATTTCCAGTTTGATTAAATAGAAAATCGAAGTAGCAAGTCTTCTCTTGTTTCCGCATTTTGAGATTTGGCTATTTCCAGCTTGATTGGAAAACAAAGCAACAACTCTGTGTGTAAATTTTGTTTTGTGCATTTAAAAGTTTTAACAGTGCTTGTACTACCTGAACAATAACAATAATATCATTCAACACGATATTAAATGTTTTAATAGATGTTCTAAACCAAACGATACTATTCATATCGTTCTCAGTGTTAACGATCAAAATAAAATGATAATTTATTTCATATCATTTTAAACAATGTCTAATGTTTTTACAAAGTTTTGATTCTGAAGGATGTGAAAGCATATCATACTTGATATTGAGGTTTTAAACATGAGTTTAATCTGAACGACGTGTAGCGTTCAGAGTAGATTATCTTTCAAATATAATTTTTTTAGTTAGAACAATATGTATGACGTTCCTAAGTGATGTGAGCGCTCCCTAGCTTGCTTGCACTGCAACTAAGAGACCTAGCTTGTCTCTTCTAGGAACCTAGTCTCCTCTAGGTCCTGATTGGCTTAGATGATTAACTAAGTCCAATCTTAACTCTGTTCTAAGAGTTCTATCCCTTGTGCTTCACCTTGGAGGACTAGCACCATTTGACAGGTTCAAATCCTCTTCCTCACTTAGAAAGCTCTAAGTTCTATCTTCTCCAAAACCTCATTCTTCATTGCAGGGGTATCCATCCTGTTGATAGCAATCATAACCTTGTATATTTAAACCATTTTAATAGGTTCTTCAACCCTATCCTTATCGGGTTCAAGATTTCACCATTTGAGACCTTAAATATGCCTATTCCTTGTAGCCTTTACCAGTCCTATTTTTCCAATTCTTTCAAAACTTTCCCAAAGACCCTAAAAATCTAAAGGCAGATTCAGTGGGGCTTCTAGCCTGACAACTTCCGTACACTAGCTTCCTACAACTTAGGGCAATAGGGCTAAAAGGCCTAATTTCTAGGATTGACTGTATTCTTGTTTATAACCTGCTCAAACCATAAACCAAATGATTGACATAACTTCAATCCACCAAGAATGTTGAGCTAATGTGAAACCCTACTTGGACCTGTACCTGTTCCGTACAGTACCTCCTTACACTGCAAGAAATCTTCAATGACATTCCTAGACCTCTAACCGAGCTCTGTCTGCTCGCCTAGGGACTAGTGATAAAAAGAGCTCTCCACTCTTTCATGCTTCCTAATCCTACAACTATGTACACTAATGACTCCCCTAACATTCCCACCTATCCTTAGGTGTTTCCCAAGGCTAGACTTCATGGGGGAGCCATGAAAGCACCGACTGGTCAAGACTGAACCAGTAAGAACTTAAAGCTAAAACAATTTAACTAATCAAAATATCTACTCTAAACCAACTTTCTTATAGAATTAAAAAGACTAAGATAATCCTATAGAACACATAGCAAACTCTACATTCAGGTTCTCAATCCATTTAGCATCTCTAACATCACAAAACTTGAGTTGTTCTTCAAAAACACTGTTGCAAAGCTCTGTATTTTACTTCCAAAAACTAATTACAAATTACATAACTCATCTACTTTTAGAGATTCGAGTCTTGGGTCATATTAGATGCCCACTCCATGATTCTAGGGCCCGTTGGCCGATCTCCCACTTCCTATTCTCAAGGGAATCCAAAGGCAACCAAGTTGCATGCAACAATCACCATAATTGCCAAGGTTGCCATGCTAACTTCCTTACAATATTTGGCATCTTATTTCATGCCTCAATCCTATTTCTTAGGACCACCAATCCCTCTAGATTCCGAGGAACCAACTCATTGAATGGCCTTAAGGCATCTTTACAACCACATTAAGTGTTTAGAACAACTTTAAGACTCTAATCTCCCCTAGACAACCAACATTAGAAAACATAAACTACAAACAATGGCTAAAAGTGTGACCTTAGTCTTAATGACTAACTCACCTAGCCCACAAAAGCAATGACCTTCTAAGGTCTGAAAAAAAACAAACTTCCTGACCTGGCTAGAGTCAAGTACAAGCCAAAATAACAAAAATGGAGTTTAGCCAAGGTGTGCTCCTGCACCATCCTCCCCAAAATAGAAAGTTCAATCCACCCTTGGACTGAGGATGCTTGGATCAATCCCCATCTTCTTGAACTCTGCTTCCTTTATCCATACTGCATCAACATCAACTTGACCATGTTTCTTGATCAAATGTTCCTTGTAGGCTTTGGTTCTAGTTTGTTTGTAGAACCTCATGTCCAATATGCTATCAGCTCCTGTGACTGTAGCAGTAGGTAAGTGTAGATCTTCCACATCTCTGATCACTTCATGAAGATTCTGATCCATGTCTTGTTGTGGTCCTTTGTAATGGACTAAGTCTGTAATGTTGAAGACAGGGGATAGTGCACTGTCATCCGGTAGCTCAACTTTGAAAGCATTATCACCATACTTAGCTAAGATAGGGTAGGGACCTATCCTCTTCATCTGCAACTTGCGAGGGACTCCCTTTTGAAGTCTTGATTTGTTAAGATGCACCATAACCAAGTCTCCCACATTGAACTGTACTGTTCTCCTATGCTCATGCACCTTGGTTTTATGTTTGTTGGTGTTCTTTGTCAAGGTCTTCCTCATTGTATCATGTATCTCCTGCATAGCATAAGAAAAGTCATCAGCATATCCAATTCCATTCACTCCATCCTTCAAATCTCAGAACTCATAAAATCCTCTAGGATGTAGCCCATAGACTATTGCAAAGGGACTCTTCCCTGTGGATCTGTTTATAGTATCATTGTAGGCATATTCAGCTTGCCCAATCAACTGATCCCATTGTTGCCCATACTCCTTTGTCAAACACCTCAGTAGATTTCCAAGGCTTCTATTAACAACCTCGATCTGACCATCAGTTTGGGGAAGGCAGGCTAATCCAAAGGATAAGTTAGTGCCTAACCTTTGCCAAAGAGTCTTCCAAAAATGACTCATAAATTTAGTGTCTCTGTCTGATACAATGCTAATAGGTAACCCATGGATTCTCACTATCTCTTTGAATAAGAGAGAGGCTATTTGACTAGCATCATGTGTGGTCTTACATGGTATAAAGTGAGCCATCTTGTTGAACCTGTCCACCACCACATAAACACTATCCATGCCTTGCCTTGTCTTGGGTAACCCAACTACAAAATCCATACTCAAACATTCCCATGGCCTAGTAGGAATAGGTAGTGGTTGGTAAAGGCCTGCATTTGAAGAAGTTCCCTTGGCCTTTTGACATACTACACAACTTTCCACATACCTCCTAACATCAAGATTCATCTTAGGCCAGTAATAGAACCTTTGAACAAGTTCTTGAGTCTTAGTGATCCCAAAGTGACCACTCAAAGCACCATTATGCTTTTCTTATATCAAGTTCTCTCTAATGGAGCCTCTAGGAACACATAATTGATTTCCTTTAAACAAGAGACCACTTTGCAAAGTATACTCAACATATTTACTATGGAAATGGTTCTTGTATTCAGCACATACCTTATAAACATCTGCAAAATCTTCATCATCAACATATAGATCCTTGAGGTGATCTATTCCCATGCTCTTCAACTAAATTTCCTGAATTGTGAGAGCTCTTCTAGACAATGCACCAGCTACTTTGTTGAGGTCACCTTTCTTGTGCTTGATATTGAAGGTGTAAGCTTGTAGATACTCAACCCACTTCATATGCTTGTGGCTCAACTTTTCTTGTGAATTCAAAAAACTAAGTGCTTGATTGTCTGAATACACAATGAATTCCTTGGGGAGCAAGTAGTGCCTCCACTTCCTTAGAGCTTGGACCAGTGCATACATCTCAAGGTCATAAGAAGAGTACTTCTTTTTGGCTTCACTCAACTTTTCAAAATGAAAAGCCACCGGTCTACCCTCTTGGTTGAGAACAGCTCCAATTGCCACATTGCTAGCATCACACTCAGTGGTGAAAAGCTTCTCAAAGCTTGGTAGTACTAAAATAGGTTGGGTAGATATTCTTTCCTTCAAAAACTCGAAGCTTTTATTAGCATGCTCATTCCATACAAATTTGGTCTTCATGCCTCCCTTAATTGTATCCAACATAGGAGCAAAAATTGCACTAAAATGCCTTATGAATTTCCTATAATACTGTGCAAGGCCATGAAAAATCCTTACCTCTATTGCTGTCCTTGGAGTAGGCCAATTCAAGATAGCCTCCACTTTGCTTTGGTCCATTTTCAGATTGCCATGTGATAAGACAAATCCAAGATACACTAGCTCTGTTTTGATGAACTCACACTTTTCCAAGTTGATCATCAGCTTCTCCTCATGTAGCTTCTTGAAAACAATCTCAAGATGTTCTAGGTGCTCACTCCCTGTCTTGCTAAAAATCAGTATATCATCTAGATATACTACCACAAATTTGCCTATGTAGTCTTTGAGAACTTCATTCATGAGTCTCATGAATGTGGAGGGGGCATTGGACAATCCAAAGGGCATGAGAAGCCACTCATATAGACCCTCATTAGTTTTGGAGGCTGTTTTCCACTCATCTCCCTCATGTATCCTAATTTGGTGATAGCCACTCTTCAAGTCTATCTTGCTAGAGTACTTAGCTTCACCTAGAAAATCCATTAGGTCTTCAATTCTGGGGATAGGGAACCTATACCTTATGGTTATCCTATTGATAGCCCTTGAATCAGTACAAAGCCTCCAAGTTCCTCCTTTCTTAGGTGCTAGGACAGTGGGTACGACACATGGACTAATGCTCTTTCTAATGAAATCTTGGTTTAGGAGTTCTTGTACTTGCCTAGCAATTTCCTCATTTTGTAAGCTACTTTATTGGGAAGGGTAGCTCCTGGGATAAGGTCTATCCTATGACTTAAGGCTCTTTTAGGGGGTAAGGTTGATGGTTGTCCATCACTTACTATACCTTGGTAAGTCTGTAGCATGCTTTGAATCTCCTTTGGTAACTCTGTCTTCTTGGTCACCTTGCCTTCATCTCCCTCTCTTGGTCTTAGCACCAATGCATAACCAACTCCTTCATTCTCTTCCATAGCTTGTAAGAAATTTTTTTCACCCACCATAAGAACATTTGTACCTATTGTCTTCACCTCAACATCTTCCAATAGTGACTGTATTTTGAAGGTCACATTGTCCTTCTTGAAAGAATAAGAATTCTTTCCTCCATCATGTATGGCTTGACGGTCAAATTGCCATGGTCTGCCTAGGAGCAAATGACATGCATCCATAGGTAGCACATCACACAAGACTTTGTCTTTATATCTTCCAATAGAGAACTCCACCCATGCTTGTTCATTCACTAACACATGTTGTCCTTTATTGAGCCAAGTGACCTTGTAAGGATTGGTGTGGGGTATCCTTGTCAACTTTAGTTTGCTGACTGCTTCCTCTGACACAATGTTATTAGTAGAACCTGAGTCAATGATGACTCTACATACTTTCCCCATCATCTTGCACTTTATCCTAAATAAAGACCTCCTTTGGCTTGGATCCTCCTTCACTGGCTCCTTGATCAAAGTTCTCCTCATCATGAGGTTCTCACCTTCCTCTGAATTTAATGGAACCTCAGAATGCTTCTCTACTGCATTTGATTCCTCATGAACCAGGTTAGTTCTCTTGTCACCTCCATGTGAAGAACCACCTTTCTCTGGGCATCTATAGGCAGGGTGTCCCATTTGATTGCAATGATAGCATTTCATGTTGGCAAAGTAGTTGCCTCTTCCTCCTTGTCCACCATTTCTTCCTCTAGAGCTAGAGTTAGAAATCCTTCCTCTACCACCTCTACTTGAGCTTCCTTCTTGCTGCTCACTGAATTTTGTGTCTCCTCGATTTTTTGTTTCAGAACTCCTTCCACCATAGCCACCTCTTTGTCCTCTACTATCTTTTCTTTTACCTTTACCTTTAGAGGTTTGGTCTTGCTTTCTCTTACTTTTCTCTTCTATCTTCAAGGCCATTTGATAGCATTGGTGAATGGTTTTGAAGTTCACCAGACTCATTTCCTCTTGAATAGACCATTTGAGGCCATTCAAGTACCTTGCAAGCTTAATACTTTCATCTTCTACTACCTTTGATCTCAAACATAGCTTTTGAAACTCCTCGGTGTAGGCTTGGATAGCTAAATCTTTTTGTTTTAGATTGTGTCTCCTTCTATGCAACCCAACTTCATAGTCATCAGGTAGGTAGGTCTGCTTCACTTTGTTTACCATGCCCTTCCAAGTAACTATAGGACCTATTCCATCCTTTTCTCTTTCATTTTGCACAAAATTCCACCAAGTAAGAGCTGAACCTCTTAGTCTAGACTTGGCCACCATAACTTTTTGTGCCTCTGAGATACCATCACACTCAAAATGGTTCTCAATGCTGTCTATCGAATCCACGACTGAATCTGGATCCATTTGTCCACTAAATAGTGACACACCTTCCAAAGCTTTGCCACTCAATGCCTTTAGTGCCTTTAAGAATGGCTCTTCAGGAAGAATAGGGTCAGGTGTTGGTACTTCCTCCTCCAACTCTAATTCCTTTTCCCTTGCTTCTTCTTCTTCCTTTTGATCAATTTTGACTTTGACCTTATCAGTTTTGTCTTGGACTTCACCCAAGAGCTGCTCCATTTGGGACAATCTCTTAGCAATCGATTATCCTCTTCTTTTTCTTCTACTTTCTTGGCTAACTTAGCATTAGTCACCATCGTTGTGTCTTCCTCTGGTGTATTTTCTCCCACTGATTCAGTAGGCTGCAACATCCACCACAAGCCTGATCAAAAACAGGCTCTGATACCAATATGATGTGAGTGCTCCCTGGCTTGCTTGCACTGCAACTAAGAGACCTAGCTTGTCTCTTCTAGGAACCTAGTCTCCTCTAGGTTCTGATTGGATTAGATGATTAACTAAGTCCAATATTAACTCTGTTCTAAGAGTTCTATCCCTTGTGCTTCACCTTGGAAGACTAACACCATTTGACAAGTTCAAATCCTCTTCCTCACTTAGAAAGCTCTAAGTGCTATCTTCTCCAAAACCTCATTCTTCATTACAGGGGTATCCATCCTATTGATAGAAATCATAAACTTGTATATTTGAACCATTTTAATAGGTTCTTCAACCCTATCCTTATCGGGTTCAAGATTTCACCATTTGAGACCTTAAATATGCCTATTCCTTATAGCCTTTACCAGTCCTATTTTTCCAATTCTTGCAAAAATTTCCCAAAGACCCTACAAATCTAAAGGCAGATTCAGATACCCTTTTGGAAGTTTTAAAATTTTAAGTGGGGCTTCTGGCCTGACAACTTCCGTACACTAGCTTCCTACAACTTAGGGCAATAGGGCTAAAAGGCCTAATTTCTAGGATTGACTGTATTCTTGTTTATAACCTGCTCAAACCATAAACCAAATGATTGACATAACTTAAATCCACCAAGAATGTTGAGCTAATGTGAAACCCTACTTGGACCTGTACCTGTTCCGTACAGTACCTCCTTACCCTGTAAGAAATCTTCAATGACATTCCTAGACCTTTAACCGGGCTCTGTCTACTCGCCTAGAGACTAGTGATAAAAAGAGCTCTCCACTCTTTCATACTTTCTAATCCTGCAACTATGTACACTAATGACTCCCCTAACATTCCCACCTATCCTTAGGTGTTTCCCAAGGCTAGACTTCATGGGGGAGCCATGAAAGCACTGACTGGTCAAGACTGAACCAGTAAGAACTTAAAGCTAAAACAATTTAACTAATCAAAATATCTACTCTAAACCAACTTTTTTATAGAATGAAAAAGACTAAGATAATCCTATATAACACAAAACAAATTCTAGATTTAGGTTCTCAATCCATTTAGCATCTCTAACATCACAAAACTAGAGTTGTTCTTCAAAAACACTGTTGCAAAGCTCTGTATTTTACTTCCAAAAACTAATTACAAATTACATAACTCATCTACTTTTAGAGATTCGAGTCTTGGGTAATATTAGATGCCCACTCCATGATTCTAGGGCCCGTTGGCCGATCTCCCACTTCTTATTCTCAAGGGAATCCAAAGGCAACCGAGTTGCATGCAACAATCACCATAATTGCCAAGGTTGCTATGCTAACTTCCTTACAATATTTGGCATCTTACTTCATGCCTCAATCCTATTTCTTAGGACCACCATTCCCTCTAGATTCTGAGGAACCAACTCATTGAATGGCCTTAAGGCATCTTTACAACCACATTAAGTGTTTAGAACAACTTTAAGACTCTAATATCCCCTAGACAACCAACATTAGAAAACATGAACTACAAACAATGGCTAAAAGTGTGACCTTAGTCTTAATGACTAACTCACCTAGCCCACAAAAGCAATGACCTTCTAAGGTCTGAAAACAAACAAACTTCCTGACCTGGCTAGAGTCAAGTACAAGCCAAAATAACAAAAATGGAGGTTAGCCAAGGTGTGCTCCTGCACCACTAAGTACACGATGTTGCTTTTATCAGAGAAATTGGAATTGGTTGATACCAAGTCTCCACATAACTTAGTACACCTTTGGACATTTATTTTTCTAAAACTAAAGATGACTTGGTTATAATTACCTCATAGCATTCATATAGAACATATCGAATCAAGAAAAAGCATTGATGGAATTAAGTCAACATGAAGATAGTAATGTTTAGATTCTGTATTAACTCAGATTTATTTTGGTATCGATTGCATTTTATGTTACTGACTTGTGACATTTAGGATGGAATTTAAACTCAAACAAAAGTCTAGTGAATGATTTGATAATTACATATATTTTTATATCTTCACTTGAATCTACTTGTTGTTGTAGATCAAATTGTGCATGAATGAGAAATTTGGTGGAGGTTGATGTCCTTCTAAACATAGTGATCATCAAGTAGAATGGATCTTTCTATTTATCTTAAAGAACATATACGCATACATTTATATAGCTAGAAGGTCATATGTGTGTACATGCATAAATACTCCATTCATGCATATACACATACATGCGATATACCTTCTTATTTATTATTGCATTTTAATTACTTTCATGCTATTTCTTGCTTGTTCTTATATTGGATCCATTGCATTTCTTGATATGCACTTATGAAAATATTACTGAAAGGATTTTATACATATAGACATGATATCATATTTGAATTTTGCATACATTTTAAGAAGTGATGGACCAATCGACGTTTAAGATGAATTGTAATGTAACCTACATGTCTGACTATGTATGTGCACATGCATCAAGCATGATGACATTTTTGGTGTAATCCTTGTGTTGAATAATCATGATATGATTAGATGTTGATATAATTTACCTCACATATTCCATTACTCCTATTCAGTATTGCATTGCTAGTTTTCCTCGTGTTGGGTCGGGTATTCTTCGATGGACTAAAGAATTCCAGGGAAGTGATTCACTTTGTGGTAGGGTAGAAATGAACTCTAACAATGTTCTCACCCTCGAAGGGGTCGAAGGAGCTTCAAGGTTGAAAGGATCCTATTAGGAAGGCTCAAGTTTTTAGTTGTGTATAGTCTTGCTATTGACCAAGAGGTCTATTATAAGGGAAATGTTCCCATATGAATTGCCTTGTAAAAAAACATGTAATCCAGATTATAAACTTAATATTTAATTATTTTATCATTATTCTTATGTATTGGGCACATGTCATATATATACACATGATGATATGTAATTTGTGTATTTAATAAAGCTTTAATTTATGAAGGTTATTACATTTGGTATTAGAGCTTAAGGCTCAATACTAGGGCCTTGAGTTCACCTTGCTTAGTTGTGACACTTGATTGCATGAACCTCCTGAGGAGTGGTTAGTGCATGAAGCACAAGAAAGTCAATAAGTGTAATTGTGTATTAGAGAGTCTCATAGACCTTGGTCATACCTGACAGGAAATGGATGATATCCCTTGTCTTATAGTTATTAGTTCAGCTAAATTAGTCGCTCTTGTCACATAAACATGTCATTAAAGATTAATTTTGATCAATGTTTGAGTTGGCAACACCCTAAAATTATTTTGTGCATGAACTAAGTCCTTACGTGTCTTAGAAGGCATCACTTGGATAATTCTAATAAATGTGTACATATTTTACCTGTATGTTGAACCTGTATGTTTGATGTTTTGTCCTTTTGCATGTTGTTTGGTAGTTGTTGCCTTGTATCTATTGAGCTCTCTAGATAAGCTCTGTTAGCTGCTAGTTTTGGTCCTTTTGGATTCTAGGATCCATTGACCATATTACCCGTGTACTCGTGATAAACCTATAAGAGAAGGAATCATGAATGATGTCTTGAAATTTTTCTAAGATGTTCCTTATTACAAAATCATAAAAAATCATAAGAGATGATGATGGATTCTCACATTGTGATATTTAATACTAACTAGAAGGCATATTGAAATGGCGTGCAACTTATGTTACATTAAAAAAAACTTGCATAGTGTTTTTCTTTTAAAAGTTATTTGTTTGAAACAAGAAATGAGCATAAGTATGCATGATAACTTAAGAAGGAATTGAATGAATGTAGGCATCCTAAGGTTATCCATTGCATGAAAATAAAATAGTTAGATCCAGAAGAGCGTACACATGTCATACTAACTATGCATTAAATTCTAAGAGTTGTTCCAACTTTTGCATGGTGCATATTGATATGACAGGAGCCATGTGATGCATAATGACAAAAATGCATGGGAAGATTAGAATACCATTATTGTTGTAATTTATTGAAGTGTGTGTTACCTCACTCTTGTAAGAATGCATGATTGCATGTTTAAGTTAAAATGTTAAACATATGATAAGTTGACCTAGTGGATCATTGGGAATGAAGACCTATGACTTAGAATGCATTATCCACAATAATTTATAAAACCTAGATGGTTATCACTTTGTAGCGTCTTGAGGAAGACATATGGTTCCAATGAGTTATTTTGTACCTATGGCTATAGTTGGTTACCTCCTATCTTCCTTAATGAGAAAATGAGTGGTAGAGAGAATCCTACCTCATATGCAATCTTCTAATGTGGATTGCAATGATTAAATGACCTTATCTTGCAAATAGGGGTAACTAAGTTATAATGTAAATTGAAGATCATCGAGTTTGAGGACTTTGATATGTTAACCTACATAAGCATCTAGATGTCATGATATCAAGATTGTGATAGTGACTTGAGATGCAGATTGTGTAGACCCTCAAGTGGGTAGTTCTTGCATGACTAAATGAAATGTCATTTCTTGCATAAGACTATGAGTTTTTGTTTAGTACCATTGCATGGCTTGTATTTGAACAGGTAATCAAAGTGACCTTATGCTATGAGTCTTGAAATCCCATCTTTGAATATTGTGGTTGTATCATTGATGTAAAATTGAATTGACTAAGAGGCAATTGAATGCCAAGTCAAATTACATGACATTTGGAAATGAATAGACATGCAATTCTATGATGGAAAATAGCTATGTAGACCTTGTCTTTTTTTCATAATGTCAAATGGATGGGAATATTACAATTGGAATTCCTAATGTTATGAATGATTTATTGGAGTGAATCTAACTCTTGCATATAATGTGGAATTCCTCTTTCACATGTATTCTTGCATTACTTTTAAAATAAATATTTGAACTTATGGAAAATGAATGAAAGCATGTATTGATATGCGAAATCATTGCATGAACATGTAACTAGGAATTATTGATTTGTGAATGTCATTGAATATGTTATATAGCACACCTAGGATGAAAGGTGTCATGTAGCCCTTTACTTCTTCTATGTGATTACTGTGGATACACAATTATGTGACATTTTTTAAATTGATGATTTATTTGATTCCTTTGATGAAATTTTTCTTGTGTTGTAAGAACCACCCTTTGTACTTTCACTTTTATTATGATTGGATTAGTCACCAATTATTTTATGATCAATTTTGTGACCCTTGGTTGTACTTGATTCACTATTGGAATTGTCATCATTTTCTGACTTAGAGTTGAATTTGGTGATTCTCCTCTTCTGATTTTATTTTTGAATCTTCTAGTGACTACTCCAAATGTTTGAAAATTAATGGCCCTATATTATGTTAAGTTCTGCAATCTATTGAGTTCATCGTGAACAATGATAAAATATAAAGGGAGTAAAATTGAGGAGAACACACAGATCTTGAATATGTATCATGATTGAATGTTGTCTTACAATTGTGAAGAGTGGCATGCATGTTGCTATATATGATGAATGGAATGACATGCATTGTATGATATGAATTTAGAAGACTTAATTTCATTAAGTGGTTGATATTAATGTATTCTCTCCATTCATGCAAAATGTACTAAATATTTCCATCTTGAATATGCTTGAGATAATACAAAATTACTAGATAGACTATAACACATAGATGTATGATGCTACTAGATGGTCTAGAAGGGAGGATACCCCTTGTTTATACTTTCTAGGGCAAGTGCTGGAGAGAGTAGATTTTTCTTTTTCAAAATCTATTTAAGTTGCATTTTATGTAGCAAGAGATTGGCCAAGCTATATAGTCATTACATGGGATGGACTGATTTTATTTACCCTCTCTCTATCATTGCCTAACATGGAACTTACATGTTCTAATAGTAGATAGAAATGCATGTAGTTGGGTATGCACTTGTCCCCCTGCCTCAAATTATTTTAGATAGCTAGGTGCTTGCAGGGTTGGAAGAACTCCAATTAGGAAAATCTTCGTGGAAGTATAAACCTCATGAATTGGGTGGAAATTGCCCCCAAATCATGAATTTTTTTTTGACTAGTCAGTGTGGAATGATAGTCAGTGACGATTAACAATCAATGACTAGCCATGTGAGGATTGATAGTCAGTGATGATTGAATAGCCAAGTGAGGAACTCATAGTCAAGGATGATTGATAGTCAGTGACTAGCCATGAGTGGATTGATAGTTAGTGATGACTAATAATCAGTGACTGTCCATGAGTGGATTGATAGTCAAAGACTTCACAGATTATGTTTTGCATACCTTTACTAGTTTACTACTTGTATGATGCACTATCACTAGTAGGAGTGATGTGTTTCATAAACATGCTAATATATGAATGATGCATTTGCACATGAGAGGATATAACATGTATGCAATTTTTATCTATTGGTTCAATTATTGTTACTTTTGACTCATGTATATTGATGATCTTGGATCAAAAAAGAGCCTCTATATGAGAATATTTTGTAAGGAAAATATACCTTGGACGAGAACATGCATAGGTGGTCTATGAATGCACGGGAGTACCGTTCGTGAAAGAAGGTATGTGGATGAAATTTTGTACTTCCATTTATTTATGATCAAGGTTTGATCTAGTGAATGATAATTATATTTTGGAATTGTAGTCTTTACCTTACAATATTGACCTTCCTATGAGGTGCTAATATTTGCATGAGCTAGAAGTAGCACAAGTGTGTGTAAAGAAAGACATGGACATTGAAGAAGAAATACAAGCAACCTGGCCAACATAATTAAATTCTAAGGTATGGTAAGCATAGGTATATGTGTGTGTGTGTGTGTGTGTGTGTGCATTAATATGAATATAAAAATATTGAATTGTGCAAATTTTTTTTCTATTGTTTAAGTATTCAGATGATTACATCTTGATTGGATAAGAAGAAATGTTTAGAATAATTCTTGATTTTGATTTTGATTTTGGGTACTAACATGGACTAAAGTGTAATGTTGTTTCTATGAGTGCCATAGAAAGATCATCACCATTGCGATGAAGAGAACATTGTTGGAGAAGAGGTAAACTAGCTAAGTTGTAAAGTTGAAAGGTAGTAATGGAATACACACACACTCTTAAAAATTGATGCATGAATGTTTTGAAAAATGAGTGTGAATCTCCTTTATGAATTTGCATGTTTGTCTTTTTATGAGTGTTTGTCAAATAAAAATTGAGTGCATGAAAACGCTTACCATGTCTTGCATGAGCTTGATGACCATGTTTTGAGCATAATAAGAAATGGGATTGAAAGTACTTGTGTGGTGTAGTGTGATGCCTCAATTACTTCAATGATTTCCAAAAAGGACATCGATTCGATGTCTCTTCCTAGTGGGGAAGGATGTCATAAGTCATTTTCTGAATAATTTAATTATTAGGTAAATAAAATCAATTACTAGTGTTGTATGATTAAATTGAAAATTTATTAACAAAATAAATTAATAATAAATAAATAAACTTCATTTTAAAAGTGCTTGGAATTGAAAATATGTTTTTATATAATAAATATTATTTGCACGTGTATGAGGTGGGCGGGTATGCATGGGTGATCCCACAATAGTGGTTTATAATTTTTGGCCAAATTGGACACTTAAATTATTATTTTTAACTAAATATTCACATTCGAGCACCTATAGCTGCTAAACCGTGAGGAATTTGAAGATGATGCAAACTAGAGTCATCACATTTTTCCTGTAGATTCTAAAAATATATTTTTAAAATTTTTTGGAATAAAATTGTACTTCTTTTTCCATCTCCCATGAAAGCTGGTTTTTTTTTCTTCAAAAAACAACATTTTTAAAAAGTGACGCTCACTGTATACAACATAAATTTTTTTGTATGAAGGATAAAATTATATTGTTTTTGAATTTAGATTTGTAAATATGATATCTAACACTTTAATTTTGTCTTATAGTTTTTTATTGAATTATTTTTTCTTAATAGAGTTTCGAAGTCAAACCAATTGCAATTCAGACATTGGCGGACTGTATACAACATAGCTTTTTCTGTATGTATCAAAATTCATTTTTTTTTAATGGATCAAAGACATCAATACCCAGCACAAACATATTTAAAAAAAAATATTTTGATAATTTTCTATTTTTCCACATGTGCAAAACAAAGAACTTGATTTTCAGTGAAAGACCTATGTTTAATAAAACTAAAAAAATACATACATAATAAAATAAAAACATATTAAAATTGTATTTGTGGGATAGCTAATTTAGAGGACTACCATAATAATTTGAAATAAATTTTAAATGAATTCATTTGATCCCCCAAAAGGTAAATCAAAAGTGATTTTTTATCAGCATTTTGATAGGTGTAAAAGAGACTCATTTATATGTATGGTTTAAAACTAGCGAGCTTATATCCAAGGGGGTTTGATCTAAGGTGGTTTGATCAAATCCTCTTCAATTGGAATCCTTAAAATGGAACTTTTAAAGGCTTAAATCATTATATTTTCTAAAATTATGTGATTTCAGCAAAAATCAGTTCCTCTCAGAAATTGTAAACCAACTTTGTGGGATCACCCACATTTATTTGCATGAAGGTTACCTCTTTAAATTAATTTAGGCGTTGTTTATGCAAGAAGGAAATATATTTAATTGCACAATGAATATAGTTGTTTGAATGCATTACTTTTTTTCAATTAATTGTATTTAAGTGCATGCCGAGATCAACATCTTTTGCATGCATGTGATTATAGTTTTGCATGAAAACATGCATTTGCACATCAAAGTCGACCTTTTCCACTAATCTCTTGAGGGAGTAGTAGGGGTAATGTAATGGGGATATTGGTTTTCCATCACGTGATGGACGGGGAAAAATGATTTCTTTTGTCAGGATACAAGACTCTAGATTATGAAAAGACAAGATTATTGCAGCTGTGATGGTCTACATATCTTATCTTCAATTTACCTTGAGGTTGACCTATTTATAAATGTTATTTCCATGTAAGTTCCATCTCTAACCTAGATATAGTGATGGTTATGACTTACCAATAGATTGGATACTAAGTTTTGTTGAGTTTTTATTATGTAAACAATTCACATGCCAAGCCTATGCCTCTTTACACACATGCTGAACTTGCTCAATAATATTCTTAAAATGTTGCCAATATCATTGCGCATGGATCTGTATTTTCTTGTAATCCCAAGATCCTATACTTGAGTATTCTCTCAAAATTTCATTTACCTTGTTTAAGCATTGTCTTGAGACCGTGTTCCTCTAAGGTTTGATTTTTGTAACCTTAAAAGTGAAGGGAGCTGGTATCCTATCCCAAGCTCTCGAATCGACACTAGCCTAGAGGATGCTGTGAAAGGTTATGGAATTTGATCATCACCCACCAAATCTTAAGAGGTAATTGAGCCTTTTCTATATTAAAACAATGCGAGACCTCTTAACTCAAGAGATGTTTCCTATCTATTGAGATTACACTCTCTCCAAGAGAAATTTCTATCATGAATCATGAGTTTTAAGTGGCTAACCTATGATCATAGACCAATTCAATGCATGCTAAGTGGCCTGGTTTATTTGAGGCCCATTCCAATATTCTTGGCAATGGAAAAGAGGTATAGATCCAAAGATAAGACTCTCTCTCTCTCTCTCTCTCTCTCCCTATTTCAAAAGTGAATGGATGTAAATAATATTATCTACTTGCTATTGGGTTTGAGAGAAAGAGCCACAAAACCTTGAAGAAAATCATGGAAGTGAACATCCATTTTCTATGCTAGTCTTTGATTCACCATGGGTTGAATAGATTGGATAAGTCTAGGTTAAACCCATGTGTGGCTCTTCTAACGTTTTTTTCCATTCTATGAAATCCAATTGTTTCATGATTCACTACGTTGAAAATATTTGTCGCTCAATGCTTATCTTAAGGAAAAATGTCTATCCATAAAGTATCCATTTCATTTCTTCCTAATGGAAGCATATATTCATACATGTTCACATGTCTTGATGATAGGATTCCTTTCGAGCCTTTCTGCATAAGTTTCATGAGCATTTATAACAAATTCCATCTTTTTTCCAAATCTACATAAAAAGCTAGGTTGTATAGCTTGATACATGGGTAAAAGCACAAAGCTGTGTCACACTTTATAAAGGAAATGGCCAGCACTGATCCAAATTTTAAACTTGAATCACTAAAAAGTGGCATATATGTTTTGAATTTTGAAATGAGGGCAGGTGCATGAAGATGGGTAGCCAATTTACTTTTTCATCCTGAAATAGCAAAAATGCGAGCGCATTATAGTAAAACGCGCTTGCGTTATGGCTTGGTAATGACTGAGCCTAGGATCGGTCATTACCAAGCCATAACGTGAGCGCATTATAACACGAGTGCGTTATAGTTTAAATTTCAAAAAATGTGCGCATTTTGAGTTCAACAAATATGCATTTTTGAAATAAAAAAAATATTTCCAAAACATGAGCACTTTATAACTTGCTCGCATTTTGGTCTACATTGAAATTTTTTTCTTCTCTTTTTCTTGTCTCTTTCTTCTTGTTATCTTTTAGGGAAACTATATACAGGAAATAAAAATTTAAGTATAAGTTGACATTTACATATGAACATTTACTTTCTGTGAATCCCAATCCTAGACCTGCACAAACATAGAAAACAAACACAATATTAGATCCAAATGCAAGTTAGAACTAAGATTCCCCATAGAATTCATTTGTAATGCAAAGAAAAGGAATAAATGAAGAACACAAATAAAAATGATTAAATCCTATTCAAAGCAAAAAAACTCTCAATTCTATGGGGGAATTGGTGCCATTTTGATGTGGAAAATGGCCCTTTCTGAATCCCTTGTAAGCTATGTGATGATTTGATGAAGATTGATGCTTCCCTAGAGAAATTTCTGTATAACCTAGCTATGAAATGATAAAAATGGGGACTTGGATAAACATGTAGTAGTTGTCAAAACCAACTTCAGACTCCAAGAACACTTGCATGCAGATGGATACCTGTCACAAGGAAGAGAATGGATGGAGAAAACAAAAAAGGGTTTGAAGCTCTGAAAAATGGAGAAATTATCTTATCAGAACAAATTTTTTTTTTGAATATACAATGGGATCAATCCTTATAAAAGGAGATCATGCAAAACCCTAAAAGAAACCCTAATAGGACAAAATTTAACAATTAATATAATTATTAAATGTCACTAAATGCAAACTAATGTGAAATCTTAAGAAGGGGATAAAGGTAACCTAATTAACATAATTAAGTTAAAACTTTTACTCTAACACCCCCCCTTAAGATGAGAAACAGTGCAACTACAAACAAGTGCAAGAAAGCAAAGGTAAATACAATGCAGGAAGGCAAACATGGGTCCCGACAACTAGGCCATATTAGGTACCCAAATACAACCAAATCTCTGTAAAGTGGAGAAATAGAGAAAACCTCATGGGAAAAGATCTACTCCAAAAAGAGATGCAGAAAGCCATGAAGAACATCAATGAAGCAGAAGAAGCTACAAACAACTGTCAAAAGATGACTGCTATGGTGCTGAAGAACCTCCGCTGAAGATAAGATGATTAGGATCAAGAAGACAACAATCTGCATGAGTGCCCAAAATGACACTACTTGAATCAGATGTCAAACAAAGGAAAACACCTGGAATGAAGATACAAATGGCACAAGTACCAATAGTCTGAAAAAATTGATCAACTAAGAATGAAAGATTCCTTCAAAGGTGAAACTAAGGAAGCATTAACATGAACAGTATAATAATACCCCCCATAATGCTGAACTAGGAGAGCTTGAAAAATCCATTGAAATTTTGTGTAACACCCTGTAGTGCATGAAGGAGAAGAAACAACATCTGAAAGTGCACAAGAAAACACTTGCAACTGAAAAAGTGGTGTGCAGAACAAAGCACACATACATGAGGCTAGAATCACATGGATCCACTATCGTCGTGGAGGGACACTCACTGAACAAAGGTGTGATGGCAAAACAAAGGCACTACACAACTCCCCATGAAACTTTATAAAATAGTACGAGTACAAAATATGACACAACCTTATGTGCAAAATCCCCAAAAATACATGTACAATAGTGTGGCACTTTATCTCAGTGCATTTACATATAAGAAATTGCTTACAAATGATGCTCAAAATTCCCACAAAGGACAAAAAAATTGGAAATACATGAAGAACAACCAAAAACAAAGCATCCCATGCAAACAAGAGGTTCCCAAGAGAAAATATGTCCAGGTGATTCACCAGAGTGTGAAAACACAAAAAACAAAATAAAATATACTTGGAGTGAAATCTAGAAAAATTGCATAGATGGAACTGAAGAGCTCTGAAATATGGTTCAAACGCCGTTGAGATCGCGAAAAACGAAGAAACTGGTCAAAAGTTATGAGCTTGGGACTGAAAGAAACTCCTTTGACTTCAACTAGATGTAAAATGCACTAATAGATAAATGAAGCAATTAGACCCACACCACTAGAAATTTGACAAAACCAGCTTTCCGACGATATCTCGTTTGCGAAAAAATGATAGCGTATGCCCGAGTTATGATATCTGGAAAAAAATAGCTCCAAAGGGGGAAAAAACTAGTGTTGCATTAAATTTGACGGTCATACGACCGTCGCAGGAAAAATGCGGGCCTAAATTTGATGACCAAACGACCGTCACCGCATTTGCGCAATAGGGCTTATTACAAAAATTGTTTTTCTTAAAAAAAAAAACAATAAAAAAATATAGGGTTATTTTTTTTTAAAAAAAAAGAAAATTAATAAAAAAAAGAAAGGGGGCCCACATGGGGGGCCACGGCCTGCCAAGGTACCGCCGTTGGCAGTATTGTCAGATTGTCAGCGGTTGGCAATACGTCGACCGACGTTCAGAGGGGCCTGCAGGCCTACGAAGGCAGGTACCTGTGGGTACCTTGTACAAGGCCCGAGCAAGCCTTTAAACTGCTTTTTTTTATTTGATTCTTTTAATAAAAAATAAAAAATAAAAAAACATTTAGAACAATCAATTTAAAAAAAAATAAAAAATTCCTTGTTGAAAATGCAGAAAATATATATATTTTTTTACCAGGCAGACGGATGGTCGTACGGGTAAAAAAATTTGCTCCTCAAATCAACTTTGTTCAAAATGGATGAATGAAGAGTCGATTTAGGGGTTTTCGACCGCTGCGGATGCAATGGCGAGGTCCATTTGGACTCAAAATGCTTTAAAATTGTAGGTGATTCCCTGGATCAAAAAATGCAAACCCCAAAACTGTGAATGCCTGATCCAACCCTTGTAGCTCCAAATAGCTCCAAATTCTTCAAACAAGAACAGGCATGCAACATGAAAACTCTGATACCATGTAGAAATTGTCAAAACCAACTTCGGACTCCAAGAACACCTGCATGCAAATGGATACCTGTCACAAGGAAGATAATGGATGGAGAAAAGAAACAAGGGTTTGAAGCTCTGAAAAATGGATAAATTATCTTATCAGAACAAAAATGAATTTTTGAATATACAATGGGATCAATCCTTATAAAAGGAGATCATGTAAAACCCTAAAAGAAACCCTAATAGGTAAAACCTAAAAGAAACCCTAATAGGAAAATATTTAATAATTAATATAATTATTAAATATCACTAAATGCAAACTAACGTGAAATCTTAAGAAGGGAATAAAGGTAACTTAATTAACACAATTAAGTTAAAACCTTTACTCTAACAGAACAATGGATAAACTTGGCTTCAAATTTGTAGATAATGACTTTGCCTCAAATTGTCTCCCCTAAATCAATAGAAGAGCTTCTTATTTATAGATGAGAATGATGGAGGATTGCAAAACATGGAGGATGTGGGAATAAATATAAGCCAATGATAAAGTGCCACTTATCCATATGTGAGAGGATGAAGGATGAGCACATTTTGGAGAATGTTCAAAGAGGGGGAAATTTGAAATTCAAAAGATGGCTTGAAGGATGAGGTGAAAGGTGAAGTTAATATCACTTCCCTCAATAAAAGGACATGTAAGATATTTTGAATGCTTTGTTGAATGTACAAACCGTTTTAGAGGGATTTTTCAAAATTGGGGAATATTCCAACGATTGATGCCTTTTTGAAAGTAATTGAAGATTTAATAAATGAACTAAATGATATACATGAGCAAGTGGAAAAAGCTAGAGGATTTGACGGATTAAGATTAAGATTAATCAGGACTTGAATAATTTAATGAGGGATTAGCTGGTTTGACCATTTGATTTAGATTTTTGGATTGAAATAAATCAAAATGAGAGAAAAGTGATTTAGACTTAATTAAATAAATATTTTGATTTATTTAATTAAAGAAGATGGTGTTAGATTAAATCAAATAAAGATGAATTAATTTAATTTAATGGAATGATTTTAGAGATTTATTAAATAAAATGAATTATTTAATTAAAAGAGGAACTACAAAATAAAATTGATTTATTTAATTAACATGAATGATGACTTAATTAGATAAAGTTGATTTATTTAATTAAGAGATGAAGAGTGATGAATTTAATCAAGTACAAATTATTCGATTAAATGACTAGCAAAGGAGATGATTCGGGATGAAATGGTGTTAGTAAATCAAGATCAAGCATATAGGATCAATTTTTATATTTTTCATGTCTAGACACTTTCTTATACTTTAAGTTATATTTCATATACATAGGTAGGATTTTTGAGAGTGGTTTTGGATATCTAGGAGTTATAATGCAAATTCTAGTTTTTGGAAGATCTCAAAAATTTCAGACTTGGTCAAATTTGAGTAATCAACATGTCAAATTTGAGTAATCAGGAGGTCAAATTTCAGTAATCAGCAGGTTGTATCATCATTCTCTCTCTATCTCACTCATTTTTTATCCTTTATGCTCTAGACCTCTCTCTCACTCTCTCTCCTTCCCTCTATAATTCTATCTATCTAGCCTCTCTCTCCCCCTCCATCCCTCCCTCCTTCCCTCTCTAATTTTCTCTAGCTTACCCCTCTCTCTTCCTTCCTCCCACCCACATTCCTTCTCTACTTTACTCTATCTAACCTATTCCTCTCTACCTCTCTCTCTCCCTCCTCTCCCCTCTCTCTCTCTCTCTCTCTCTTCCTTCATCTGAACCACCTTCCCTCTCTACTTCTCTCTATCTAACCTATCCCTCTCTGCCTATCTCTCACCCTCCCTCCTCCCATCTCTACTTATAAATCTCTCCCTCCCTCTTCCCCCCTCTCTATCTGGGTAAGTGCACCAAGATGGTTCCCAAAAAGGGGACTTAAGTGGATATCTTTTTTCTGAAATAAGGAAATACTGACCTTGGATGTGAAATTGAGGCTACTTAGACTCAAAATTTTGAGATGGAATAAAAAGAAGGATTCAAGTGCTCCGAGTCTACTTTCTAAACTACTAATTTATTTTGAAAATGTTTGAGATTAAGGGGTTCAAACGAGGGACATACACAAATTGGTTTTTTTTTGTCAGAAAAAACATAACATAACAACTCTTGTATGACCCTCATACGGTGAATTTTTTTTTAGTATTATTAAAATCACAATAGTCAGAAGTTAGGTAATAGTATTTAGTTGATGCACAATTTTTTTGATAATTTTTTAATGAATATTTGATTTTTTACTAATTTGCGAAGTGGACATTTCCTGAAAAATAGAATTTTGGCCGTGCTACCCCTACAAATTTTGGAAACTAATTGATTTTTTCAATTTTCAATTTTTTAATTTTGTAGAATGGAGTCTAGTTTCTAAAAATGTTATTTATTTGAAAAATTGATGAACGGTTAATTTATAACGAAAAAAATACCAAACACTGCTTTTTGGCAAAAAAAACACATACAGATAAAATAAATAATGGATAAAAGACTTGACATTTTCAAAAAGTGAAAAAAATTACATCGTTGGATAGCTAAGAGATAACCCAACATTACCCATGTGTTCGATTTTTTCGATATTAAACCACGTGCAATTTTGATGGTGAGCACGAACTCGATTATGAGAAATATGGTGGATTTTTAAAAACATGTCTTTGGTCGTTGGGAACGCCCTCCAAACCTTTGGTTTGGTATTCCAAGGCAAATACCAAGCCTAAGGCTCAGGAATTCCCAAAGCAATATATAACGCGAGCGCGTTATAACGCGCTCACGTTATATCTCACTTTTCACATGGTTTTTGCTTCTACGGGGAACATGTCAACTAGGACATAACGTGAGCGCGTTATAACACGTTCACATTATGTCTTCCTTTATGCTAAATGCCAACATATTGAATGTATGCTGATATATTTGTATGTTTGTATGTACATGTATGTCATGTATGTATGTATGCTTGTATGGATGTAAGATTATATGTACATATGTATTATGCTTGTATGTATGCATTTATGTATGTCTTTAGACGGAGGGAAAATTTAGAGAGAGAGAGAGTCTAGAGAGATGGAGAGGGGATGGAAGTGAGTTTAAAAGAGAGGGAGTGGGAGAGAAGGGGTTGGAGTGAGGGGGATTGAGCTAGGTAGGGTGGGAGGGATAGAGGGAGGGAGAGAGAGAGAGAGAGGGGGGGTGGGAGAGAGAGAATTGAGGGAGAGGGAGAGAGAGAGGGGGTGGGAGAGAGAATTGAGGGAGAGGAGAGAGAGAGAGGGGGAGAGAGAGATGGGGAGAAAGAGAGAGTTATGTAGGTAGGGTGCCAAAGGGAGAGACTTGAGAGTGTGAGGGGGGTGAGAGGGAGATACTTGAGAGATAGGTAGTGAGAGGGAGTGGGAGAGAGAGGGAGAGTGAGAGAGATGGAGTGGGAGAGAGAGGGAGTGTGAGAGAGAGGGAGTGTGAGTGAGATCTACCTGAGAGAGGGAGAGGGTGTGGGAGGGAGTGACCTAATAGAGGTAGAGAAAGAGGGTGGTGGAGTGAGAGGGACTTATATAGGTAGGGTTGGAGGGATAGATAGAGAGAGGGGAGAGAGAAAAAGAGAGAGTTACCTAGGTAGGTTGCCAGAGGGAGAGACCTGAGAGAGATAGGGGGTGGGATGGAGAGACATGAGAGAGAGGGAGAGAAAGGTAGTGGGAGAGAGTGGGATGGAGTGGGAGGGACACAAAGAGAGATTGATAGAGGGAGCGAGAGAGGGTGGTAGGGATTGATTGAACGAGAGGTACGTAGAAAGAGGGAGACAGTAGATAGAGACAATTAGAGAGGGTATGAGGGAGGGAAGGAGGGAGAGGTGAGATGTATAGATAGAGAGAAAGTGATAGGGGTTGAGGGTATAGGGTTGAGGGATTAGGGTGGAGCACCTATAGGGTTGATGGTTTCTAGGGTATTAGGATTTAAGGTTGGAGGGTTGAGGGAATAGGGTCAATGGTAGAGGGTATAGGGTAGAAGATTTAAGGGTTTAGGGTTGAAGGGTTTGGGGTTAAGGGTTTAGGGTTAAGGTTTTACTTGGTTGAGGGTAGAGGGTTGAGGGTATAGGTTTGAGGGTATATGGTTGAAGGATTACGTTTAGGGTCCAATGTAAGGGGTAGAGGGTTTAGGGTTTAAGGATTGAGGGTTGAGGGATTAAGGGTTGAGGGTTGAGAATTGAGGGTTGAGCGTTTAATGTATAGGGTAAAGGGTTTAAGGGTTGAGGGTTGAAGATTGAGGGTTTAAGATATAGGGTCGAGGGATTAGGGTAGAGGGTCCAATATATAGGGTAGATGTTATAGGGGTTGAGGGTTTAGGGATTAGGGTAGAGAGTTTTCTTGGATTTCACAGTATAAGGGTTGAGGGATTAGGGTTTAAGGTAGAGAGTATTGGGTTGAGGGTAGAGGGTAGAGGGTTTAATAGTTTAGGGTTTAAGGGGTTAGGGTTGAGGTTCGAGGGTTTAGGGTTGAGTGTTTAAGGTTTTAAGGGTTAAGGGTTTAAGAGTCAAGAGGGTTGAGGGATAAGGGTAGAGAGTTTACTAAGTGGGTTTAAGGGTTGGGGGATTAAGGTTGAGGGTAGAGGGTAGAGGGTTTACAGGTTAGGGTTTAAGGGTTTAGGGATGAGGGATTAATAGGTTATAGGGTAGAGGTTATAGGGGTTGAGGGATTAGGGTTTAAGGGTTGATGGTTGAGGGATTCAGAGGGTATAGGGGTTGAGGGATTAAATTTTAAGGGTTGAGGGTTGAGGGTTGAGGGATTAGGGTTTAAGGGTTGAGGGTTCAAGGATCTAGAGGGTATAGGGGTAGAGGGATTAGGGTTGAAGGGTTGAGGGTTCAGGGATTAAGAGGGTATAGGGGTTCAAGGATTAGGGTTTAAGGGTTGAGGGTTGAGGATTCAAGGATTAAGAGGGTATAGGGGTAGAGGGATTAGGGTTGAAGGGTTGAGGGTTGAGGGATTAAGAGGGTATAGGGGTAGAGGGATTAGGGTTTAAGGGTTGAGGGTTGAGGGTTTAGGGATTAAGAGGGTACAGGGGTTTAGGGATTAGGGTTTAAGGGTTGAGGGTTGAGGTATTAAGAGGGTATAGGGATTGAAGAATTAGGGTTGAAGGGTTGAGGGTTCAAGGATTAAGAGGGTATAGGGGTAGAGGGATTAGGGTTGAGGGTTGAGGGTTGAGGGATTAAGAGGGTATATGGGTAGAGGGATTAGGGTTTAAGGGTTGAGGGTTGAGGTATTAAGAGGGTATAGGTGTTGAGGGATTAAGGTTTAAGGGTTGAGGGTTCAAGGATTAAGAGGGTAAAGGGGTAGAGGGATTAGGGTTGAAGGGTTGAGGGTTGAAGGATTAAGAGGGTATAGGGGTAGAGGGATTAGGGTTGAACGGTTGAAGGGTTGAGGGTTCAAGGATTTAGAGGGTATAGGGGTAGAGGGATTAGGGTTGAAGGGTTGAGGGTTGAGGTCTCAGGGATTAAGAGGGTATAGGGGTTTAGGGATTAGGGTTTAAGGGTTGATGGTTGAGGGATTAAGAGGGTATAGGGGTAGAGGGATTAGGGTTGAAGGGTTGAGGGTTGAGGGTTGAGAGATTAAGAGGGAATAGGGGTAGAGGGATTAGGGTTTAAGGGTTGAGGGTTCAAAGATTAAGAGGGTATAGGGGTAGAGGGATTAGGGTTGAAGGGTTGAGGGTTGAAGGGTTGAGGGTTAAGATGGTATATGGGTTGAGGTATTAGGGTTTAAGGGTTGAGGGTTGAGGGATTAAGATGGTATAGGGGTTGAGGGATTAGGTTTTAAGGGTTGCCGGTTGAGGGTTCAAGGATTAAGAGGGTATAGGGGTAGAGGGATTAGGGTTGAAGTGTTGAGGGTTAAGGGATTAAGAGGATATAGGGGTTGAGGGATTAAGAGGGTATATGGGTTCAAAGATTAGGGTTGAAGGGTTGAGGGTTGAGGGTTCAAGGATTAAGAGGGTATAGGGGTAGAGGGATTAGGGTTGAAGGGTTGAGGGTTCATGATTTAGGGATTGAGAGGGTATAGGGGTAGAGGGATTAAGGTTGAAGGGTTGAGGGTTGAGGGATTAAGAGGGTATAGGGGTAAAGGGATTAGGGTTGAAAGGTTGAGGGTTGAGGGTTCAATGATTAAGAGGGTATAGGGGTAGAGGGATTATGGTTGAAGGGTTGAGGGTTGAGGGTTGAGGGATTAAGGGGGTATAGGGGTAGAGGGATTAGGGTTGAAGGGTTGAAGGGTTGAGGGTTGAGGGTTCAAGGATTAAGAGGGCAGGGGTAGAGGGATTAGGGTAAGGGTTGAGGGGAGGGTGAGGGATTAAGGGAGTAGGGTAAGGGCTGAGGAGGGTATGAGGGTTTGAGGGATTAAGAGGGTATATGGGTAGAGGGATTAGGGTTTAAGGGTTAGGGGTAGGATTAGAGGGTTGAGGGGATTAGAGAGGGTATAGGGGTTGAGGGATTAGGGTTTAAGGGTTGAGGGTTGAAGGTTCAAGGATTAAGAGGGCATAGGGGTAGAGGGATTAGGGTTGAAGGGTTGAATGGTTAAGGGTTGAGGGTTGAGGGTATAGGGGTTGAGGGATTAGGGTTTAAGGGTTGAGGGTTGAGGGATTAAAAGGGTATAGGGGTTGAGGGATTAGGGTTTAAGGGTCGAGGGTTGAGGGTATCTCTTTTTCCCACTCTCCCCCTCTCTCCCTCCCACTCTCTCTTTCTCCCACTCTCACACTCTCTTTTTCTCGCACTCTCCCCCTCTCTCCATCCCTCTCTATCTCCCACTCTCTCTTTCTCCCATTCTCCCCCTCTCTCCCTCCCTCTCTATATCCATCTCTCCCACTATCTCTTTTTGCCCCTCTCCCTCCCTCTCTCCCTCTTTCTCTCCCACTCTCTCTTTCTCCCCCTCTTCCTCTCCCTCCCTTTCTCCATCTTTCTCTCCCACTCCCTCTTCCTCCCTCTCTCCCTTTTTCTCTCCTACTCTCTCTTTCTCCCACTCTCCCTCTCTCTCCCTCCCTATCTATTTCCATGTCTCCCACTTTCTATTTCTAACCCTCTGCCTCTGCCTCTCCCTCTCCCTCTCCCTCTCCCTCCATCTCTGTCCCACTATCCCTCTACCTCTCTCTCTCTCACACACACACACTCACCTCTATCTCCTCTACTATAAGGGTGCAGGGGACAACTATAAAATTATGATAGAGGGTTAAGACAAAGAGGGAGAAAAGAAATATACTAAGAAAACCATATTTCACATAATGCGCTTGTGTTATAACATGAGTGCGTGTTTTACTCCACTAAAATGGTAAAAAACTCTATATACTTATGATTTCAAGGCCCACAGTCAACATATTTCCCTGGTTCTGCGCATGCTCCGACAAAAAGTGGCTTTTTGATGATATTGTGAAGTGTGCAAGCATGTTTTTCACATTCCATCACCTTTTCCATGATATTTCTACCACCTTTGCATGAAATAGCAGAATTTCCATGTTGAAAGACATATAATATCAATTGAATTTTGAATTCAATTGAAAACTAATATACAATTGAAGTTTGGAGGGGAACAAGCTTTTGAACAAGTCAAATTGTTGTGGAGTTTGAAGAAAGAAGAAGCTAAGGCTACATAATTGGGTTGAACTCCTCCATTTGAAAGTCTTGTTTTTTAGGTATGTGAAGTCTTTATAAATTTTATTTCATTATATTATGGTTTGCTTTCATTTTTGTTTGTCATTATAACCTTAGGTTGTCACTGCACATTTTAAATTACCATTATATACACTTTCCAATTACTATTTTACACTTGATGTAGAACATCTACCAGGATCCAAAAATCATCAAGGGTACTTGTCACCCTAAATTAAATTGAAGAAGATCAAAAAACAAACTCAATCATGTTTTCATCAAAAAATTAGAACTTGGTTTCAACTCTTTGTTAGACTAAAAAAAATAGATTAACCATCATAAAATTGATTGTGACATAGCATAAAGTTGATTAGAAACTCAGAACCATTCACCAAAATTCATCCTTTAATACAACTCCAAGCCTCTCCCATTCCTCTGAAGGGTCCAAACACCTTCCAATATCTTTGCACAAATTGATGCAGTACAAAGGAATAAATCAACACCTTTCTTGACACACTTATTCAACTATATTTCTCTTCACAAAATATTTGATTCATATACTCAAATTAGCATTAAGAGTTCCCAATTCCTTTTAAGGACCTTCAAAACACCTTGAAAATCTTGAAAATAACTGATTACAATCAAATAGGTTCCTTAAAACATCAGCCAATGATTATGTCATTCATAAGTTGTCTTAAATCTTCCATAATGGCACCATTGTTTACAAACACAAACTATAATTCTTAAGGCACAACCAAACCATTATTTGCTTAATAAATATTTGTTTTTTTTAGTACAACAAAAATGAAACCTTTCAGAAGTCTTCCCTTACACACAAACGTACTTCATTTGTTCACTATCCACATTACTAGTAGCCAAGCATCTACAAACTGTCACATGTATCTCCCAAACCATGCACACACTTCAGACTGCGATGCTCATTTTTGATGCAGAGTTAGAGGACCCAAAACCATTGAAGATGTCAAATTTCCTTCAAGAGGCATCTAAAAATATTAAAAAGGCCTAATGGACCAATCCCAACACTCCTCCAAGCTGGACAACAAACATAAACACTATTTCCCACATTTCACCCTTGGAATCTAGTTACTGTGCAAAACCAGTTTTGGGCCCTTAACTCCAAAAATTTCCAAAACACCAGGAAAATAAAAGAATGATTCTAGCACCCATTTCATAGTTGCAAGAAATATCTCAACCCATCACATGACACCTTTGGGACAACTTTAGAAAACTGACCTTTTCACTTTTTAAGGCCTCAAAGTAAGCCAATTTTACAAAGGAACTACCCTTAGATCCTCACACTAGACTTCCAAACCCAAAAAAAGTATTTAATTAGGTCTTAAAACAAGATATTTTCTAGGTCTTAGGACCTTACTCTCTCAACTAGGCTTCCAATACAAAACCCCCATTTTTTAATGCAAAGAGGGAGGGTTTATAGAAAATCCTATACCCGGGCCTTCCTAGACCATTCCAAAGCATCAAAAATATTCAAAATACCCTGAAAAAGGTCAAAAGTTCATTACATAGACCACTCCTTCAACACTTTTTCAAAATCACTTCTTGGTTCCTTAAATTCTCATGGAAAAGTGCTTGTTGTAGCCTAAGAACCCCATCTTATTGTCATTAGTTTCATTCCAAGGCATGTTCAAAAATAAAAGACCCTACTCTAACAATGTACATGACATCCCACTAAGAAACAAGTCATAACAGTAGGTGGGATGGTCATTTCATAATTAAATCCTACTCAAACCCTTGACTGGCTTGAAATGAATAGTTTCAGAAAATTATCAATTGCTCCCTTCAAACTTACTGTTAAGCCCTCAGAAATGATGAATTAGAGAGTTAAGACATGTGCCTAAAATATTATATTAGTTTTCTATCAAGGGGAGGTTGTATAGATCCATACAAGTGCAAGAAATTGCAAAAAAACCAGTGAATTTTTGGAAAACAACATTCTTTTTATCAAAAAAAAAAATTTCAAAATGAACAGAAATCCTCCCTTCGAGCCAATGGAGGTTGTTTAAAATTTTTGCAATGAAAACCAACTCCCCCAAATTCCTATAACTAACAAACAACCACCTTTTAAATCTCATATAACCGGTACATGGAAAATATCTTTAATGAACCTCTTACAATATGAAGATACCCAAAATTGAATCAAATTTCAAAATGGAAGCATAGATTGTCAAGGTGATCCTAAACCACAAACTTATCAAACACTCACAATTCCATTCACTCATTAGTTTTCAGAATCACCGTCATGGTTATTCACTTTTAGTTAGAAATGTGCTCTGCCCAGCCTAGTGGTTCCATAGTTTGTACACATTTGTCTACATGCTAGGTTAACTTTTGTACACGATGATTGTAAGTATTATTTAAATGAAGCCTTCAATGACATATATTTTTCAATTAACTTGAATGGATACATTTTTTAGGAACTAATATTCGTATCATTACCATGGTACAGATAAAATTATCCGCCATGCTGAAGAAAAAGACAAAGAGGAAACTAACAGACGAAGAGAATGAAACCTTGAAAGAAAAGGAGAGATTTCAGGTGGCGACATATCGTGAAAAGAAGAAATTGGAAACGATTGATGAAAAAAACCCGATTGTAGAGGAACCTCAACCGTCAAAAAGAGAACGAGAAGTGGCAGCACAACAAGCACGAATGCGAAAGCATCGTTGTAAGACAGATTCAGATATCGTAGTTGGAGACACACCCTCTATGACAAGTGAATATGAAGGGACACCATTAAGCACAAGCAAATATGGAGGGAAACCATCTAACACAAGTGAATATGGATGGAAACCATCTACTACAAGTGAATATGGAGGGACACCATGTACCGCGAGTGAATATTGTTGGACACCATCCAACACATCTCAAGTTGAGAGTACATCATCACTCGAAATTGATGAAGAAGGTATGCCATCATCCCCATGTGAACCTCAAGGTATGTCTTCTTCTCCACCCTTGATCGAAGGTATGCAATCTATCCCACATCAATTAAATATTGATGAAATTCCTAATGTTGAGATGTATGTACCTAGGAGAACACCACCAAGAATTTTGCATAGAAAGCCAAAGTATTTGAATAATATTGATGATGGGATTTTGCAGCACATGGAAGGTAAGATTTCAACACGCACTTGTAGAAGATATGTTGATAAGATTTGGGAATGATTCTTTGAAAGGGTAAGTAAGACTACAAGATGTCAACTATTTGTTGAAATGATGCGGGGTGTGAAGTATAGGAACATCATGAAGACTCTTGGATTGAGAACATCGAATGCATCGAGTGAAGACACTATTGTGAAGAATCTAATTGATGCTTATGAGAGTGTGGGTAAGACCTCACACTCAAAGGATAGTAATGTCACCCGACGTGTCATTACATCGACTTTGGTAAGCTTCCAAACAAAGAGATCTTGTCTAATTAAAAAGACTAGTGAACAAACGGGAATTAGTAGAATTTTTTTATCAAGAACCATTCAAAGGCGGCAAAGAATTGAGGGCAATGATACAAATGAATTATGGGCATTCTTGAGGAGACTGTCATGAAAAGATAAATAAGTTGTCAAAGCCTTGAGAACACTAATTGAAGAGTATTGTAAGAATAACACAAGGCCATCTCCGAATCAAAGGGATGTGGTAAGAAGGAGAATCAGTAGTCGGAATCGTGAGCCACATCCAAAGCATTTTTTGGGTATGATTCAAACCCAATTTTTTTGGAAATTTGAAAATGATTATCCTCAAATTAGTATTTCTCAAAGATTTTTTGAACTGCTTAAAACTTTTTATGTCAAGATAAATCACACATGCACTACTTCTTGTTGTAGACTACATATTGAATTTTCTAACCATTATCATGTTTATCGTTCTATATGTTTAGATTTGCATACTAACGATGTTTTGTAGGATTGTGGCATAGAAGCCCGACCAAAATCTTCAAAAGAGTTCTTATCAAATTTTATATGTGAAATAGAGGATGGATAGATATTCTATTGGACAACATGCTTGGATGGTTCATGTGAGCATTGTGGTGGCTTCCAGGGTATGCCAGTATGTCAACATATGGAAAGCACAAATGAGGTGGGACAAAAATTAGTAGAGTTTGAGAAGTATAAAAAAATGGCATATGCTACAAAAGATGGGTCTCAAGCAAAAAGGTGTGATTTGGTTATTGAGAAGATTCTAGTGTACCAATTTATGACCACATTTCGTGATAGTATACTATCTGAGTATGCAATGCATACCCATAGAGCCTGATGGTTGGACACACAGTTCAAGCTATGTAAGGACACCTTTCCAGTTTGAAGCATAGTATCCGTGGTTGACTTTGTAGAGAACTACACTCTACAGCCACAACATGCAGTGCAATCACGATATTACAACTCCACACAAGTTTTGATATTTGTGCACATAGAATTCATTCATGCATTTGATAGTACAGATGGGAAAAGGAAGGTATTGAGGGAGTACCACTTTTACATTAGTGATGATCACACACATTCTCCAAAGTTCATGCAAGGTTTTTTCCAGATGTTCTATAATGGTTTGGCTCAGAGGGGCATATAATATGATCAACATATAATATGCTCTGATAAATGTGCAACATAGTTTAAGAACTCGTGCATGTTCTACTAGTTGTGTAGGATGCATGTCATTACAGGTGTTCAACATATGTGGAACTTTTGTGAGGCCAGAAATGGAAAGGGGGAGCATGATGGTGCAGAAGCATGCGTGAAAAGAGCATTAGCATGAGAAGAGTTAAAGTATAAAGACAATGCAAAGTTGATAGATAAAAAATCAATCATCGAGTGGTGTAATGCTTTGATGGGTCCAAGTAATGAAGGTACGTCTTTAGTTCATATATTTTTTTGGTTGATGGATGATACTAATATTACAACATATGAAGACTGTTGTACACTAATAGGATCAAGTGAGGTACACTCTTTTCTTAGCTCAAATGTAGGTTCATGGAGTATCGATACACAAAAGATGGCATGCTTTTGTTCTTCATGTACAATGCAAGCCTGGAATGATTGTGAGTCAGGGGAGTGGGTTGACACATGGTTAACAAGTTATCTTAGCCCACTTCACACGTATCACCCTCCGATGACATTGGAACTGACACAGATGGAATCATCAGTCGACTTTGACCACATATCAAATCTAGTTCAACCATGTGATATATCTAATTTCTTAGTTTTTGAAATTCCATATCGTTATCTTACTTTGTACTATATTCGTAATGTTGACAAATTTCGAGAGGTTTTTTGCACATATCAATGCAGGGCATGTTTATGTAGTTATTGCAGATGAAGACAATGAAGAGGGAACAAACTATTACTTGTGTCGTTGTGTTGAGACCAATTTTTTTTTTGGAGGCCCCAGTTATAGATGGAGAAAACATCGAATACCCTACAAGCTCAGTTGTGGTTACTGGAACATGGCTTAGAAGGTAATTACATTCAAGTGTTAAACATTGGCTATTTCAAGACTTTGAAATGCATCATAAGATTCTTCATTACTCGAACCTTGTCATGGCATCCAATGTTCATTTGACCAAATATGGGGGTATAACTTTGAACGAGACATTATGGAAGGTCCGTGAGTTTGACCATGAGGCAGTACTTGACACAATAAAGAGTAGAGCAGACCCGAATGGTTTATTGGATTAATTTGTAAGTATATGCACATTGGTTCTTATTAATTTATACTTGTATGCACATTAATTTGTTTGATTCCAATGATATATTTTATTTTATAGTGATTGGTGTCTCCTTGCAAAAAATGCAGATATATGAGCCATCCAAGAGAATGTCAGCCAGAAAAGCAATGCAACATCCTTATTTTGATGCCTGCATGGAACATCTGTAAGTGCCTTCCATCTATTTTTATTTCATTTCAATTTTGGATGCTCTTTCTTTTTCTCTTTTACTTTGCATAATTGTAAGTAAACTACTAAAAATTTATTGATCTTTCATTGCAGAAAATGTTGATTTAAGAGCCATCAAAGAGAATCTCATCCAAAAAAGCAATGCAACATCTTTTTTTGATGATCTTGACAAATATCAATTTTGATTTCAAGCCATTATACAAGAGCGTGTTAAGCTTAGCGAGGGAATCTCAAGTTACTCATTTGAAGTTAACCTCATAATGAACACCTATGATTTAGACATTTAAAGAGAATCTCGAATGTATGAGTGACATTGTAAAAGATCTGTGAGAACGAAGTGCCCGAGGCATTGTAATAAGATTTAATTACATAATGAGATATACTCAAATATTGTAAGGTTTGAGTTCATGTTTGGTGTAGTAGCACCTTGTTCTGTAAATGACTTGAATAGGAAAATTTGCAAACTTTGAATTTTGAAATGTAAACAATGTGAAAAAGGTCATATAAAGGTCATGTAAACAATTTGCAAATTTTTTTCTGCAACTCGTGTGACCAAGTGGACTGTTCCAACATATCCGAATAGGTATGTTTATGCTAGACATGGTCCTCTTTCACACCGAAACATGTAGAATCGCTCTGAGCTATGATCCACTAGATCGATCCCTTAAGGGTCCAAAGTGCAAAATGGCTGCAAAATTTAGCATGCTATTACTTGGATACCGTGACACTTAGAAAATTCTCCTTTGATCCTATAGGATCACATTGGACCCCTCTAGAAAAATATCTCTCGGTTTTGGCTATCTCAGAGTGGTTTTCTCGTGGCGGCGGATTTTCACTTGATAGAAAAAGTGTCAAATTCAAGCTGTGTAAAGTTGCAAAGTGGTGCAAATTTCATTCTGCAACTTGTGTGACCAAGTAGATTGTTTCAACATGTCCGAATAGGTATTTTTACGCTAGGCATGGTCCTCTTTTGCACTGAAACACATGGAATCGCTTTGAGCTATGTTCCACCGGATCGATCCCTGAAGGGTCCAAAGTGCAAAATGGCTGCAAACTTCAACATGCTATTACTTGGATACCATTACAGTTAGAAAAATATCATCTAATTGTATAAGAAGGCCTTGGGCCCCTCTAAAAAAACCTCTCTCGATTTTGGCTATCTTGGAGTGGTTTTCTTGTGGCGGCAGATTTTCACTTGATGGAAAAAGTGTCAAATTCAAGTTGTGCAAAGTTGCAAAGTGGTGCAACTTTCGCTCTACAACTCGTATGACCAAACTAATTGTTCCAACATGTTCGAATAGGTATGTTTATGCTAGGCATGGTATTTTTTTGCACCGAAACACGTGGAATCGCTCTGAGCTACGTTCCACCGGATTGATCCCTTAAGGGTCCAAAGTGCAAAATGGATGAAAATTTCAGCATGCTATTAATTAGATACCATGATGCTTAGAAACTTCTCATATAATCCTATAGGATTATGTTGATCCCCTCTACAAAAAACTCTCTTGTTTTTGGCTATCTCGGAGTAGTCTTCCCGTGGTGGCGGATTTTCACTTGATGGGAAAAGCATAAAATGCAAGTAGTGCAAAGTGGTGCAGCTTTCATTCTACAGCTTGTGTGACCAAGCCAACTATTCCAATGGGTCCAAATTGGTTTTTTTATTCTAGAAATAGTATTATTTTGCATCGAAACACGTGGAATCGCTCCGAGCTATGTTCCACAGGATCGATCCCTTAAGGGTCCAAAGTGCAAATGGCTGCAAACTTCAACATGCTATTACTCGGATACCGTGATGCTTAGAAACTTCTCATCTAATCCTATAGGATTGAATTGATCCCCTCTACAAAAACCTCTCTCGATTTTGGCTATCTTAGAGTGGTTTTTCTCGTGGTAGCGGATTTTCACTTGATGGAAAAAGCATCAAATTCAAGCAATGCAAAGTTGCAAAGTGGTGCAACTTTCGTTCTACAACTTGTGTGACCAAGCGGACTATTCCAACATGTCTGAATAGGTATTTTTACGCTAGGCATGGTCCTCTTTTGCACTGAAACACATGGAATCGCTCTGAGCCATGTTCCACTAGATCGATCCTTGAAGGGTCCAAAGTGCAAAATGGCTGCAAACTTCAACATGCTATTAGTTGGATACCATTACACTTAGAAATTTTTTGTATGATTCTATAGGAAGGCCTTGGGTCCCTCTAGAAAAAACTCTCTTGGTTTTGGCTATCTTGGAGTGGTTTTCTTGTGGCGGCGGATTTTCACTTGATGGAAAAAGTGTCAAATTCAAGTTGTGCAAAGTTGCAAAGTGGTGCAACTTTCGTTCTGCAATTCGTATGACCAAAATAACTATTCCAACATGTCTGAATAGGTATGTTTATTCTAGGCATGGTCTTGTTTTATACCGAAACACGTGGAATCGCTCCGAGCTACGTTCCACTGAATCGATCCTTGAAGGGTCCAAAGTGCAAAATGGCTGCAAAGTTTAGCATGCTATTACTTGGATAACATGATGCTTAGAAAATTTTCATATAATCCTATAGGATTGCATTGAGCCCCTCTACAAAAACCTCTCTCGGTTTTGGTTATCTCGAAGTGATTTTCCCATGGTGGCGGATTTTCACTTGATGGAAAAAACATCAAATGCAAGCAATGCAAAGTTGCAAAGTGGTGCAACTTTCGTTTTACAACTTGTGTGACCAAGTGGACTATTCCAACACATACAAATAGGTATGTTTACGCTAGGCATGGTCCTCTTTTGCACCAAAACACGTGGAATCACTCTAAGCTATGTTCCACCGGATCGATCCCTGAAGGGTCCAAAGTGCAAAATGGCTACAAACTTCAGCATGCTATTAATTGGATACCATTATAATTAGAAACTTCTTTTCTAATCCTAAAAGAAGGCGTTGGGCCCCTCTAGAAAAAACTCTCTCGGTTTTGGCTATCTTGGAGTGGTTTTCTCGTGGCAGTGGATTTTCACTTGATGGAAAAAGTGTCAAATTCAAGCTGTGCAAAGTTGCAAAGTGGTGCAACTTTCGCTCTGCAACTCATATGACCAAACTAATTGTTCCAAAATTTCCGAATAGGTATTTTTTTATGCTAGGAATGGTCTTTTTTTCGCACCGAAACACGTGGAATCGCTCTGAGCTACGCTCCACCAGATCGATCCCTTAAGGGTCCAAAGTACAAAATGGCTGCAAACTTCAACATGCTATTACTCAAATACCGTGATGCTTATAAACTTCTCGTCTGATCTTGTAGGATTACATTGAGCCCCTCTACAAAAAAATCTCTCAGTTTTGGCTATCTCAGAGTGGTTTTCCCATGGTGGTGGATTTTCACTTGATGGAAAAAACATCGAATGCAAGCAGTGCAAAGTGGTGCAACTTTCGTTCTACAACTTATGTGACCAAGCGGACTGTTCCAACACATCCAAATAGGTATATTTACACTAGGCATGGTCCTATTTCACATCAAAACATGTGGAATCACTCTGAGCTATGTTCCACCAGATCGATCCCTTAGGTTGGAGGAGTCTAAAGTTGCAAATTTGTAAGTTGCTTAAAGCAACAAATTTGAAATGCAACGGTTACTTGTTTTGAAAGTTGGTTTTGAGTTAGTTGAGGGCATCGATTAGTTAGACAAGGGTGTAAAACACTATGTAAAGCCTTGAGAGGCTCGAATGGAGGTTGTTGATGAACTTTTGGAGAAGATAAGAATTATTCACACTATTCTCTATTTTTTAGATTTTTTATACAAATTTGCTGATCTCGTACTTGGTACGACCTCCAGCTTCTTGTATGGTCCCAAGGTTGACATGGATTGAAAGTGGGCTGATTTCACAAGAACCCATCTCTCATGATAATGAATGGCCCACTTAGCACTCATTGCATGTAGGTGATGCTCACAGAGGTGAGGCACTAGGCCTTCCCAGGAGGGCATGCATCCCAGTAGTACTCGAGCTCAAGCGCTTAACCACAAAGTTTTTTCCCCAAGGTTAAGCCCACTTAGCTTGCAACCCTATTTACAAAAACTTCAAAAAGTGTTGTGCCTTATGAAACATTCATTATAGAGCCCCTTTAGCTCATCAATTGATAAGTAGGAGGTATTTTCTATAATGTGTCAAATTGTGATATTGCTATCATGATTCAATTGTGTAGTTTTCGAGTATAAAAGAGAATAAGAGGGGAAGATCAGGGTAATCAATTTACGGACTTATTTTTATTATTGAATTACCTAATGTGGGATTGGTATATATGAGATTTTTTTTATAATATGGGAGTAAATTTTTCAAGCATATAATCCATAAAGGATTCAAAGTTAGATGCATGAGTACAAAGTATCAATCACGAAAGGTATCCCAATTCTCAAGGCCTATCTATCAATGATAGGCAGATTTATATTCAAAGCTAGCACATGATTTTAATTGATTAATTAGAAACAACTATTATATTTATTTATAAAATTTTCATTATAAAATTAATATTTGAATTATATTTCATATTCAGAATTTATTTCATTTATAATTTGGGGACTCCGTTATCTATCTTAATAATATTGGATGACAACCTTTGTCAATCCAATAAGAAATAAATAAAAAATCTATTGATCTAGAGCTCGAGTCATTACAGTGGTATTAGAGTGAATGAACTTGCTAGCCTTTGGGTATTGCAAAAAATTGACTTTCCATTAGAAGCATGGAAACTGATGATAGTGGTTGGCATTACTCAAGAAGGATGAACATCTTAAAGACATTTATAGAAATCAGGACAAGTAACCTTCTTGTGGACTTAGGGTTGCAATATTTGATCTACAACATGTTCCACCATTTCTTCAGTAGGATCAAGAAACACATAATGAAGGTGTGTTTGCAGCCATGAAATATTATGGTTTGAACTATCTAGAAGAGTGATGTTTTATCTCAACCACCCATATCTATACCATGGTTTTTTTGGAAACAAGGATGGGTTCTCTCTTCATTGGCATATACATTATTACTCGATGTGTTCACACTAGTGTTACAAGACTTGGACTCGCCTCAGACTTGACAAGCCAATTTTTGACTTGGACTCGGGCTCGGGCTCGGAGCCCAGACTTGACAAATAGAAAAACCTAAGAAATTCAAAGATTTTTAAGGATTTAAAACTTGTTTCATGCACCCTTTAATAAATAAACCTTAAAGATACAATAGTATCATCAAATAGAAAAATTACTATGATCCCATACACAAACATACATCAATCACATAAATATAAGCATCGATAAAAGATATTTCTATTAACATAGAAATTACCTTGAATACATGTAACTCATAACTATTGAACCATCAATTTGGAATACAAATATGGATAGGCATCGATAAAAGATATTTGTATTAACAAAATAGCCATGTAGGCATACATCAATATATGTCGATATAAGTATGAAATATTAGTACAAAATAGTCATATAGGCTTATGAGAATGCCATATAGGCATATAATGTCAAATATGTCCAATAAAAAATATGTACAAAACTGCCATGTAGGCATACAACAAAGGACTCTGGAATCAAAAGTCATTTCTCTCCATGCCCTGAAAATCAAATCTTTCCTTTCCTTTTCGCTCGGGTGGCAATAGGTTTGTCACTCATTTTTGCTATGCTCATGGAGTGCTCCTGCTACTCCTCCTAGGGTTTAGTTCATGGTGAAGTTTTAACTATTACAATAAGAAGTAAAGACATGAATATATAGAAATTACATTATAAAAATGATATATTTGACAAAATAATCACTAACAACCATCTCACGATCTCTCTCCATGAGGGAAATATTCTCACGCCCATGCTCAGGCATGCTCAAGCCCTGTATAAACCATACAAATATAAATTAAACTACGTGAATCAATAATGGTTTGATTTTTCACTAACTAACATCTATAACAACAAATATAAATTGAAATTCACTAATTTACCTCATACCTCTTCTGTCAAAGCCATCGAGGATTGTATAGCAGATGTCACACCAATATCCATTGCCCTCATCACATTCAGAGGTGTTTTGTCTCACAACAATTGAAAATAAAATAACAAAATATTCAACGTAATCAATGATGTGCATAAAAACTACACAAATCTATTAAGTACTTGATTCATTAGTTAAGCTCTTTATTCTATTACCTACGTGAAGGTTTGAGTAAATCCACTGCCACTGGGAAGTGCTCTATCAAAACCTCCAATATTAGTCTGTTCAACATCCAAAATCGAATATTATATTACCATTCATAAAATAATGCTGTTAACATGAAATAAATTTATAATTGTTTACTAATTACATACCCTAGCGATAGGTGTACTGCAAAAATAGGTTGGTGGGGGGCCGGTGTATCCAGTCTCAACACCGTGACCCTGCAATTTTATTAAAATCATAATTTTTTTTTAGTTAATCTTGCATTTCAAAATTGAAATTTAATAAATTAAATTCAATGAACACATGCACTAAATTTTACCTAAGTATCAATGCCATATGCCTCATGCAAAATGTCAGCTGCCCTCTCCATCTCGATAGCTGTAGACGGATCCTGTGTACCAATCTCCTAAGTGTCGGTGGGGTCATATGAAAAAGTAGCCCCGCAAGATTGACACACATGTGTTCGAAGGCCACCACTCGAAGACTCCCCTGGATGGTGCTATATAATAGGGCTAGTATGATGGATGACACTCTGGGTCAAACTGCTGATTGCCTGCAATATCTCTACATCAACACTTTCCTTCATGACGAAAGGCATAACAACGTGCTCACGAGATGGCCTAGTGAGAGATTGTCTACCTTGCTGTGTAGGATTCGGCTGTTCACCTGGTCTAGCCAGAGCTGACCCCCCACCTCTCCCTTGGAAATATCTCATATCAAAATAATTTGGGATTTTGTTCAATATGAACTCACTATATAGTTTCCTAAGGAAATATTGTGGGACCTCACAATTGTTGCACAATGGGTAATCGAAGACCATGTACCACCTATCATAAAATTGGTCCCTAATCTATTAGTGGTGGCACCAATGGATTGGAAACCTCTTCGCATTGAGGGTAAGATTTTTATTTGTGCTTGGGTTGGTGAATAATGAGCACAAATCACCTTTTGTAATTTTTAAATCCTTCACATCCTTGTATGATAGTTTATTGGTATAATAATCCCTAGCCACCTGCCTCCACTCTTGCCATCCATATTTTTTTGCTAATTGAATCTACATTTTTTAACATATCTTTTAATGAATTTACTAGGGTCATTATTTCTATGGTTGAACCATTTGGATCACTCAACCTACTAATCAAATCCTCAATTCTGTTTTTGTTGTTCTCAATTTCACTCATTAAATTTTCTTGAGTGCCAGGAGGGGGTTGAGTCATTGGTGGAGGAGGTTGATGTTATGGTTGATTTTGATCTTGAGGATTTGGTTGGTCTTCCTATTGAGGATTTTGAGGGTTTGCAAGTTGATTTGCATCTCCTAAAAATTCAAACAAATAGATATCAACTTCAACCTAAAACTAACAAATTCAACCTAAAACTAACTAATTCAAAATAAAAACCATAGAATCCTTACCTGTTATAGCTCCTCGTCATCATCGCGCCATTGTTGTGAAGAAATAGGGATTTTTGGTGAAGAAATTTGTTGAAATTCTACTCCGAGAATGTGAGCGCGAAATTGTGGTGGTTTTGGCCACGGTTGCAAAAAAAAACCAATCGAAATCCTAATGAGATATTTTCATTTCTTTTTTTTGCTTTTAACAATCAATAACGCGAGTGTGTTATAACATGCTCATGTTATTGGTTTGTAGTTGTTGAGCCTCAGGCTTGGCATAACGAGCCATAAAATGAGTGCATTATGGTTTTCCAAATATTTTTTTAGGGGGTGTCCATGGAATTGCTACCCATTTCCATGCACCCACCCATCTCTCCTTCCCTATATACTTTTCTCTACCTCTCTCCATCTCTGCCTCTCCCTCCCTCATTCCCTCTCATCTCTCCTATCTCTCTCCCCTCTACCCTTAACCCTCTACCCTCTACCCTTAACCCTTAAACCCTCTACCCTAGCTTGCCAATTCGATGAAATTGGGAATATAGTGGCCTATTTGAAAAAATGGGTCCAAGAAATGGGGTCTCCTAGTGATTTACATCACTGAGAGACCCCATTTATTGGACCCATTTTTTCAAATAGGCAAGTTAGGTTGCCAATTTCATCGAGTTGCCAAGCTAGTGGGCCCACTGGCTTGCATATTCAGTGAAATTGGCAATGTAGTGACCTATTTGAAAAAATGGGTCCAAGAAATGGGGTCTTTCCATGATTTACATCACTGGGAGACCCCATTTTTGGGGCCCATTTTTTCAAACAAGGCAAGTTAGGTTGCCAATTTCACCAGATTGGCAAGCTAGTGGGCCCTCTACCCTCTATCTCTCTCCCACTCACTTCCTCTCTCTCTCTCTCTCTTAGTCTCTCTCAAATATCTACCTCCCACCCCCACTCCCTCTCTCAGGTCTCTCTCTCTCTCTCTCACTCCCTCCCTCTATCTCTCTCCCCTCTCCCCTTAACCCTAAACCCTTAACCCTTAAACCCTAAACCCTTAAACTCAAAACCCTCTACTCTTAAACCTCTACCCTCTATCTCTATCAATTCTCTCCCTCCTACCCCCTCTCCCTCTCTCAAGTCTCTCACTCACTCACTCCTTCTATCTCTCTCCCCTCTACCCTTAACCCTCTACCCTTTACCCTTAACGCTTAAAACCTTTACCCTTAACCCTTAAACCCTTAAACTCTCTACCCTTGCTTGCCAATTTAATGAAATTGGGAATGTAGTGGCCTATTTAAAAAAATGGGTCCAAGAAATGGGGTCTCCCAATGATGTTACATCATCAGGAGACCCCATTTCTTGGACCCATTTTTTTAAATAGGCCAAGTTAGGTTTCCAATTTCACCAAATTGGCAAGCTAGTGGGCCCTCTACCCTCTACTCTTAACCTTCTACCCTCTATCTCTCTCCCACTCACTCCCTCACTCTCTCTCTATCTCTCTCTCAAGTCTCTATCTCCCACCCCCTCTCCCTCTCTTAGGTCTCTCTCTCTCTCACACTCATTCCCTCTATCTCTCTCCCCTCTACCCTTAACCCTAAACCCTAAACCCAAAACCCTTAAACCCTCTACCCTCTACCCTCTATCTTTCTCAATTCTCTCCCTCCTACCCCCTCTCACTCTCTCAAGTCTCTCACTCACTCACTCCTTCTATCTCTCTCCCCTATACCCTTAACCCTCTACCCTAAACCCTTAACCCTTAAACCCTAAACCCTTAAACCTGAAACCCTCTACTCTTAACCCTCTACCCTCTCTATCTCTCAATTATCTCCCTCCTACCCCCTCTCCCTCTCTCAAATCTCCCACTCACTAACTCATTATATCTCTCTCCCCTCTACCCTTAACCCTCTACCCTCTACTCTCTACCCTTAACCCTTAAACCCTCTACCCTAGCTTGCTAATTTGGTGAAATTGGCAATGTAGTAGCCTATTTGAAAAAATGGGTCCAAGAAATGGGGTCTCTTTATGATTTACATCACCAGGAGATCCCATTCCTTAGACCCATTTTTTCAAGCAGGCCAAGTTAGGTTGCCAATTTCACCGAATTGGCAAGCTAGTGGGCCCTCTACCCTCTACTCTTTATCTCTCTCCCATTCACTCCCCCCCTCTCTTTGTCTCTCTCTCTCTCAAGTTTCTACCTCCCAACCCCTATACCTCTCTCAGGTCTCTCTCTCTCTCACACTCACTCCCTCTATCTCTCTCCCCTCTACCTTTAACCCTAAACCCTTAAACACAAAACCCTCTACTCTTAACCCTCTACCCTCTATCTCTCTCAATTATCTCCCTCCTACCCCCTCTCACTCACTCACTCCTTCCATATCTCTCACCTCTACCCTTAATCCTCTACCCTCTACCCTTAAACCCTCTACCCTAGCTTGCCAATTCGATGAAATTGGGAATGTAGTTTGAGGTATAGGTTTGAGGGTATAGGTTGAAGGATTAGGGTTGAGGGTCCAATGTATAGGGTAGAGGGTATAGGGTTTGAGGATTAAGGGTTTAAGGGTTGAGGGTTGAGGGATTAAGGGATGAGGGTTGAGAATTGAGGGTTGAGGGTTTAATGTATAGGGTAGAGGGTTTAAGGGTTTATGGTTTAAGGGTTGAGGGTTGAGGGTTGAGGATTTAAGGTTGAGGGTAGAGGGTATAGGGTTGAGGGATTAGGGTTGAGGGTCCATTTTAAAGGGTTGAGGGTTGAGAATCAAACCATAAACCCTACACCCTCAAACCTCATCCCTATACCCAATACCCTAAACCCTAAACATTATCCCTGAACCCTTAACCTTATAAGTGAATGCTAAACCCTACATTAAACCTTGTACCCTAAACCTTGAACCCTAAACCCTCAAATTTCAACCTTCAACCCAATACCATCAACCCTATACCCAATAACCTCAACCCTATACCCAATATCCTAAACCCTAATCCATATACCATATACACTTAACCCTACACCCCCAACCTTGAACACTTTACCTCAACCCTTAACCCTATACCTTAAACCCTAAATCCTACACCTTCAACCCTCATGACTATACCCTATACCATCAACCTTATAACCTAAGCTCTGAACATCATCCCTCAACCCTATACTTAAACCCTAAACCCTACATTCAACCTTGTACACTAAAACCTAAACCCCAAACTTCAATCTTAAACCCAATACCCTCAACCCTTTACCCAATATTCTAAACTCTAATCCCTATACCCTATACCTTAAACCCTAAAACCTACACCCTCAACCTCATACCCTAAACCCTAAACATTATCCCTCAACCCTATACTTAAATGATAAACCCTACACTCTCAATCCTGAACCCTATACCTTATACCCTACACCCTACAACCTAAACCATAATCCCTATACCCTATACACTTAACCTCATACCCTCAACCCTAAAAATTATACATCAACCCTCAACCCTCAAACTTATACATAAATCCTAAACCCTAAACCATCAACCCTAAAACTAATATCCTCAACCCAATACCCTCAACTATATACCCAATATCCTAAACCATAATCCATATACCCTATACACTTAACCTTATACCCTCAAACCTAAACACTATCCCTCAACCCTCAAACCTATACCTTAAACCCTAAACCCTACACCCTAAACCCTAAACACTTTCCCTCAACCCTATACTTAAACATAAAACCCTACACTCTCAAGCCTTAACCCTATACCTTATACCCTTAACCCTACACTCTACACCCTAATCCCTATACCCTATGGAGTATAAAGAGAGGGAAGGAGAGGTAGAGAGACATGAGAGATAAAGAGTAGATAAGGAAGGATAGATGGAGGGAGAGAGAGGGAGGTGAGAGAGGTGAGATAGAGAGTAGTAAAGAAAGTGTGGTAGGGAGTTATAGAGAGATATACGGGTAGAGAGGGATAGGTGAGATAGAGAGAAATAGAGAGAGATATAGATACAGGGAAGGAGGGAGGGTGGGTGAGAGAGGGGGGGAAGGGAGAGGTAAATAGGGATAGGTGAGATAAAGATAAGTAGAGAGAGAATGGTGAAATCGAGAGGATAGAGTGAGAGAGAAAGAGAGTGAGGGAGGAGTGAGAGAGAGTGAGAGAGAGAGAGATAGAGGGAGGGAGAGGAGATATAGAGAGGATATAGAGGAAAAGGTAGGGAGGGATACATCTGGTGAGAGAGAGAGAGGGCTAGGGGAGATAAAGATAATTAGAGAGGGAAGGAGAAGTAGAGAGAGAAGTAGAGAGGGAATGAGGGAGGGAGAGAAGCGAGATAGAGAGGTGTAGAGAGAGTGTTAGGGAGTGATAGATGGATATGTAGGTAGAGAGGGAAGGAGAGGGAGAGGTATGGATGGAGAGAGTGGGAGGTGAGAAAGAGAGTAATAGAGAGAGAGAGTGGTAGGTTGTGATGAATGGAGATCTAGGTAGAGAGGGAGAGGGGAGATATAGATAAGTAAAGAGGGAGGGAGAGAGGGAGGGAGATGTAGTGAGGGAGAGAGAGGTGAGATAGAGAGAAATAAAAAGTGGTGGAAGGAGAGGGAGGTAGAGAGAGGGAGAGAGGAGATAAAGATAAGTAGAGAGGGAAGGAGAGGTAGAGAGAGGAGATATAAAGAGAATTAGAGAGGGAATGAGGGAGGGAAGGAGAGGTAGGGAGGGAGAGAAAGGTGAGATAGAGAGGTGTAGAGAGAGAGAGTGGTAAGGTTTTATGGATGTAGAGGTAGGTAGAGAGAGGGATTGGGAGATAGAGAGTAGATAGGGATGAAGAGAGGGAGAGAGAAGTATGGAGTGAGAGAGAGGGAGGTGAGAGAGAGGTGGGGTAGAGAGAAATAGAGAGAGTGGTCAGGAGAGAGAGAGAGAGAGAGAGAGAGAGAGAGAGAGAGAGAGAGAGAGAGAGAGAGAGAGAGAGAGAGTTCTTGAGATCAAGGGAGAGAGAGTCAAATAAAGGGATGAAGATAGTGAGAGAGAGGTCTAAAGTGTAAGGGATAAAAATGAGTGAGATAGAGAGAGAAATAATAAAACTTGATGATTACTAAAATTTGACCTCCTGATTATTGAAATTTGACTAAGTCTGAAATTTATGAGATCTTCCAAAAACTAGAATTTGCATTATAACTCCTAGATATCCAAAACCACTCTCAAAAATCCTGAAACTATATGTACATGAAATATAGCTTAAAGTATAAGAAAGTAAATGTCCATATGTAAATGTACCCTTAAACCCTAAACCATGTACCCTTAACCCTCCCTCCCTCTATCTCTCTCCCACTCCCTTCTCTCTCTCTCTCTCTCTCTCCTCCCTCTTCTCTCCCTCCTCCCTCCTAGTCTCATCTCTCACTCACTCTCCTGTCTCCTACCCCTTAACCTCTACCATATAAATTGATCTCAGACCCTCATCTATCTTTCCCTCCCTCCTCTTTCCTCTACTTCTCTCTATCTCACATCTACCTCCATCTCTCCCTCCCTCCCTCCCTCCCTCCCTCCCTACCCTAATCCCTCAACCCTATACCCTTAATCGTTAAACCCTTAAACACTCAACCCTAAACCCTAAACCCTTAACCATTAACCCTTAACCCTTAAACCCTTAAACCAGAAAACCCTAAACCCTTAACCCTTAAAACCTAAACCCTTAAACCCTCTACCCTCAACCCACTACCCACTACCCTCAACCGTATACCCTCAACACTTAAACCCAAGTAAACTCTCTACCCTAATCCCTCAACCCTCAACCCTTAATCCATCAACCCTTAAACCCTCAACCTTCAACCCTTAATCCTCAACCCTCAAACCTTAAACCCTAATCCCTCAACCCCTATACCCTCTACCCTATACATTGGAACCTCAACCCTATACCCTCAACCCTCTACCCTCAACCTTAAACCCTCAACCCTCAACCCTCAACCCTTAAACCCTCAACCGTTAATCCATCTATCCTCTACCCTCTATGCTCTACCCTATATAGTAAACCCTCAACCCTCAATTCTCAATCATCAACCCTTAATCCCTCAACCCTAGGTAGGCAGGGAAACATAGGTGAGATACAAAGTGATAAAGGGAGAGGTAGGTAAATAGAGGGAGAGGGTAGATAAATATAGGTAGAAAAGGAAGGAGACATAGAGAGAGGAGAGATAGAGAGCAATAGAGAGGGGAGGAGATAGAGGTGAGTGTGTGTATGTGCAAAAGAGAGAGAGAGAGAGAGTTAGGGAGGAGACACAGTTGAGATATAGAGTGATGGAGGGAGAGGTGGGTAAAGAGAGTGAGAGGGGAGATACAGATAAATAGAGAGAGATGATAGATAGAGAGAAGTAGAGAGTGGAGGGATGGAGGTAGAGGAAAGGAGATATAGGTGAGTGTGTGAGAGGGAGAGAGAGTGAGAGGAGAGAAAATGAGGGGAGAGAGGAAGGGGGAGAGAGGAAGGGGAGAGAGGGAAATAGAGTAGAGAGGGAAGGGGGAGAGAGAGAGTAGAGAGGGGAGAGTAAAAGAGAAAGAGGAGGGAGGGAGAGAGAGAGGTAGAGAGAGTGGTAGGTAGTGGCAGGAGAGGTATGTGGAGAGGGAAGGAGAGAGGGAGGGATAGGAGGGAGAGAGGGAAGGAGGGAGAGTGAGATGGAGAGAGAGTGGTGAGATAGAGAGTAGAGAGGTAAGGAGAGAATGATAAAGAGAGATAAAGAGAGAGAGGGAGGTTGGAGGGAGGAAGAGGTAGAAAGGGATAGGTGAGATAGAGAGAATGGTGATTTAGAGAGGAGGGAGTGAGAGGTAGGGATAGAGATAATGGTGAGATAAAGAGAAGGAGAGAGTGAGAGAGAAAGAGAGGGATGGAGAGATAGAGAGAGAGGTAGGTAGAGGAAGGGGGAGGAGAGATAGAGAGTAGAGAGGGATGGTGAGAGAGAGTGATGAAGGGATAGGTAGGTATAGAGAGAAAGAGAAGGGAGGAATAGAGAGTAGAGGGGAGGGAGGAGGGAGGAGCAGGGAGGAGATACTAGAGAGGTGTGTGTGTGTGAGTGAGAGAGATAAAATGGTGAGGAGGAATAAAGAAAAGGAGAGTAGAGAAAGAGGGAGGGAGGGGGAGGGACAAAATAGTAGAGATTGGGAGGAGAGACAAAAAAAAAAGAGGGATGATGAGGTTGAGAGAGGAGGAGAGAGGAGATAGAGAGAAGTAGAGAGGAAGGAGGGAGGGAGGGAAATTAGTGAGAGAGATTGGGATGAGAGACAAAAATAAGGGGAGGGAGGGTGAGGTTAAGAGAGGGAAGGAGAGGAGAGATAAAGAGAAGTAGAGAGGGAAGGAGGGAGGGAGTGTTAGGGAGGGAGATAGAGGTTTGTGTGTGTGTGAGAGAGATATATATATAGAGATGAGAGAGTGAGAGGGAGGGAGAGATAATTATGAGACAAAGAGGAGAAAGTTAGAGAGAAAGAGGGGGAAGAGAGAGATAGAGAGTGAGAGAGATGTAGGTAGAGGGAGGGAGAGGAGAGATAATGAGTAGAGAGGGAAAGAGGTAGGGAGGGAGACATAGGTGAGATACAAAGTGATGGAGGGAGAGGTAGGTAAAGGGAGAGAGAGGGGAGATACATATAAGTAGTGAGGGAAGGAGATGTAGAGAGATAGAGAAGAGATAGAGAGAAGTAGAGAAGGGAGGGAAGGAGGTAGATGTAGGGAGGAGATAGAGGGTTTGTGAGAGAGAGGGGAGAGAGGGAGGAAGGGAGAGAGAGAGGGAGTGGAGAGATAGAGAGTAGAGAGGAGAGAGTGAGAGAGAAAGATGATACAACTTGTTGACTACTAAAATTTGACCTCTTGATTAATGAATTTTGACATGCTGATTCTTGAAATTTGATTGAGTCTGAAATTTTTAAGATCTTCCAAGAACTAGAATTTGCATTAGAACTCCTAGAGATCCAAAACCACTCTCAAACATCCTGCCTATATACATGAAATAGAAGTTAAAGTATAAGAAAGTAAACATCCATATGTAAATGTCAACTTATAATTAAATGTTTATTTCATGTATATAGTTTCCCTGAAAGATAACAAGAAGGAGACAAGAAAAAAAAAGATTTTTTTTTCAATGTAGACCAAAACGCAAGCGTGTTATGACGCACTTGCGTTTTGTCAATGCATTCACAAAACACAAAAGCCATGTCAAAACTGAGATATAACGTGAGCACGTTATAATGCGTGCATGTTATATCTTGATTTGGGAATCCCCAAGCTTTGGGATTGGTATTTGCCTTGGAATACCAACCCAAAGGCTTGGAGGGTATTCCCAATGACCAAAGACATGTTTTTGCAAATTCTACAATATTTCACATAATCGGGTTCGTGCTCACTGTCAGGATTGCACATGGTTCAATATCAAACAAATCAAACATTTGGGTAATGTTAGGTTCTCTCTTAGCTATCCAACGATGTAATGTTTTTCACTTTCTAACAATGTTAAGCCTTTCATCCATAATTTCTTTTGTTTGTATGTCTCTTTTTTGGCAAAAAGTAGTGTTTGGTGTTTTTATTTTTATAAATTAATCGTCGATTAAAATTTCAAATAAATTATATTTTTAGAAACTAGACTCCATTCTACAAATTAATTTTTTTTTTTTAAAATTTTTTTCTATTAGTTTCCAAAATTTGTAGGGGTAGGACGGCCAAAATTCTGTTTTCCAAGAAGTGTCCACTTCGAAAATGAGTAAAAAATAAAATATTCATTAAAAAATATTCAAAAAAATCATGCATCAACTACATAATGTTATCTAACTTCTGACCATAGCGATTTTAAAAATACTAAAAAAAAGTTCACTGTACGAGGGTCGTACAAGAGTTGCTATGCTATGTTTTTCTAACAAAAACAACACCAATTTGTGTACATACCTCATTTGAACCCCTTAATATCAACCATTTTCAAAATAAATTAGTAGTTTAGAAAGTAAACTCGGAGCACTTCGATCCTTCTTTTTGTTCCATCTCAAAATTTTGAGTGTAACTATCCCCAATTTCACGTCCAAGGTCAGTATTTCTTGATTTTAGAGAAAAGTGGCCACTAAATCCCCCTTTTTGGGAACCATCTTGGTGCACTTAACCATGATGTAAACTAGTAAAATATGTATTTTTTAGTATATTTAATGTTTGTATTTTTTTGAAAAAATATATATATTTTTTTAAACTAGTTTTTAATAAATTAACACTATAATTTGGTTTCTGATAAAATGTTGAAAAATGAAGTTGCATGAGACCAAATTTTTTATAGAAAATTCTATTTTTTTTCTTTCAAATTTTTGTGTGTATTTATAACTTGAAACTTTAGTGCATGGATATATATTTTTTCAATTCTAAAAAATATGTATTTTTAAATAAATATTAAAATGTGTGTGAATGAAAAAATAGTTGTTTCCATTGGATGCTAAATTTCATATTAAATATTTATCTAAAATGGAAAAAGAATTATACAATCTTGAAATAGATTCTTCTATGTAGTGCATCATTTTTTTTTTAATTTTTAAAAATAAGTTTTAGTATTTTTCCTTGGTATGGTAATCAATCTAATATTTTGTGTTGATAACCTATTTTTAGTAAAAATAAAACATAAAATATAAATAATAATTAAACTATTAAAATAAATATATTTTTGAAAACTACACTTATGGATCTACAAAAGGGTATTTTTATATTTTTAAAATAATGTTATTTACATTGGCAGGAGTTATTGAAACTTCAAGTTTTTCAAATAATTTTGTGTTTTTGGTAAATTGGATTCAAAGTGATACTCCATATATTTTTAGGCAATAATTTTAGTTGAAAAAGTAGTGGAAGTATCTAACTTAGCTAGAATGAATCTTACTAGATCATATGTTTGACTAAAATTGATTTTTAGTTAAAAATACTTAAATTTAGTTGTGCTGATAAGTTGGCTGAAAGTGTGACACAACTTTGTGCTTTTACCCACATCCAATTCGATGACCATGGAAGATCACTATTATCTAATTAGCACACCTTTAAAGTATAGTCACCGCTGTCTCTAGCCGTTTGATTATTTAAAATAAGTAATTTATATAGGGCTGATTGTAATTGGTGTAAACTTATTGTTGCTTGAATGATGATGTTCTATTGTTCCAAAGACATGCAAGGTCTTTCAAAATGTATGCTCTTACCATTGAGTGATTCCAATCACTCTGCTCATAAAAATTAATCCCTTTTACTATGCATGATGTTTAAATATAGAATGATTCTAATCGATTCCATTATTAGGTAACTCTTATTAAAAATGTTACCCTCTATTTAGGAATGGATTTAATAGTTTGAGCGATGTATATATTCTATCATTTCCAACACTAATTCTTTGAATGGAACTGAATGATGTACATGCTTTTCATTCTAAAAATAAATGATAATTTAAACAGTGTTGAACGATATGTGTGTTCGATTGTTCCGCGTATTTTTACTTCCAAGTGGTGCTTGTACTACCTGAACAACAACAATAATATTGTCTGACATGATATAAAACATTTTAATAGATGTTGTAAACCAAATGATATTATTCATATTGTTCTCAGTGTTAATGATCAAAACAAAATGATATTTTATTTCATATCATTTTAAACAATGTATCATATTTTTAAAAGGTTTCGATTCTAAAGGATGTGAAAGTATATCATACTTGATATTGAGGAACTTTAAACATAAGTTTAATCTGAACGATGTGTAGCGTTGAGAGTAGGTTATCTTTCAAATATACTTTTTTTAGTTAGAACAATACATATGACGTTGCTAAGTACATGATGATGCTTTTATCAGAGTAATTGGAATTGGTTGGTACCAAGTCTCCACATAACTTAGTACACCTTTGGACATTTATTTTTCTAAAACTAAAGATGACTTGGTTATAATTACCTCATAATGTTCATATAGAACACATTGAATCAAGAATAGTATTGTTGGATGTAGTCAGAATGAAGATAGTAATGTTTAGATTCTGTCTTAACTCATATTTACTTTGGTTTCGATTGCATTTTGTGTTACTAACTTGTCACATTCAGGATGGAATTTAGACTTAAAAAATAGTCTAGTGAATGCTTTGATAATTATATATTTTTTATATCTTCTCTTGAATCTACTTGTTGTAGATCAAATTGTGCATGAATGAGAAATATGGCGGAAGTTGATGTCCTTCTAAACATAGTGATCATCAAGTAGAATGGATCTTTTTGTTTATCTTAAAGAATGTATACACATATGTTTATATAGATAGATGGCCATATATGTATACATGCATAAATACTCCATTTATGTATATACACATACATGCGATATATCTTCTTATTTATTATTGCATTTTAATTACTTCCATGTACTATTTCTTGCTTGTTCTTATATTGGATCTATTGCATTTCTTGATATGCACTTAAGGAAATATTATTGAAAGTATTACATACATATAGACATGATATCATATTTGAAATTTGCAAAAATTTTAAGAAGTGATGGACCAATCAATGTTTAAGATGAATTGGAATGTAACCTACATGTCTAAATATGTATGTGCACAAGCATCAAGGATGATGATATTTTTGGTGTAATCCTTGTGTTGAGCAATCATGATATGATTAGATTTTGATATAATTTACTTCACATATTCTGTTACTCCTATTTAGTATTGTATTGCTAGTTTTCCTCATGGTGGGTTGGGTATTCTTCAATGGACCGAAGAATTATGGGGAAGTGATTCACTTTGTGGTGGGGTAGAAACATTAGCTAACAATGTTTTCACCCTCGAAGTGATCGAAGGAGCTTTAAGGTCGAAAGGATCCTGTCAGGAAGGCTCAAGTTTTCAGCTGTGTATAGTCTTGATATTGACCAAGAGGTCTATTGTAAGGGAAATGTTCCCATATGAATTTCCTTGTAAATGACACATGTACTCCAAATTATAAACTTAATATGATTATTTTATCATTATTCTTCTGTATTGGGCATGTGTCATATATATACGCATGATGATGTGTAATTTGTTTATTTAATTAATCTTTAATTTATGGAGGTTATTAAGGTTACTACAGATGAAAAAAAATACTCTATGTGACGAATGACATAGTATAGGTTAACTACACTTGATCCATAAGGATTTGAAGCATACTTAAGACACTAAACATCAATCCCAATAAGAAATTGAATGTAAGAAAAGATGAAATAACCATTAAAACTAGTATTCTAAAACATGAAATCTTGAAGAACATCTAATCTAAGACATTGAAATTTATCCTATTGGGGGAGTGGTGTTGCATTGATGTGGAATGGTGACCCTTTCCTGATCCCATGGATAATGAGCTCGTTTCAATCAATTTTATTGAAGAAAACTGATGAAATCGAGGATAGATGTGTATGAAACATGATGAAAGCTACGATTGATGTAAATGTATGTGAATCTATTTAAATAGATGCAAGATTTAATGTTGTAAGTCCTAATTCTAAAATATGCTAAATGGATGAAACTAAGTTACCATGGAAGCCATTAATGGATGTTTAAGCTACTATGATAACGATTTAAACTAAAAAAATGCTAAAATATGCTAAGTATGGATGCAATGAGAGTGATTTTAACAACACAATTTTACTATTAAAAGATGGATCCCTATTCAATAGATGGCTAGTCTATTTATAGAAATAGGCAATGAGAAACCAATGGTAAAGATTGAAAGAACCAATCAATGGCCAGGATGGAAAGAAGGGTGAGCACTTGGATCAAATATTATCATCAATGGATGATAATCAATGTTCACATGGATCAAGGAAAGAACAAGGGTTGAGAATGATTTCAACAAACACACTTTGTAACAAATTTGAAAGTTTGTTACAAAGTTTGTTTGAAATAAATCATTCCAATTTTGGAGCCAAACAGGAGAATATTCCTTTGGTTCATATTCTCTATGCAAGTGGATTAGAGGGAAATTAGCAATTTAGTTAAATATAAAACTAAATTTTAATGTGCAAGATGAAGAAATAATATGATATTCATTAAATAATCGACTTATTTAATGAAAAGGGGGTTTGAATATTTAATTAAATAATTAGGATTATTTAATCAAAGAGTGAATATAGGATGATTTTGGAAGAATTTAATTGAATAATTTGGAGATCATTTAATCAAATAGGAGTATTAATGTTAACATGATGAATTAGTCAAATACTGTGAGTTATTCAATTAATAGGAGTTTTAGGTGAATTTAATCAAATATTTGACATTATTCAATTAAATAGAGAAATTAGGATGAAATCGAAATAGATTATGTTAGTTAGCCAATATGATCCATCATGACATTTTTAAGTGTCTACACTCTCAATAAAGAATGAGAAGGACAAAACCTCATGCAAGTAAAAAGACCCGCCATAAGAGAGAAGAAGAGAGACCCAATGCAATGATGGTAGATGATCAAAATTGAATGTAGAATTCAACCTCGTTGAAAAAAATTCCTCCCCTTAGGAAGAAATAAAAAAAAGATGGTATGTAGGATGTCTTCCCATTCCTGAATGTAGGAAGAAACAAAACCAAGATGGTATGCAAGATGTCTAGTCATTCCTAAAATGAAGATGAGGGAAGAAAGATGATGTGTGATTTCTTTGAAGTATTCTCAAGTGTCTCCATGTTGATGTCAAAAGTTTTCACACTCCAAACATGCGTTCTAGGCCACATTGTAGAAGGAAAAAATCGAGAATCTCCTAGAAATGATTGTAGAACGTAATCCAAAGATAAAGATACCTCCCCTAAAGAAAAATAAGCCTCCTCCAATTGCTGCTCAAAATTTTCCATACTCTTGTCAAATTTTGAGGAATGATCATGTCGAGAATGAATATGAGGGTCAGAGTGTTCCCTCACTATAATTGAAGAAGTATAATCTCCATCAAAGAGAAGATGTATGCAATCAATGGTGTCTCCCAAACCTAAAATGTGGGACTCAAAATAAACCAGCAATGTTTATTAATAACTCATCCCAAATAGCCATCTCTATAAGATAATGTATGTCCTACTACATTGAAGCACAAGGATCCAAATTGTGGAAAAACAAGCATAATTAAAAAAAAAAAAGATGAAGGAGATGGAATATCAACAGATGTCCCTCGACCCTCAGTAGATGAGAGAATAATGAGATTCAAATGACTAGATTGAATCTCCTAAAAAGTATCTACACTAGATGTTCGAGTGTGAACATCTGTCGAAGGAATAATAAGAGAAAAATGTGAGAAGGTGAAGACACGAGATTGATGATCAACCTCCCAAACTACAATGATATCTCTACTATGTAAATCCAATATTATGACATAATCTGGTGTGAACACAAAACTCTTGCACCTACTCCACCATGTGTGATTTGCTTGATAAAAAAGATATTGGTTGACAATGAAGGCAAATAAAGAACATCAAATTAAATGCTTTGTCATCCATGTCAATGGATCATTTCCCAAAAACACACACATATTTTTTTATCCATCAGGATGTGTGGTGATGAACAAGAATCAAATGAAGAAAACATACTCTCTGATGAAGTCATATGATGCGAGGCTCTTGAATTGAGTATCCACCTCTTTGACTCAAAATTTGCAACTACAATAAGTGCTTACCCCTTATGTCTATCATATTTGTAGCATTAAAAATTTTCATCCTTGACAATTTCACACTATGTTTTGCTCCCCTTAAATTATTAAGCCTAATTGACCCCCTAATTTCCTAAATTATGCATTCCAAAGCCTATTTTTATCATTTTCTGACAAATTGCAAGCAAATAACAAATGAATTCATCTAATTATTTACCCCCAACACCTTAATTTCCAAAAAATAGGGCAAGGAAGGGGATTCCCTATGGCGGAAACATCCCTCTATTCTGTTTCCCTCCAAATTTGAACATGTCAATGTTAGCACATTTGAAATTCAAGTTGCAAAGGTCGGCTATCAGGATCTATTTTTTGGGAAATTAGCATAATCACATATAAATACCTAGATATTGCATCATTTGAAATCTATCTAGCAAAAAGTGAACATTGAGAGTAAGAATTATTGTGAAGAGAAAGTCAAGAGAATAATTTCAAAGATCCATTGCAGCGATTCAAGATCCAAGAATCATGTCAAATTCTATGTGAGTTCATGTATGTTCATGTTATCACGGTTTGTGAAGGCTAACCCTTGTTGTAGGTCTCCAAGAAATTCAAGAATTCAAGCAAGCAAGATCTAAGACCTTGAGGTGATGTGCATGAATTCAATCATTCAAGGAAGTCATTGAAGGGTGGTGAGTTGCAAAATTTATGGATTCATCATTCATTCCTATCATTTATCATTTATCATTGAAATTGCCTTTGTGGAAGTGGAAAAACTAACATGAGCTTTCACTAAGGAAAGCCCCTAAATGGCATAACCTTTTATCTCTCTTTGAATGTGTAGGTTTTAGGTTTGGAGAGGATTGAAGGAACTTTGAATATCATTTATCCATTATTGCATTCAAAACCTTATGCCTTGTCAACTCTTAGAAACTCACCTACAAAATTATCTAACAATGATCTGAAAAATTTGTAGGCGGGAATTAGGAGCTCAAATCCAACATTAGAGGACTGCAAAAATAGATCCAAGACACCCCTACAAAGACAAAGATGCCTTTGGGAACCTATTTCCTATTTTTACTAACACCAAAATTTCAATATAGGTACACAACACTTTTCCTTTCTTAGATCTGCCTGCAAATCCCTATTATAGTTTGTCAATTGTCAAAATCTTACATTTTTTGTATTACCTAGGCATACTCTAATTAGGTTAATCAAGGAAAACCAATACCAATCCATTTCCAAGGCTCAAAAATAAGCATATCCAGGTCTTGTTGACTCACCTTCATGGTTTAAAGTCAACCTAATCACCTTGTTGATTTGCATCATAATGTACCCTTGAAAAGGAGGAAATTAATCCTAGGTTTTATACATTAAACTTAGGGTTCCCTTTTCTTTGTTAAATTTTGGTGAACCTCACATTTTGACATCATAAAGCTTCTAAAATATGAAGTAATTCAACCTTATATCTAGGTTTAGCATTGCATTGTTTTGCATTTTTCTTTTAGGGTTTCATTTTTGCATCATAAAAGATAAAAATTCAAAAATTTGCATCTCATATTAGATCATAGGTTGTAATAGGATCAATTTCAATCATTTTGGTCAGATCTACATTCAAAAATACATTCAAAATTGCCACTTTTTGTTCAAACATTGTTACACATTTACATTTGAGTTAAATTGTATTAAGTTAAAAAAATTCTAGAAAAATACTCAATTTTAGACATGTTTTCACATAGATACATAACCCCTAAATAGTCTGATAAACATTCAAAATTTCAATTTTCACCTACCTTGTCTAGGATAGAGATGCCCTTGGGAAAATTTGTCCTACTACTGGTGGTTGAAATTTTTTTCTAAGATCTTCGTCTCTGTGCCTCAGTCTGTGTTTGCTTGCTGATTTTTGATTTGGAATTTTGGGTAAATTACTTTTTATTTTAGGAAAAATTAAAAACCCTAGGTTGTTAGAACGCATTGCAAATTCAGAAACTTACAAAATAGGAACACAATCAATTCCAAATTTGGGTATACAAATTTTCAAACAATTAGTTTCTATCACTAGTGTCTTTGAAACTAAAATTTCAGAAAGAGCCCTAGTAGGACATAAACTCCCTAGGGAATCGTAGTCCTCCAAAAATTGCTTTAGATCTCAGGAATATATTAATACTTGTTAGTTTGCAAATCTGGAATTTTATTTCCATATGTGTGTTTGTAACAGGTCTATAAGTTTATTTCTAGTCCTAGTTAGCCTTAACATGCATAAACAAAAATTGAAAAATTGGAAATTAATGATTAATATTGGAGAAAGCATAATAATATGATTGTGTTAGATCTCTTTCCAAAAATTCATTATATACCTACCAAACCCTTTAGTTGTGATGACCTTGACATGTTATCTATTATGCCCTTCGAGACTTCATCTCACCTAGATCATCCACTAAGGCTTCTAACATTCCAACAAAAGAGAATAATTGGTACTCATGATAATCATGTTAGTCATTCTCATAATATCTCTCTTGATTGTGAGAGTATCTTAACACTAGAAAATGAAATCATTGAGACATTCATTAATATCACTTTTCCTAAACTTCATTCATCTCCCAACATCTCCCCCACTTGTGAGTGTTATGTGACTTTTTCCCCCAAAGAAGAGAAATCTATGAAATAACCCTTTAGAATTAAAAGGGAGATAGAAAAATAAAGGATATTACGATCCTTTAGTTAAAATAAAGACTAATAAAGAATATGTATAAACACTCTTTAAAAAGGAAGAATAACTATTTATTTAAATAATTATTAAAAGACAACCTTTTTTGAAAGGGTGTGATGGTTTGGAAACCACCCCTTGAAAGGATATATAAATCATTCATGTGAGTTGTGGAAAAGACATTCAAGAGTGGAGAACATTCAAGGAGAAAAGAGAAAAAGGAAAGAGGAACAAAAAGGGCGCAAAGGAGTGAAGGTTAGGGTCTAGGTGAGTATTTAAAAATCTGGAGAAGGGGCACACAACGTGTGTCCAACTCAGGGTACAACGTACATTTGGGAGTGTCTCGACTAGGGTTAAGTTTATGCCGTGAAGGCCAGTTTGGTTTTGCGCAAGAACCTATTCCTTTGGGGGTGTTTGTGTCGGGAAACAAACTAGGTCCATAACCATTCCTTTGAGTGCTAGATTTCCTCTGAGTGCTGGATAGCAACCTCTCCATGACTTTAAGATAAGCATTGAGAACCATTGATTAAATAATATTGAGAATATTGTCTATATGATTTGGTGTTAATATGAATAATTTATGTGGAGGTGTTATTCCATTTACTATGTTGATTATTTAATTGTCACATGTTTTTAGCTTACATTAATTATTCACATTTATTTTGATAATATTGCATATTATAAATTATGTTAACTCTACTATTTTTTATATTAAATCCACTACTAATACTTGATAACTATAAGGGGAAAAGTGACATCACATTTGGTATCAGAGTCTAAATCTGGAATTAAAACCACTATAATACAAAAGATAGATAATTAGACAACAAACATGAAGTCTAAAAGGATGCATACATTTTTTTATTGAGAGGGGTAAACACTTTTGATTCAGAGCTATGAACCAGTGAAGTCACAAGCAGGGGACCTCATCCCTAATGTAGACACTCAACAATTATACCCCAATGGGGTTGGAACCTTGATGACAAGAAGAACAAAACAACATCTTAACCATCACACCATGCCACTATTGACAAAAAGATGCATACATTCACACATAGAAAATTTACACAATATTTTCATCTTTATCCTTTCTTCCTTTATATATACATATATATCAAATAGTATATCTCATTATACATTAACATGCACTCTATATTTATCTTATACATCAAATTATTCTTTTACTTTCTCCTACTATATCTTATAAACTTTTGTGAGGTCACATATCCTACCATCTTACAATATTTGATATTTTACAATGTGGCATTTGTCTTTTCCTCAAAAGACATGTTCATAAGATGTGTCGAGTCCAAATAATATGCCTCCTTTTGTCGTATCTCTCAAAAATATATTTACTATCATAAATATTTTACTCTTACTGTTAATTATCAGTGATGAGTATGACGAACAGATTGGTCTAATGATTAAGTGATTATATTAAATGTGGACCCAAAGGATGGATTTATTCCAATTAAAAGAGGCCATCAACCTCCAAGATAATATACTCTGAATTGTCAACTGATTTGCTTTAATTTACCATGCACCATAAGAAATAAAATTTCAACTCTACGGTGCAGTTAAAATCACAATGAACAAAATTTAAAATCCTCAATTAACTTGAATATGATTTCCTTTTCATATTCATCCATGAAGAGGTATCTTCATATTGGAAGGTCTCCCTCTCCAATAGGCGCACTAACACTTCCAACTGGAATAAATAGGCTTCCAACTTCAACGACGTCCATTATCCTAATAAAGTTGATAGTTTTCAGGTCGATTGATTTGGTGTTTCTTAGATGCTTTGCACATAGCCAAACAATGGAAGGTCGGTGTTGATGAAAGGTCGAAGCCTACAATTTTACACAGATTGAAACAGTAGAAGATCTCATTCTTTTTTTTCCAGCTTGCACCTTGTCGATAATAAATTGCACCTTTGATGCCTTGTTCGAGTAAATTTTTTGTGGAGATTTCCCTTGCTACTCACGAGCCTTGCCCTAAGCCTATCATGACCTCTACAAAGTATGAGTTTTTAAACCTTAAAGGAAGACAACACAAAGAAGAGAAAGCTATACACTTATCCTTCAGCTAGTGCAATTGCTTCATGTCGGGATCAAGGGACACCGATAATGGTGAAACATATAAATGTTTGTAGATCGAAATAGATATGTATGGTGCTGCGTAGGTGAAATTCTTGTAGAAGAAAACAAAATTATAAGTCATGACCCTTACTGTCATCCCAGTATCCATTTTTTAACTATCTCTTACAGGTATTAAATTTTAATGAGATTCAGTTCTCAAAACTATCCTAACAATGGATCTGTCCTAACAAATTTCATTGTTCCACCCTACGGTCCCTTCGTTGCGAATATGCTTGCATAGGAATGGTTATGGCTATCCTGTCTTTTAGCTTCATTTATCAAGCTCACTCTCTTTTTATTGGTTCACGATTCAAGGTTTCTCTCTTCTGCCAAAATATTAGTGTAGTTCTAGATATTTTCCTAGAAACTATGGTCAATGTAAAACATTAGTTGCCCTTCACGAAGCTAGATTAACATCTGGGCATAATTTATTTTGCACAAAGTAGTTGATGGCTCTAAGCACGACATGGTGATTCTCAATTACTTACTCAAATCTTTAGGATGTTTTCCTGAAGAGCCTTTATATATTGAGAAAATACTTTAGGTTAAAAGATGAACCCTCTCATAGTGTAGATATTTAAAAATGTTCAAAATGGTATTACACACAAATCTAATATATTAACATCATTTTGTCCTAAAATCTATCTTCTTTTTTACGGGTTGATTAAATTAACCTAGTTATTTAATTAAATGCTTCATTTTTGTTTATTAATATAATTAATCTAATTAGGTTAATTCCTACCCTCTCACACTAACATTTCCTCTAGTTTAATCGAATAATGCAAATTATTCAATTTAAACCCTTTCCTTTATCTCCTCTCATTTAATTAAATAATCTAAATCATTTAATTAAATGTCACTATCCCATCTCATTAAATAAATCAATAATTTAATGATTATCCTCACATTCCTCATCTTGCACATTAAAATTTAGTTTTAATTACTAAATTTGCTAATTTCCTCTCCTATCCACTCACATATGGAATATTCTCCTATTTGGCTCCAAAAAGGGATTGATTTCCTTCAAACAAACTTTCAAAGTTGTTACAAAGTGTTTTTGTTTGAATCATTCTTAGCCCTTGATATTTTCTTGATCCATGTAAACATTTATTCTCATCCATTGATGGGAATCTTTGATCCGTGTGCTCACCCTTCATTCAGTATTGACCATTGATTTAGCAAATCAATCTCAACCGTTGATTATTCATTTTATTTCCTATAAATAGATCACTATTTGGAGAGAAATGGATGCATCTTTCAATAGAAAACTTATGTTGTTGAAAATCACACTCATTTGCATCGATGTTTCATGTTTAATAGCATTTTAGATTAATTTTCATGCATAGTTAGCTTAAGCATCCATTAAAGGCTTCCATGGCAACTTAGTTTGCATTCATTTAGCATATTTTAGAATCTAAGGCTTGCATATTTGAATCTTGTACACATTTAGCATCTAGGTTTGCATAAATTACATTAAGCATCTTAGCATTCATCATGTTAAACTAGTTTTTATCATATTTTGTTCATCTCTCATCGATTTCATCAATTTTCTTCAATAAAATTGATTGAAACAAGCTCATACTATCCAAAGGATTGGGAAAGGGTTTCCATTCCACATCAATGTGACACCACTCCCCCAATAAGATAAGATTCAAGGTCATAGAATAGATGTTTGTCAAGATTTTGTGTTTTTAGCATGCTATTTTAATGACTTCTTCATTTTGTTGATATTGAATATTTTATTGGGATCAATGCTTAGGGAATTAAATAGGGTTGAAATCTATATGGATATAGCATATTTAGTTCACATTATGACATTGGTCACATTTTGGTGCTAGAAGGAGAGTTGTACTAATCAAATATGATGAATTTCTCTTTAGATTCCTGTTTTCTTATGTTTGCAGATTCAATGATGCTATTGATGGATTCATTGAAACATATCAAATGCATTGCTATATAGTGAGACAATTTGGTTTAAAAACAATGATGCATAATTAATTTAGTGACACATGATTTAATTTTGTCACCACACATTTTAAATAGTGATGATTAAGTGGTTTTTATTCACATCATGAATTTCATTTTAGCGACACATTTGATATAGCAACACAATTGATGCCATTGTTTTATTGCAAAGCAATGTATTTGATTTTTCAATATAGTGACACACTTTTGATATTGTGACATATTTGACGAAATTCAGTGACACAATTGATTTTAGTGACACTTTTTCTACTAGTAAACAAAATAGAGTGCTAATTTTGACATGTGCTTTAAATTTTTGATTTCATGTGCTCTCTAACATGTCACTAATATCTGGTTTTGTTTTTGAGGCTAACTGATTTTGCAGATTTGGGAAAAAAACTAGGAAATTATTTACCCCAACTTGTTGGGGTCATAACTTTCTACTCGGTGCTCAAAATTCAAATCCGTTTGCACCATTGGAAAGGTCTTCAAGAGTACTAACTCAGTCCCTAAAAATTCATGTCTACGAAAATCAATTTTTAGGGATTGACGTAAATTTCAACCCCAAATTTCACTTCAAAGGCCTCCAAAAACACAATTTACTAAAACATAGAAAAATCGAAAAAATTTGAAATTTTTGATTTTTCTTAGTTCTAGTTATTGTAAAAGTTTTTTTCCACTTATGGGATGGTATAATCCCTCATATTAATCTTTGCTTCATGTTTTAGGACTACTAAAACTCCATTGGGTTTTAAAACTTACAATCTTAGGACAACTAGCTTTCAATTGGGCTTAAAATTCACAATTACTTTAAGTCTTTTCAAAGTTGGTTAAAACTGGACCCACACATCTTCATTTTGTTACATCAATTAAAATTAAACAAGGAAATCAAACACTTTCATTTGGTCCTTAAAATGAATGAGTACTTTTTTTGTTGTGACACACTTGTAGTGCATATCCACTTCACTTGCGCTTCATGTGATCTTGGGTGAAGAGAAACACTCAAGTGTACTTCATTGCTTGTGTGCACTTGTAGTATGTATCCTCTCCCCTCGTGCTTCGTGCGATCTTGGGTGAAGAGAAATAATCAAATATACTTACATGCTTTGTGTCATCCTTAAGAGAGGGCTTGCTATGCGACACACCTCACAATGGGAGAATCATACTCAAGTTCTTGCAAGCACATTTATCAATGGGATTTAAATAAAATATGTGAAATCATGAGAAATTAGCATCAACAATAGACTGCACCTAATCCCATACCTTAAGTGGAACGAGAATGGTTAAAGAGACTTAAGTGGCCAGTGGGTGAGTGTTGGTTTTGGTGTTCTTAGTTTTTTTTCAATAAGAACCTTGTTTAAATAGTGGCCAAATTTGTCCATCCAACAAGTTTTTCAAAGTGGTGCATTGGGACTTAGACTCCAAGAAGGTACTTGCCATGTCTGATTTCGATTAAATTTTCTAGAGGTAAATAGTTCATTCTTAACATACCTCTACACTCTTTCCTTGTTTGCATGTAAAATAATCTCTTCTACTACAAAGGGCATGAGACAAGCCTACCAAGAAAAACGTACCCACTTGAGCTAGGATTTTATTGCTAGTGAGTCATGTTTGACATATTGTTTGTTTCCAATTTTTTTTTAAACACACATCAACAAGTTTTCAAACTTCAAATCCTTTGGATTAAGTATGAATACCTTTTGAAAAGTCCTAATGGGTAAAAGTACAAAGTTGTGTCATAGTTTTATAAAGGAACTAGCCAACATTGATCTAAATTTTAAACTTGAATCACTATAAAGTGGCATTTGTGTTTTGAATTTTGAAATGATGTTAACTAATAAAATGTTTATTTTTTAGTATATTTTATGTTTATATTTTTTTTAAAAAAATAAAAATTTATTTGAAAATAGTTTTTATAAATTAACACTATAATTTTGTTGTTGATAAAATGCTGAAAAAATGATGTTACATGAGACGTCAAGATTTATATAGTAAATTTTCTTTTTCTTTTTCCTTCAAAATTTTTGTGTATATTTATAACTTGAAACTCTAGGGCATGGATATTTTTTTTTGCAACTTTAATAAATATATATTTTTAAATAAATATTTAAATGTGTGTATTAAAACATGAATGTTTCCACTCGATGTCAAATTTTATATTAAATATTTATCTAAAATAGAAAACAAATTATACTATCTTAATCTAGATTCTTTTATCTAGGGCATCATATATATTTTTTAATAAGTTTTAGTATTTTTCTTGACATGGTAATCAATCTAATATTTTTGTGTTGAAAACCTAATTTTAGTAAAAATAAATAAAAATTTAAACAATATTTGAACTATTAAAATAAATATATATTTGTAAACTACAATTATGGATCTACAAAAAGGGTATTTTTACTTCTTTTTTTAAATGTGATTTATATGAGTAGGAGTTGTTGAAACATTTATTTTTTTAGTATGTTGGCCTCAAAGTGGTGCTACATATGTATTTAGCCAAATATTTTAGTTGGAAAAGTTGTGGACATATTTAAAATGAATCTTACTAGATCATATGTTTGACCAAAATTGATTTTTAGTTATAAATACTATAATTCACTTGTGCTGATATGTTGGCCAAAAGTGTGACACAACTTTGTACGTTTACCCTAATATTGATGCTTGTCCTAAGGATTTTATCCTTAGAGACTTCTAAATATTTAGGCTTATATCTAAATCCACACTTTCCAAAGTTAACATAGGGAACTATGGCCTTAGCTTCATGACTTTTCACATAATGGACTTGTGAAATCAAGGTTGCTTTGACATAGACATTTTAGTTTGAACATTAATTAAAACTTTCTTGATGTGGTAATGAAACAATCTCACTTAAGAAAAGATTAAATCAAATGAACAACCCACATTGATGTATGTTCAAACATTGACTCCCCAAGATAAGAAAATTAAGACAAGGAAAGTATTGTAAAACATTGAGTGCAAATTCTATTGTCACAATCATTGAGTTCTATTGTCAAAATCATTGAGTTCTTAAGGTTTTTTCACTTTAGAGGTATATCATGTTTCTCACTTCCTTGGTCTTGCAAAACAAAGGTCCCTTTTAGGTTAACATATTTTGGGTCAAAAAATTTCATCCATCCCCACACATTTTACATTTCACTTCACCAACAACTTTAGAAACTTTTTGGACACAACACTTTATAATTAGACAATTATCAAACTAAGGTTTAACTTAAGTACTTTGTGTGTGAAATGAATCCTTTTCCATACACTTAGTTGAGTTATTCATCACATTTTTGAACTAGTCTATCTTAAAGGTCACAAGTCTACCTTAAATATTTACGAGTTCATTAAACACCTTTTATCCAAGACATCAAAACATCAAAATCTTTAAGTCTAAAAGTGTTGTCCAAAAGTTTAGAAAGTTCACCCCCCATTATCACTCACCCATTTTTATCATCCACTCGCATCATTGGTCCAAAACACCTTAGAGGCTCAATTTTTCAACAAGGTCAAAACACAAGAAAAACATGGAATATAAACTTGATTCATACAACATGAGTGATGCAAATCAACGAGACTATAAAAGCCTTACAATACCAATTGATTATCAAAACTCACATTTATACAATTTACACATGGGATCATTATATCCTACAAACCTCAATGATACAAAAAATGCGAGTATGCCTAATCTAAATTTTGGAACACCTTTCCATATGGTAGATTTAAATCAAATTCAAAACCTACAAATCTATCAAGCAAACGATCAATACATGAGTCTTCAACAAAAAAAAAAATCCCATCAAATTAATACATTCCAAATGTGAATATACCAAATACAAACTTACCAAACATGAACATATCAAATCCACACTTGGTGAACTATGAGATAGATACGTTTGCGAATCACACCAATGTTCAAAATCCAAACAATATGTTGAAAACTCAATGTATTGATCCAAATAAAGGTAACACCATGCAAAATCAAGGTTATCTAAATCAAAGCAATGTGTTTCCCAACCACAACAATGTTCAATGCCAACCTATAATGCAAAATCTAAACATCATCCCAAATCATAACATTGTCCAAAATAAATTTGGGCATGATCCCATACAAATGCCACAAGTGTATATTCCAAATATGCTTGGCCAACAACTAAATCAACTATATCAAGGGTGAAAAAATCAAAATCAAGATCAAATTTTGTGACATAAAATTATTTCACTAAAATAGTTGATTCATTGCACCAAGGAATGTTTCCACCTCCAAATCAATACTCTTCATCGAAATCACCAAAACATTGATTTGTATCCACAACATCAATAACAAAATTTCCAACATCAATAGATTGGATATCAAGAACCACAACATCAACAACCACATAACCAAAATCAAGATATTAGATATCAAGAAGGAAAACATCAACAAAAATATATATCCCTACAACAACATGATCAATCACAAAAATATCAAACACAACAAGAAAAAGCTTCACAAGATAACAACACCATCACCAAACATGAATACACTCCTTTAGGGGAGCCATTTGAATCAACATTAAATATGTTAGTCCATGCTAAAATTATCAATATTCCAAATTCATTAAATGGGGGTGAATCTAGTGTTAATATCTCATGGTATGATGATAATGCTTATTGTGAATACTATAGCACAAAAGGTCATAACAAACCGGATTGTATCAAACTCAAATACCTCATCCAAGACCTTTTTTATCAAGGAAAAATAACTATTGAGGACAATGATCAAGATTCAACCACTAATGATAGTAGTGACAATCTCTCCACCATAATTGTTGAAAACAATGATCAAGATCTATCCATCAATGAGCACCTTGAAGATGTTTCTATCACATCCAATGATCAAATCAACATACATCAAGAGTCAATTTTTAATAATGATCAAAACCCATCGAAAAATATTCAACAATGACCCATTTTAAGAAGCATTAACATCTTTTTATCCTACGATTGAAGACATTGACAATATCCACACCACCATTTTTGAGTATAAAATTCAAGATCTATCCACCAATGATCATGTTGAAAATATATCTAGCTCATCCAATGATAAAATAAACATACCTCAAGATACACTTCATAATCATGATCAAAATCCCTCACCAATATCTAACAATGATCCATTTCAAGAAATCTTAACATCATTTGATCTCATGGTTGAATAACTTTACAAGGTTTCTACCATAGTTATTGAGGATAAAGTTGAAGATCCATCCACCAATGATGATGTTGATGATGTCTCTACATTAAATAATGAGTTAGAGGACATATCTCAAGAATTTATTCCAAAGGATGATCAACATCTTTCACCAAAGTCTAGCAATGGTCCTTTCCAAGACGTATTGAAATCCTTTGACCTCATGGTTGCAGATATTGAAGGAATCCTCAACTCAAAACTTGATCCAAATCCACTCAAAGATCAAGATGATATTGAGCCATGACCCATGCCTACTGAATATATCCAAGAACCCTTTGTAAGAAATCCATCCTTTGAAATTGAACCATTTCAAGAAATTGATCCAAAGCACATTGAAAGCAATTCCAAAATGAATCAAGATCAAGAATCAGTATCTCCAAGATACTACCATGATCTAATGGGTATTCTCCAATCCATACAAGATGTTGTGATTAATGATCGTATCCATATATCACATACTCCTCCATCTACCCATGAGATGCTTACTCCTAATAGACATATAGATGATCTTCATCCAAAATAAGAGTCTCATATTCTTGATATCATTGCCAAGGAACAAGAGTCTCCTACTCTTAATATCTTTACACATGATCAAGGCATAGCAGAATCCATATACATAAAAAAATGATCATGAAGAAGATCTCTACATGGATGGTGAATCATAAACATCCTTTGAAGGGAAAACAAAAATGGATCATGAGGAGGACTCCTATATAGATTGTAAAGCATCAACACCTTTTGAAGAAGAATCAAAATTAGACACATCCTCCATACAGATTGAAGAAAGTGAGTATGAGGATATGAAGCATTATCAAGAATCAACAAAGCTAAACAATCTTGAACATCAAGGAAATGGTTTTGTAGACACATAAAATTGACTTAGGCCCGTGAACTCGATTTTCTCCATATTTCTTCTTAACATAATTAAAACATTTAATTATGTCCTTTTGTCCAAATTCATCTATTAATTAATTGACATATTTTATTCTTCCTAACTATTTAAATAAATGAATTACATTTATTTTATTTAAATATTCCACTAATTCCTTTTGTCCTCTTTAATTAAATAAATAATTTCCTCCTAATTATTTAAATAAATAAATTTATTTATTTGTTTAAATACGTCTCTAATTCTAATTTATTCTCATTATTAAATAAATTCTCCATAATTTATTTAATTATTGGCCACTTTATCCATTTCCTCCACAATTAAATAATTAGAATTAGTTATTTAATTGTCCTATTGAGTTTTCCTCTAAATTTAAGTAAAATCATTTATTTAAATTTCCACTTGGCAATTTCCCTTTTTCCAAGTAAATAATTTTAATTTATTATTTACTATCACATGGCACACCACTTCTAAATTAAATTAGTTTTTAATTCAAAAGTCAACTCTCCCTCTCATAAATCAAATAATTTTTAATTCCCTCCAACAACCTCAAAATCCATGCCCAATATCCTCTTGTCACATGTAATTCTGACCCTTGATTTGATTTTCTCAAATCAAATTTCAACCATTCATTTTGCATTGTTGCCCTAACCCTAATTAGGGGTTATCACATGCATTTACAACCCTTGATCTTAGGGAATATTTCACTTTTAAATCTTGGCCCTCCATTCAAAATTGACATTTCTATAAAATGCCAAATTTAATCTCATTTGTCACACACACACACTTAATTTTCACATCTTTTATGCTTCAGAATTTGTATTTTTAGGCTAACATTGTCATTTTGCAGGTTTCTCCATTGCATGTAGAATTTAGTTTTACTTGCATTCTCATAGAAATCCTTCAATATTTGCCAGGTCATGGTCATAGGCATATTTTCTTACAAAAATCTAAAGGAAAACAACATATTTGTAGAAAATGGAGAAGGGATATGGAGGTGATTCATGGAGGTTTTGAAGAGATTTGGTAATATTGTTCTTGGTTTTGCATTATTTCCCCTATTGTTCTTCATAGATAAGCTAGGGTTTTATTTTTGTTTTGATTTAAGAAAAACCTAGAAATTTATCCACAGTTACATTGGTGAACTCGACACTCATTTTTATAGTTTTGTACGAATTTTTGGATTTTTCGTAGGTACAAGTATGAAGAGCCTCATTTGCAACTTTTTGAGCCACAACCGTTGTGTCGTGATGCATTTGTTCCACAGTATGACACAACTGCCATCCCGAGCCACATTTTCTAAGGCAAATGATGCATTCTCTCTATTGAGACACATTCACAAGCCAAAATGATGCATCTACCTATGCATTCTGGCTTTTAGCCTTGAGATGCATTCGCTGTGCAGAATGACACATTTGTCTGGTAAAGTTTTATTTTTTGGGTTCTTACAAAACTTCTTGATTATCTCTTTTTTGTTTAGTAGATTAGAGGTTTTTGGGGTTACTAATATTCTGTTTACAACATGTGGCAAGGAGTCTAACCTTTGTTTGTTTGTGTTTAATTCTTTTCATAATCTTAAATCAAACAAACAAATAGTCACAAACTACAACTTGCATCTACATTTCATGAGGATAAAATGAACATGCATATTCACTCATGAGCTTAAAATGAACAAAATATTGCATTACAACTCATAAGGCTTAAAATGAACATTGTTGGTCTCACATTGAGTTAAAGTTTAGAAAAAAGAAGAAAGTGTTTGAGGTATTTTCCCCACATTACAATTTTTATAATTAAAATAAACAAGTGTCTCCACTTTGTGTAACCTTGATTCAATAATAAAAGTATCCTCTCCCCTTGTGCACTTGTGCAATCTCGGGTGCAAGAGAAACTGTTATTGACTCTAGGAATTATGCCTTCCTTAGTGGAAAAAATTACTCACCCCAAGGTGATTCAAACTGGCAATACAACTTTTTATCCAAGCTACTCCCAGCTGGTATACAAATGTGAATTCTAATGGAAAACTTAGGATTGTGAGTGCGGATGTGTCACATAGAAAAATGGATCCCCCAAAACCTTATTGAGTGTAACCTCTTTAGGCTGGAATTTCTCCTTATTGGAGCTAATCTTGCCTCATGTGTGGCCACTAGAATGAGTGACCAAATTAAAAAAACTTTTGTGTAGAAGCCAAAAACCTTATCTATTCACTGGTGCAACAATGGTCATTGCCAAGACATCCACATTCTCCCAGTTCTTAGTAGAGGTGAAAAGCCTACCATGGGAGATTTATGGGGCCTTGAAGCTTGGTTGAATTGAGAAGTGAGTGTAATGTAAGGGGGAGCATATGTGGCCAACCTTCTAAATCACCCACTAAGAAAAAGTGCATTTGGGGAAACCCACATGTAATCTAGAGAATATAGTCCTTGCCAACCCTAGGATTGTGCTTGTCTTCTTTGTTCTTGCTTTCAAAATATTCAAAGACAATATGTTTTCTAAGTGTTTTTCTAAAAAAATGAACAAATAAACATCCTTCATAGATCTAGAAAAACTCTCTCAAACTGAAACAATCCTAAAAAATTTCCCAAGCTGCAAACAAAACTAAATTTTTTCACCTTGCAATGCATTTGCTGTGATTTGCACCACATTTCATATTTTGAACCTCATTCACGACTCTTTGAAATGCAATCACTCTGTTAAGCTACATTTTCTCCCTGAAACAACGCATCTGACTGTATCACAACACATTTTATTTCCAGATCACTGCAATTGACTTCCTAAACCGCATCTATGACCTAAACCGACACATTTGTTGAACTTGAGATGCATGTGACATCCTACAATGCATTTGCAACCTAAAATGATGTAGTTTCCCGTCAACTGAAAAACCAACTGTCACTGTCAAAAACCTGAGAGTAAACATTTCCAAACAATTTTCAAACACCTTTTCTCTAGAATCTCTATCCGAAACTAGAAAATGAATTGCTCAAATCCCCCATCCTTGCATTTTTTAGTTTGCATTTAGTGTGCCATAGGTCCCCATTGCACCTTTTTAGTTGCACCTTAGGTTTCACTATCATTTTTTTTAGCATACATAAACTCATAAGTCCTCATTTTTTCTAATTTTGAATAGGAAGCCTTGCCATACTTTCCAAATTTTTTCCTTCAAAAGTAGGTTGTCATTGGAATTAATCAAAATCATTTCTTTTAGTATTTTACCCCTTGTGAGCTATTTCCAACTCATTAGTCTAGTGTGGAAACCTCACTTTTTCATTTGGTCCTTTAAACAAGTCCCTTGACACTCCAAAATTGAAACATTGATTAAACTTTGAATGGTTGAGTATACTTTTCCTTAAGTATATCAATATTGAGTGCATCATAAAACTTCTTGCATTTACATTAGAACACCTTTTAGTCCTCATTGGTCTCATTGCATTTTAAATTTCCCTTTAGACAAAATTTTCATTATAGCATTCCTCATTTAAGCAAAAATCCAAAAACATAGTGTCATATCATTTGCATACGTAGGTTTGATCATCCTCCATTCTCCCTCGTTTGAGCAAGACTTATATGGTTGAAACAAGAATACTAAGAAAAAGGTGACATATGGATCCCTTCAGACAAGGAAATAACCATCCTAATGATATGAATGCAAATACAGACATGGGGAACTCTTTCATAAATCCATTCAGTGACATGAGCAGTCAATATTCCTCACACAACCCCTTTGAACTATTTATACACAAAGACAAAAATGGACAAGGATTTGTGGAACACATAGAAGCTAATACACAAAATCCTAAAGTGGCCTCCTTTGTGGAAGAATTAGTACTACAAGATTCAGACAAATATCTAGCCATGCTCCTAGACCAAGGGGCTAGGTTTCCAAGAGGATTTGACTTTAACACCTTAAGAGAAACTTCCCTTGATCATACTACTCAAACAATTCAGTCATAGTCAACACCATCACAAGATGCAAACAATACCTCCATAGGAGACACAACACAAAATTCCACACATACCATTAATGCTACCTCCATTGGTGCTACCAAAGAAAACACATCCAATGGGGTCAATTCAATGTCTATTGGGGGAAAATCAACAAATTCCACATCACATTCAATTCTAGAAGTAATATCCACCATTCCATCACAAACTGTTGTAGCAACATTTGGGGCTTCAACTAACACAATGAGAACCAATACGATAAACCTCATTGGAGAATCATCTAGTGCCATGGGAATCACATAATCAAATGTCGTGTGAAAAAACTCATCAAACCCCTTTGGGAGGAGAAAAAGATGAGATGCCATTCAAGGACCTCAACCCAATGTCCCTACCTCATCACAACTCAATACCAACACTAATATCCCCCTAAGAAAAAATACAAACATTCCACATGGGCATATTTACCAATTTGGACAAGGCAACCAAGTAACACGACACATGAATCCATTTGGTCACTAAATTTTTGAGGACAAAAAATTCTGTAGATACAATCTAACACAGTTGGGACACGCATTCCCACCTATGCATCTTAAATACATACACAAAAAAATATCCCCAATCACAATGTTCACTACCAACACATTCCAAACCAAAATACACAATATGCTTCACACTAATACATCTCAAATCAAAACATACCATCTCAACAAGAGGGGACTCATACGATACCTATCATTAACATGTGTGATGCTACAAAAAACCCCATCATGGATGTTCTCATAGCTCAACTTGCAACCTTACAGAAACAAGTGGAAAACTTGCAAATGTCCAAAAAAAATGCCCACACATCATATGACTTATGTCCATATCCTTTTGACACAAACTTGTACATGCCATTGTTTCCACCAGGATATGTGGTGCCAAAATTTTCTAAATACAAAGGAAAAAATAATCCCATCAAACAAATTAGAGAATTCACAACCAATTGCATAGACGTTGCCTATGAACATACTTACCTGATGAGACTCTTTCCTAGGAGTCTCGTACGTCACGTGCTTGATTGGTTCACGCAGTTACCTAAAGGAATTAAATCATGGGATGAATTAGCTAACAAGTTTGTCAAAAAATATGCCTATAACATTGATAGAGACATCAACATTGCCTCATTATGTAGACTTACTCAAGAAGAAATAGGTGAGGCATTTATTCCATTTTTCCAAATATGGAGAAATTTAGCAAGTCGATGTCCTATGGAAATACCAAAAAATTAAAAGGTCACCATGTTTGTGCAAAAATTCCTAGGACCACTGCAATATGGTCTACAAGTCCATTGCTACAACACTTTCACTAACCTTGTCAAAAAAGTTCAACTCAAAAAAACCCTAATTACCAAAGGTGAACTCAAATATGGCAGAAAAAACACCAACACAAACAAAAACCCAAATGCTCACACCAACAAAAAAATACTAGGTCAAAAACAAACATATCACCAACGATGGCATTGTTGATGAAAAAATAGTAAATGCAATGAGTCCTACAATTACTCTCAAAAACCTCAACCCCAAAACACACCTATGGCCACACCAACACCCATAGAAAATTCCATACAGAACAACCAAGACCAAAATCCATCAAGACAAACCAGACAATTTGCAAAGAGGAGAAATTACACCCCTTTGGGTGAATCAATTGAAGTGGTCCTCAAAAAGCTCCTCCAAAATGGCGTCATCACATTACAAGACCCTGAACCATATGACCTTGGCCAGTTCAAATCATCATGGTGGGATGCCAATGCATTTTGTGATTACCACCACATAAATGGGCATAAAACCTCCTCTTTTCGGTAATTAAGAAATCTTGTACATGATCTTATTGAAAATCATACCATTGAACTTGATGGTCAAAAATTTACTTCAAAATCAGACCATACAATTCACAAAAACCCACTAGAGGATCATGGTTCAAATACTCCCTCTACATCAAGTCCAAAGGCTAATATCAAATGAGCTAATTATGCCTATGCTGCATTTAACTATTCTAGTGGACCCATCATTAATCACCTTCGAGTTGTTGACGAATATGTCAATACTATCACCATCAAGAAAACTCTAGAATGTAATGTCACTACCTGTAGAGGCAAGGTCACAATACCAGGTCCTTCTACTAAACAACCCAAGATCACAATACCTAGTCCCTCTGCCAAACCATTACAACCCAATGGAGAATTCAATCTTATTGAACAACTAAACAAAATGCCTACCCAGATCTCCATCCTCGAGTTGCTCCGCATTTCGCCCGCACACAAGGCCATATTGGAAAAAGTCTTAGAGGAGTCTTCTATACCAACCAACATTGATGTCAACCACTTTGAAACCATTGTAAGATACTTGAATTCCCCCCATCACATAACCTTTTCAGACCTTGATTATGCCTCACCAAAGCCATTTCATAATGGTGTAATACATATCAAAGTCTTCATCCATAAAAAAAAGGTTGGACGAATCTTAGTAGATGGCAGAGAAGGATTGGATATATGCTCTCTAAAACTGGTTAAATCTCCCAGCTTCTCTGATGCTTGTGTGGACGCTACAAAAATCATTTTGATAAAGGTGTATGATGATGAGGAACACTCCTCAAGGGGAATTATCACACTTCCAATACATGTGGGGCCGATCATCATAGATACATGTCAATACTTGGATTGTGAACTACCTTACAATGTCTTGCTTGGTCCACCTTGGATCCACGCCTTAAAGGCCATACCCTCTACTTACCATAAATGTTTGAAGTTCCCCTTTGATGGCACTGAAATCACCATACCAGGAGATCCAAACCCTTTCCAATACTGTACCAATTTGAGGGCTACTTCCAAACACCACGTGCCCATCAACCATGAGGCCTCAACATCTACCTCATCCACACTCACCGAGCCATCAACATCCACTCCTTTGATCTCCAGCACACCAACCCTTGACACCATACCAAGGTTGACCCTAATATCAAGATCCAAGACATTGGTTGTAGAGAATACAAATTGAGCACGACCTATTGTATCACAACAATACCCAAGACACCTAATGTGTATGGTTGACCTTGTTTCATGATGGAGCCCAAAAAGGCTTTAAAAGTCCCTCCAACAATGATCTTCACACTATGCGGGGACATGAATGATAAAGAAATTTCTGAAATATTTGTGTGGATTTACGAAGACCCAAAAGAACTACCCCTGCTACCAACACACATATATGGCAAAGGATATGCCATATTGAAAGAAAAAGGTTTTGACATAACTAGTGGTCTTGGGATAAACAAAAATAGATGGAGAGAGCCTATCATTCCTTCTCGAAGACCAAGAAATATGGGGTTAGGGTTCAAGAAAATTAGAATTGACAATCAACATACCAATGTACTTTCAAGTGAGGATGTAATGACTCTTGAAAGTGTCGAGACAAGCAAATATTCCTATACCAAAACCAATTATCATGAATGGGAATGGGGTTTTGATAAAACCATTAGTGACTATGACATTGATGAACTAATTCTAGAACCTGAAAAACTCTCTCTCGAGGAAATATTTAGACACATGTATAACATTGATCCTCTGGATGACCATTCTAAACGTAAGGAATGGGTAAGCATTTTTTGGGCCCCAAATGATAATAAGCCTAAACTTTCGCTGAAAACATCTGACTTTCCTTGCCTCATTCTTGAACCCCTCCATGAGCTTTACACGCTCGAGCCTACTACCCATTCTTTTGAATTTCCATTTGAACCTATTGATCATAATTCTAATTCATTCATCCCTTACTTTGACTATGAGTATAACTCATCTGAATCTGAAGATGGCCCTTGGATAGAATTTGACTAGGAATTTGAGGATGACAATTCTGTCTTTACACTTTCAACCTCCATTTGCATGCTTTCTGCATCATCCCCACCCTTTTCCAACACTAACAATGGTATCTCCCTTGTGTACCCATAACTTATTGATTGGGAACAATAAGGCCCACCCACTATCGATATCTTTTAGAATGACGAAGCCATCACATAATTGATGGGAATCCATGAAGGGATACCAAGTGGGGACTATAAAGCTAGGTTCATGATAGAATTTGATTATAAAAAATATTTTGGGAAGACTATGCAATCCTCTAGTTTCAAAAATAATAAAAATAACACAAAAAAAAAAATCTTTGGGTGAAAACTGTAGGGCACCGTCTGATGACAAAAGAGTAAAAATAAAGGATCTATCTGAGGGTGAAAACCTCTTTGAGGTGCCCAAGGATGGAGGATTGGAATTTCTCCCTATCAACCAAGAGAGATCAATGATGTTAATTGAGGACACAATGGAAATCAACACAAACATTCCAGAAAATCCAAAAATGGTCATTGTCGCAACATCCTTGACAAATGAGGAAAAACTTGAGTTTTAGACCTTCTTTCAAGAGAACAAGATTAAATTCGCATGGAAATATTCCAACATGCTAGGATTAGATCCAAAAATCATTTTGCATCATCTACCTTCGCTTCCAAACACCAAACCAATCAAACAAAAATTGCGAACGATGCATCCACAAATTGCATTCCCTGTCAAGACCGAACTTAAAAAGTCATTGGATGCCAAATTTATCAAATAAATAGACTATGTAGACTAGATTTCCAACCTCATGCCCATCACTAAGCCAAATGGATAGATCTACATTTGCATGGATTTCCAAGATTTAAACAAGGCATGTCCAAAATATGACTTTCCATTGCCGAACATCAATATCATAGTAGACCTAACAATGGGGTATGATATGTTGTCCCTCATGGATGGTTTCTCTAGATATAATCAGATTCACATCCCTCCTAGAGACTAACACAAAAGAAAATTCACTTGTCCTTGGGGAACATATTGCTATAATGTCATGCCTTTTGGTTTGAAGAATGTGGGTGCCACACATCAATAGGTCATGACCACAATATTCCATGATCTTATGCACACACTAATGGAAGATTATGTTGATGACCTCCTAGAAAATTGCTTGACACACAAAGATCACCTAAAAGTCTTGGAAAAAATATTTAAGAGGTTGGAAGAATACAGGGTCTGTTTGATCCTGAAGAAGTGTGTTTTCGGGGTGACTTCAAGAATTTTTTTGGGATACATAGTTTCTCAATGAGGTATTGAAGTTGATCCCACAAAAGTTAAAGCAATATTAGACATGCCTCCACCAAAAGGAATCAATGAGCTAAGAACTTTACAAGGAAGACTATAGGCCATCCATAGGTTCATTGCACAATTAGCTGATAAATGCCAACCATTCCAATATCTTCTACGCAAGGGCATCCCCTTTGTGTGGTCTAACAAGTGCCAAATGACTTTCCAAAAAATCAAGGATTATATTTTAACACCACCTTTACTAATTCTTCCCATTGAGGGGAAACCTTTGCTCTTATATATTTTAGCAACCACTAATGCATTGGGGGCATTGCTCACACAAAATGACCATGAAGAGAAAGAATGAGCTATATACTACATCAGTTGCACAATGGTCGGATATGAACTCAACTACAAATCTATTGAACGTGCATGTCTTGCAGTTATCTTTGCTACTCAAAAGTTGTGACACTACATGCTAAATCATTAAACACACCTAGTGGCAAAGATAGATCCATTAAAATACATCCTCAGTAGGGCAACATTGACAAGACATTTCGAAAAGTGGGTAATAATCTTGAGTGAGTATGACATATAGTATATGGAACATAAGGCCTTAAAAGGACAATTCATAGTAGAAAAACTCGTTGATGCTCCTATACAAGTCGATCATCCTTTGGTAGCAGACTTCCCCGATGAGTCCATCTTTTATACAAAACTGAAATCAACTTGGAAGCTCTACTTTGATGGGTCTCATACAGTTCATGGCTCAGGGGTGGGTATTTTGTTTATCACACCACAATGGACAAGGATGCTCTTTAGTTTGTAAGAACATGTTAGAAATGTTAGGTGCACAACAATCTAATTCACACACCCGTGTAAGAGCTTAGATCGATCACTTCTCCTTGGCCCTTCACACAATGGGGACTTGACCTCATGGGTAAAATCCATCCCACCTCATCCAACAACCATATATTCATTATCAGTGCCACTGAGTATTTCACTAAGTTTATTGAAGACATCCCCCTCACCTACATCATTAGTAAGTAGATTTCCAAATTTATCCTCAATTACATTATCTACTGGTATAGTGTCCCACAATCCATGATCATAGACAACGATCGTTCATTCAAAAATCAAGATGTCAGTGAGCTTTGTGAATGCTTCCACATTCATCACCATTTTTCCATGCCCTATTATCCACAAGGAAACGGCCAAGACAAGGTGTCCAACAAAATAATCCTCCGAATTCTCAAGAAGACCATCAATGACATTGGCCATGACTGACATCTCCAACTCAACCCTGCCCTATGGGCTTATTGCACCAACATCCACACACCCACTAGAGCCACTCCATTTTCCTTGGTCTATGGATTTGAAGCCATATTATCCATTGAGGTCAAAATATCCTCCTTACGGGTCTCCTTGAAGGGACTGATTGATGATAAAGAATACTAACAGTCTCAAATACATGAGCTGGAAATGTTGGAAGAAAGAAGACTAAAGGCCTTGAACTACTTATAGGCATATCAAAACTGCCTCTATAGAAGCTATAACAAAATATTAATGGTTTGAAAGTTTGAAATTGGTGATTTGGTCTTAACACAAAATCCAAGGAATCAAGCCGATCAAGAAAAACCTGGCAAGTTTGAGCCCAATTGGCTGGGCCCTTACATGATCACTTCTGCATTTGGTAATGGTGCTTATCAGTTAGCTATACTAGATGAGGAATAATTGAAAAATCCTATCAATAGTCTACATTTATGATAGTTCTATAGTACATAACATCAAAGAGCTTGGCTGAAGACGTTAAAAATACAAAAAATCATCACCCTGATGAAAACCTAGCAAACAGGCGTCTTGGTGACACAAAAAAAATCAAAAAATATAAAAAATAGTAAAGAGAAATAATGTATCCAATAGTAAAAACCACTTCTGTGGCGCTTTGGATAAGTACCATGGTGAAAAATTGGCAAATAGGTGCCATGCATAGTTGGTCTTTGCTGCACCATCTACTATCATTCCATCTGCCTTCCTTCATAATAATACCCGATCTTCTAAAACTCTCACAAAATCTATCATTAAGTCCTATCATTGCTATCCATGGCTAACAATGGTTGACATCATGCCTTGCATCTTCCTTGCCTTTCATCCCACACATGTCCTTTTCCATTTCATTCTACTTGGCTAGTCCTAGACTTGACTGGGGGAAAGACCTTTATCACCTAACTACGGTGGGTATCACACATGGTCCTGATAGTCGTAAAAGGTCTTGAAAAAATCCTAAAATTAAGAAAAAGTCCAATAAAAATTAGAAAAAGTCCTGAGAAAATCCAAAAAAAATCAAAACATGTCCAAAACACAAAAACATTTTAAAAACATCAAAATCCAAAAAACATAGTCAAAGTCCGTCATGTCTGTCCTGTCAATCTTTTTCATAGTTGAACTACGTTGTCTCTGTGCATTTTCAATGTAGACAAAGCACATCTTAAATGAGCCCTCAAGACATTAGGTCTATCCCTTTATGTTGGAAAAATAAAATAATGACTCAATCTTTGGTCATTAAGACAAAGTCATTGGTCATGTCAAATTATGAGGTCTTTGAGTGCATGACGCAAGTAAGGCCACACTAGGTCAGTCCATTAGGTTTTGTTATTTACACTCTCACACATGCTAGACATATTCAAATCAAACAAATTCTTGTCATTTGAAATCAAACAACTCTAGATAAAATGGTGGCAAAACACTCAATTGACATGTCATCTTAATCAACATATCAACATTGGCATGCGGTTAATTAATCATCTAGTCAACTCTTGTCAAAATTTCATCACAAGTCAACCTATCATCTTTAGGTTATCCTTCATATATGTCATTCTGAAGATAAAACTACGTCAATTATTTATGCTATAGGATGTGTCCTTCCTAAGCATCGGTATCGTCATCTGGTATTTTGAGGGATTATCCTAACATTTGAGAGTCAACCCTCTTGACCTTTGAACATTAAAAAAAAATATAAAGACACATGGCAAACACTTGGAAGACATTATCTATCATTTTATTTTCATCATGCTACTAGTTCCCCGATTCAAGAGGATCCATGATGTATCATGATGATTGTTCTTGTCCTTTCTAATCGTCATGATGCTAGTTCCTCGAGGATGTCTTGACATCAAGATTTATAGGAGCAATGACATAGTACAATGGATGTCTTTTCTTTTATGGCTGACATGTGGCTAGTTCCTCAAGGATGTCCTGACATCAGGATTTAGAGGAGCAACGACGTTTCATGGCTAGTCTTATTTTTTTTGCGATTGGTTGTGATAAAAAGACTAGGGGAAATTCAGATACTCGTATGAGTCATGATCATCCTTATCTGTGATCACTTATCCTATGTAATGGTACAACCTTGCACACTATTGATCTATGTCATGTATCATAGTGTTTTTTGTCCATTATGACAATCTGCCCAATGATGATTAGAGAAACACCTTTTATTACTTTGGAAAATATTGAAGGATGCTTTTTCTATACTAATATGCATCTCTCTTTCCACCATAACATCCACCTTCCTCTAGTCATCTCTTGTTCCTCATCTCCTAATGATGTCCTTTGACATACAAAACTAAAATTGCATACTCATATATAAATTACCTTAGCACATTGCACACTTGCATAAATCTATTCACATAATAGCATTTACATTCATATTACATTTACATGACATATAATTCCATCATTTACATTCATCCATATTGCATATATCAAAGCATTTTTTACATCAATTCCTTTGCATTAACATAGAATATAAAAGAAATAACCCTCTATGTCCTCAATGCATACATATAGGATCATAACATAAAAAACATCATAAATCGCATAATCCATACATACATAAACAACCATAAATGTATTCATAATCATAAGCATGAAATCCATTAGTAAAGTCATCAACATGCATAAAGCAACATCATTAGTCATACATGTCATCATAAATAGTCATACATTAATGCATCCATCATCATAAACATGGCATCATTATGTTGTCATGTAAAATATCATCATCATCATATAAACATAGGATCATCATGGCATATAATTATAAAATGACCATCATAAATGCATCCTCATATCCTCACATAAATCACATCATATCACATAAGCATAATAACATCATCATGCATCACAATATAACACAAAGCATATGGTGCACATGAAAATCACATCATATATATATCTCAAAAAAATCATGTCACATGTTAGAGTCTAGAGGAATCCCAAAAATAGAGCTCATAGGCTTGATAGTCAATATATAAAATTTATCAACATAACAACAAGATAAAATATTCCCTAGCCTGTACTCTCATCATCCCCTCGAGGGGAGAAATGGGGTGACTGATGCTCTCTCATAAGCTTGGCTGTAACATGCACTGACATTGCAAGTTGGCTCTATGAGGCTGATAGATCAATGATTGGAGGTTAGCTATGATGAGACCTGTGTCCCAAAGATACTGACCCATGGTTGTGACTAGATCTGTAGCCCAAGGAATGCTTGTGACTGTGATGTCGATCCACTTGCACTAGTCTGGCTGGGACTATTGCAGCCCCTGCTACTTCCACTCCTTGTCCCACTCTATGAAATTTCACTAGTCTGGCTGGGACTATTGCAGCCCCTGCTACTTCCACTCCTTGTCCCACTCTATGACCGAGACAACCCAAGATCCCTCTACTCGATTGAAATTTCCCTCTCATACAACACCCTATACCATCCCCAACTCTCACTAATTTTGGCCAACTCTCTAGCAATATCCCCCATTGGCCCTATGCACAACTGAATGAACTCAGTACACCACTTCTCAGAATCCTACTGTTAGGTCATGACCTAATCCCTCTCTACTCTCACAACCTCTAACTCTGCCGCTAGCACCCTATTTTGAGATAGGGCCACATCCAATCTGCTTTGTAGGTCTGCTAGTATCTGATCCACTGTCACATCTCATGGTAGGGGTGGTGGTCTATCCACATCCTCCTCTCAATCCACCATCCACTCCCTGAGTTGTCTCTCAGCCTCATCGATATCATCCTCTCCACCGATATCTATCTCCTCATCATCTCCTCCAATCTCCTCCTCTCCATTGATATCTAGTGCATGATGACCTATGAATACATCCTCCTCCCTGGACACCTCTCTCTCTAGCCTGACCTATACCTCCTACCCAATCTCTACCTCTACCTTGAACTCTAGCTACTCCGCCTCGACCCTCCCCTCCTCCTGTCTAACCTCCCCCACTAGCTGCTCAACCTCCTGTCTGACCTCCTCCTCTCTCTCCCCATCCTCATCCTCCTCTTAGATGGGTGACAATGGTGCTCCCCCTACCTACTGCTGTACCCTCCTAACATGTCTCTTGCCATCTCCTCTCCTCCTCCTCCCACCATCATCTCCTCCAATCATCCCCCATCTCCTCGGCCTCCATATTTTCCTCCTCACCTTCCTTGGCAAACCTGTGGAATCACTGACCATCGATCAACTGGCACTAGCCTATCTAGATCTGTCAATGGTACTAGCCTATGTGTTTTCCACTAGGTTTCAAACTCTACAATGGTCCCCAGATCTACTAGACCCCCACTCCATGCCCATTGCTATACAACTAAACTATCCACTTGTTTCTCTACTAATGGAGCTACTGTGGGCGTCCCCCATATAATCTCCTGGGATGACCGAGCATACTCTGTAGTCCCTACAAGAACACCTTGCTTCTGTCCAGACTGTTGTAGTACCCACTAGGGCAGGTAGATCTTAATAATATGTTGTGACTGGACCTTCTGTCCAATCAAATATCTAAACTATCGGTAGAAGGTAAGATGCTCATCCTCTTTGGCCCACTGTGCATAATACATGTAAGGTCTCCAAAAAAATCCCGTCAAAGTGTCAATACGGTGGTGCTAGTACCTTGTATCTCTGACCCAGGTCTGTGTCACTAAACCAGTGTATAAAACATATGGCATCCCCTAACCCAACTCCTATATCTGAGATGGTGGTCAAAAAACAAGAATATGCTCCCACACTCAGATCATCAATAAGGTCATGCCACAACTAATACTCTGTGCCCCCTGATAAGCCACCTCATGTAACTGATGATAAAGCATCCCAAGCAAACATGATCCCCAAAAATTATGGTCCTATCCCATCTCATCTTGACTGGTACATTACCCCATCCAATTGGAAATCCATGCCCCCAACGATCAAGAATCAAAACATTGGCAATCAAAGTACATAGCATGGCATCCCATCGAGCATAGTGCTTGGCCACAAAATCCCACCTAATCTTGTAACCATCAATACCTAGTTTCACATCATCCACATAATCATAATAGTTGGTCATAGCTTAGAGTCCTTGTTGTGTGTCATAGACCACTCACTCTCCTTTGATCAGAATTTGTAGTATCTTGTAAACGTCCTCTAGGGTGACGATAGCCTTGCCCATTGGCATACGAAAGGAACAAGTCTCTGAATTCCACTTCTCAACCAGTGCTATCAAGAGACCCCTATTTTCCCAAATAATGGGCATATAGGTAACATAATATAATCCTAACTACATTAGTCATCTCTGCTCTCTATCCCGTAGTTGATCTCTAAAGGCATATGTAGTTGACCTAAACTCATGCATATAGATAGGTGGTAATCGTTTATGCACATATAGAAATGGGAGGTAGCACATCATTGAACACCATCATTATCATTTATATAATCAAAAGAATCTAAGAAAATACACCTAAACTAAGTCAACTCTAGTCAAAGTCAAATGCATTGTGCCAAGTTAAATGCAATGTTTTACTCTACATATGCATTGCATCCCTATGATTGCATCGTTTGGACTCTCAAATGCATCATCCTCTAGAAATTACATCATTTAACAAGTTAGTTGCATCATTTCACAAGTCAGTTGCATCATTCTAAATCATTTGTGTCACACAATCTAACATATGCAATTCAATTCAGTAAGTACATCGTACGACCTTGTGCTTGTGTTGTGATTTGGCATTTGCATCTCACACACTTGCATTTGCGTCATTGTAAAACCTAATCTATCATATCCCTTGCATTTTCATTGTGAAACATCAAATACGTGTGACATGAATGCGAATGCAGATGCGTCACAACACATTTGATTCCCTAACTTTAACCCCTAAAAATGAACGTAAAATGAGAAAATTACGAAGCAGGACAAGGGTATATACCTATGCCTCTATGCCCTCTGGCCATCGAAAGGTCTGCACCTAGTGTCTGCGATGCTCGGTCATTGGAATCACCATCTTCGTGCGAGGTCTCCTAGATTTGAACTCTCCAAATCTCAAAAGGTAAAAGTGAGAATGAATCAACTTTATACCCAAATTCAGTCGACTTATTGGTTAAAAATTAGGGTTTTACCCTCAAGGTTATTATTGGAGGCTCATTTGACCAAGTTTGACCGACCTTTTGACTACCTTAACTTTGTCAGATTTCCAAACCGATCGTGCCTTTGATTTTTTGATCCTCAAATTGACTTATCGAGACATTTTCCAAAATTTTCCGATCTTGGGCCAAAATTCACAAATTTTCTCGAGGGGGCATGGACACTTCGTACCTTCGTTGGGGCATGTTTTTGACTAGTTTTCTTTGCGAGAATGTGACAAACTACATTATGAAAAAGATGAGAAAAATGTAGACACATAAAATTGACCTAGGCCTACGAATTCGATTTTCTCCATATTTCTTTTTAACATAATTAAAACATTTAATTACACCCTTTTATCCAAATTCATCTATTAATTAAATAATTTTTAATTATTTAATTAATTCACATATTTTATTCTTCTTGACTATTTAAATAAATGAATTACATTTATTTTATTTAAATACACCACTAATTCCTTATGTGCTCTTTAATTAAATAAATTATTAAATTTATTTAATTAAGTCCATTATTTCTTCTTAATTATTTAAATAAATAAACTTTATCTATTTATTTAAATACGTCTCTAATTCTAATGTCTTCTCATAATTAAATAAATTCTCCATAATTTATTTAATTACCGGACACTTTATCCATTTCATCCACAATTAAATAATTAGAATTAGTTATTTAATTATCTTATTGACTTTTCCTCTAAATTTAATAAAATCATTTATTTAAATTTCCACTTGGCAATTTCCCTCTTCCCAAGTAAATAATTTAAATTTATTATTTACTATCATATGGCCCACCACTTCTGAATTAAATTAATTTTTAATTCAAAAGTCAACTCTCCCTCTCATAAATTAAATAAATTTTAATTCCCTCCAACAACCTCAAAATTTGTACCCAATATCCTCTTGTCACATGTAATTCAAACCCTTGATTTGGTTTTCTCAAAATCAAATCTCAACCATTTATTTTGCATTGTTGCCCTAACCCTAATTAGGGGTTATCACATGCATTTACAACCCTTGATCTTAGGGCATCTTTCACTTTTCAATCTTGGCCCTCCATTCAAAATTAACTTTTCTATAATATTCCAAAGTTAATCTCATTTTTCACACACACTTCATTTTCACATCTTTTATGCTTTAGAATTTGCATTTTTAGGGTAACATTATCATTTTGTAGGTTTCTCCATTGCATGTAGAATTTAGTTTTACTTGCATTCTCATAGAAATCCTTCAATATTTGCGAGGTCATAGTCATAGTCATAGGCATATTTGCTCACAAAAATCAGAGGGAAAATAATATATTTGCAACAAATGGAGAAGGGCTATGGAGGTGATTCATGGAGGTTTTGAAGAGCTTTGGTAACATTGTTCTTGGTTTTGCATTATTTCCTCCATTGTTCTTCATAGTTAAGCTAGGGTTTTATTTCTGTTTTGATTTAAGACAAACCTAGAAATTTACCCACAGTTACAAGTTTGTCAACAACAAAATCAAAGCATGACAATAATACTCCCATAATAATCGAGGCAACTTTATCTAGTGCAAACACCAACACGGGGAGCATGAAGAGTCCTTATGATGAAATGGCTACTAACAATCCAACCATTCATATCATGAATCATCATCCATGCATATTTCCACCCACTAATTGGAACCAACCACAATAAAGAGGTCTATATCAAAGAAAATATAAAAATATTGAGGCAAAATAATCTACAAAGAAAAATGGGTGAAGCAAATTCAAATGGACACCAAAGAAAAAGAAAGAAGATCATCCCTATCAAAATCCATTAGTCGAAGAAACTACGGGGAAAAATAAAAAAGGGAAGTTCATTCATCAAAACTATCCATCGATACAAAAGAAAGCTTCAAGAGCAACCTACAAGGTATATCAAAAATTTGGTCCTAATCGAATATTCATATCCACCCATCATTGCTCATCATCACAAGTTTGGAGAATCAAAGATTCCAAACAATCGACCAATCCATCAACATCTCGTATCCCTCAATGCATTCCACCATCCATGGTATCTAACTCTTGTATTGATCGTGTATTGGAAACAAATCTTTCTCATAAGGACTCTAAGGACACTCTATCACAGTGTGCACATCTAGATGAGGTTAACTCCAATATTGACAAAGCAAATAAGAGAGTCCAGGGGTTACATTCAAGCACCTGTATCCTAACAAATCAACTCCTCCAGGAAGGATATCATTGGCACATCATGATAGCAACAACATCTATATCAAAACTAGCTGCATCTACATCAACACCACTAGGTGGTTCAACATAAGCATAAAATTTCAATATATCAAAAAATCAAAAAAATGGTCGAGAAAAAAATCATCCTCTACTGAAAACCACATCGGTGGTGCTTTGGACAAGTACCATGATGAAAACCTAGAAAATAAGTGTCATGAGTAGAATTGAGAATCTATGTACACCATTTTAGGTGGAAGCATCTCATCCCATCCATAATAAATCCAAGAACCCCTCATTATCCAGTCCATTTTTCATCCAATCTAACTTATCTTGATTTTGATAGAGGTTTGGTATGTAATTCACACTTTCTTATGGTAAACATCTTGACATGTTTCATTGTCATTGATCCTATCCTACCCAACATTATCTTAGCCATAAAGCTTTATCCAAATAAGAATTCTTTATTTAAACACCTTATCTTAACACAAGATAATTATTGGAATCCTTTACATGCTTACCTATCCATCAATCCATTCATTTATCCATGCATCCACCCATGTAATTCTATACATTGCTAAACACTGGGGGTAAATATTTACATCTTGCTTTAGGAATAAATCTTGATCTATATCATCCAACTTATGTGGTGATCCAAACATTGACAAACACAAAATCAAATTGGTCTAATCATTTGTAATAAAAAATCTAAATCACTAGCCCATGACACATTTTGATGAGAAGATGTTCCTTATCAAGCTAAATATCTTTTATCAAACATCAATCCAAATAATCAATATTAGTTGCTTCTACCTTGCAATTAAAAGTCACATCAAATCATTCCAATAGATTTGGTTCCAAGCCTAGATTAAAAACATTGATCTATCTTATCCAACCAATCCATCATCATCTTGAGATTTATCACTTCCCAATATTTGTGTTGTTATACACTATCCTTACATTGTTGAGCATCCTCAACAATGTTATCACTATTGATAATCTATCAATCAGATAAATCAATCCTAAGCTTGGTTTTCAACAAAATCCCAAAATAGATCATTGAAATAATCACATTTCCATACACTCGTCAACATTGTGTGAAAACTCCAAAAACATCCAAAAATTTATAAAGTCAAAATCCAAAACATTTGAAAGACATCAAAAATCCTTAAAAAGGTCAAACATCAAAAATCCAAATAAAAAACATTGCCTTGTCGAACTATGAGTCTCTGAGCTTGAACATAGGCAAGGCCATCATTGATGTGCCCCCGAGACACCCTAGGTCAATCCTTTAGGAGTTCATCATAATAAATTGACAACCATCAAGTGTTCATATCACATCAACAATAAGTCAAGTCAGTCAAACTACGTGGTCTCTACATGTATAATGTAGGCAAAGGTCATATTTGATAAGCCCTCAAGGCTGCTAGATAGTATTTTAGGTTAGGTTCTTGATCAAATCTGAAAAAATCCCAAAACATTAGAAAATCCCAAAACTTAGAAAAACACAAAAAAATTGAAAATTGAAAACCCAAAACATTAGAAAACCTTGGAAAAATCCTAAAACAACCTCAAATAACCAAAAACCAAAACATTCGCATAAAATTTCAAAAATACCAAAAACAACCTCAAATCATTTTCAAAACATCAAAAACATTGAAACATTCTAAAAAATCCCAAAAATATACATCTCATCTCACTTTCACCCATAATAAACCTCCATTCATAACAAATCAATCATCATCACCCTTTGGTGAAACAAGTAGAAAACAAGTACAAAAATCAGCAAAAGTAGAAACTTTAAACACAAAAATTAAACTCTTGATCATTACCAAACATGACAATTGAACCTTATATAAATGGATTTTCAAACAACCTATCAACCCACCAAAATCTAATAATATGTCCTAGGATGCATCCTTCCTACAATGGGCATTATCACTTACAATCACTTTGGATATTTATCCTAAACACATTACACCTTTGGCAAGAGATATAAATAACATTGACTATTTGTTGTTGATCTTTTCTTATGATTTATCTTATTAACCCATTTCGAGGACCTCTCAATGATGTCTAAATGATTTAGAGAGAAAGGAATAGGGCATCGATCATTATCTTTCATTTTTTGTGCTTGTGGGGTATTCTTGTAAAATAATCTTGGCACATACTTGCTTAGTTGTGTGTAAGGAGGTCGTTTGGAGTAGATTATTGACTATTACGTATGCTTTGGTCCAAAATATTCTAAACTTCTAAACTGCATTCCAACGAAGTTTCCGTATGTCAAGGTGTGAACAAGGACTATCCTATCTATTTGTAGAGTTAAAGTCCATTACACTAGATACAATTTTCTATCCTAGTTTTCAATACTATGATAAGCGTGTCTATGTGTTATATCAAACATAAGGAATGATGGAAAGTCCCAATCCTGAATATGAGCAAAATCATCCATCTCATCACCATATCTAATAAAGTCTTGATGACTCATGGACTTGTTGGATGTTGGAATCAATCTCAAAATCAATGGTTAATCCATCCATCTTATTCTTCTTATTCTTATATATTTACTAACAATTCTATCCAAGTAGCAAATTTGTGTAGTATATATCAAAATATACATGAGGTTACCCATGGCCGATGACCGTCTATACATCATAAAATTTGTCTATAAACATCTGAGCTTTCTAAGAAGTGTCTTCCATCCTCTTTCAGCTGAACTGATCTTAAACCTTTGTCAAGAGATCAACCCAAAATTTAAAATTTTCACCCGATCTCGCAAGGGGGCAGGGTATCGGTTTAGTTCTTTCCACTAGGGTAACAATGGGGCATCCAAAAAAACCAAATTTTATTGATTTTTTTATTTGAGCAATAGTTTTAATCCGAAAAGTGTCAGTCTTTGAACCAACGTAACAAGTACCTCGCTTCAAAGAGGGAAAAAATGTAGACACTTAAAAATATCTTGAATGGTATTACACACTTGAATCCAATATATTAACACTGTTTCATCCTGAAATCCATCTTCTTTTCTTCAGTTTGATTAAATTAACCTAGTTATTTAATTAAATGCTTCATTTTCGTCTATTAATCTAATTAATATAATTAGGTTAATTCCTACCCTCTCACACTAACATTTCATCTAGTTTAATTGAATAATGCAAATTATTCAATTTAAACCTTTTCCTTTATCTCCTCTCATTTACTTAAATAATCTAAATCATTTCTATCCCTTTTCGCTAAATAAATCAACAATTTAATTAATATCCTCACATTCCTCATCTTGCACATTTAAATTTAGTTTTAATTACTAAATTTACTAATTTCCCCTCCCATCCACTTGCATAGGGAATATTCCAAAGGAATATTCTCCTATTTGGCTCCAAAAAGGGAATGATTTCTTTCAAACAAACTTTGTAACAAACTTTTAAAGTTGCAAAGTGTGTTTGTTTGAATCATTCTTAGCCCTTTATTTTTTCTTGATCCATGTGAACATTGATTCTCATTCATTTATGAGAATCTTTGATCCATGTGCTCACCCTTCATTTAGTATTGACCATTGATTTAGCAAATCGATCTCAACCTTTGATTCTTCATTTTCTTTCCTATAAATAAATCACTATTTAGAGAGAAATGGATTCATATTCTGATATCAAACACATTATATTGAAACTCACACTCATTTACATCCATATTTCATATATAATTGCATTTTAGATTAATTCTCATGCATAGTTAGCCTAAGCATCCATTAATGGCTTCCATGGTAACTTAATCTGCATTCATTTAACATATTTTAGAATTTAGGGCTTGCATATTTGAATCTTTTACACATTTAGCATGGTTTTTCATATACTTACATAAAGTATCTTAGCATTCATCATGTTAAACTAGTTTTTATCATGTTTTGTTCATCTCTCATTAGTTTCATCAGTTTTCTTTAATAAAACTGATTGCAACAAGCTCATACTATCCAAGGGACTGGGAAAGGGTTTCCATTCCACATGACTGCGACACCAATCCCTTAATAGTATAATATTCGAGGTCATATAATAGAGTTTTTTCAAGATTTCTTGTTTTTATCATGTTAGTTTAATGACTTCTTCATTTTGTTGATATTGAATATCTTATTGGGATTAATGCTTAGGGGATTAAATAGGGTTTAAATATGTATGGATCTAGCATATTTAGTTCACACCATGAAATTGGTCACATATATTAGCCAAGAACTGTCAAGTAACCAAAAATTTCTCAAAATGTGGAGTAAAATATAGTTTCATATCTTGATTAGAGGGTAAAAAATGGGTTTTGATGGGGCCCGAAACCTAGTGCAAAGGAAGACAAGCTGCCCAAAAGATAAACCATAGACCAAAAACAACTCCGCAATATTTGCAAAACATAAAAAAGACTACATACACTTCATATTACAAAAAATCAAGGGCCAAAGACCCTTGAACCAATTGTTTTTTAACCGAGAGCAGGAACCCTTTTAGTTACACAAAGAACCTGCTTACATCTGCCAAGCATTAGAAAACCAACCACTCATGGAAGACACCAATGAGCCAAGAAAGATAATCATCACTAAATGAGAAAATACCACATTGGTAAGAACCACTAGTAAGACCAAACACCTCACCTCAATAGATACAATTTGATCCACCGCAGAAAACTGCAATAAGTTAGCTTCCTTGCAGCTCAGATTCACCTAGTAATAGGAAACCAACTCTAGATCCACCTCTAAAGGAGTGAGCTCCCCTCTATTGGAGAGGAAGAAATGATCCTTAAAGCCACCGCAACTAGACATCACCAACACCTTCAGCCTCCACCTCCATAGGAGAAATGCCCACCTCAATAAGAATAGTCGCTGAGGGGGGACCACCTCCATAGGACCAAAGGAGAAATCCAACATAATATCCAAGAAAACAATCATAGCCTCCTTTGGAAAGCCCTGCACTAGGAACAAAAACATCTGGGATCTAGGATTATGACTTGAAAACCACCCAGCTAAGAGAATAAGGCCACCAAAGATCTGAATAGAGTCCAAAATAACATGACCCTTCATCCAACAATTCATTAGTAGAGAAGACCCCACAAAACACACCTCATCCAGGTAAACCTTCATCAACAACCATAGGCCCAAAGCAACCAAATCCATCACCATCTCTAACATAACAAAGATCCCATAAGATGTAGGAAAAGCACCCCTAACCAAGGACAACAATTGGGAAAATAGAAGAACACTCATCCCAACTAGAAGCACCCCATCAAGATCAAGGGAAACATACATAACCATTAGCTCCATAAGAAACTTGATGGCATCCACAACAAGACAAGGTAGAGACAATAGTGCCCAAACCAGCAAAACCACACCAACAACCCCCAAGCCCAAAAAAAAAAGAGCCCAAAGGGTACAAAAACAAATAAGAAACCCACAAGCTAGTAGAGAGAACAAGGAAGAAATAAAAGATAACAAAAAGGAAGCCATAAAAAAAGAAAGGCAACAAAAGGAACCCCCAGGCCTCTCTATTATGCTGAATATGGACAAAAACAAGCCCAATCAACAACCAAACTTCCAAAAAGCAGCCAACACACTCCCACATCACTTGCAAAGAGAGTTTCCAGAAAACAACAAAGAGCCACCAAGAAGGCAGTAGGAAGAAGTGAAGGAAGAATAAGGAACACCAAGAAATAGAACAAGCTAACACTAAGAAACCCCAAGCCCTACAACTACGCCAAGTGAAAGAAAAAATAAGCTCATTCCACAACTAGTCATCCTAAGAAAGTCCACCACACACCCACTTGCTAGAAGGAAGCCAAAAAGAGAGCACTAGATGCCACACATTAACCAAATCAATTCCAACATCACTGACCACAAACCAAGCAAGAAGAATGACCATCCTCCAAACAAAAGACCACCATTCACATCCAAGAACAACCACCCACTCCACAAGAGGATAACTAGAGGCAACCAAAACTTGGCAAGAGCAGGAAACCCCAAAAAAATACAACCAACCACACAGCCAGAAGGGGAAAAGGGAGACCAAGAGGAACCAATCAGAAGAACATTCCAAGTTGAAGCACTCACCAACCTTCCTATTACACTAAATAGAAGAAAAAATAGGCCCATAAATCCACCATTCCACCTCAGAGATCCCCACGAACACCCACACCATCTGTAAGGATAGTAGCAACCACAAAGCACCATGCAGAAAAAGCCAGATCATGAAGAGAACACCAAGCTGCCACAACAAACACCATAGCCTAAGGAGCAAAGAAGAATCTCTAGAGCATAACATAACCCACAACAAAGAAAAGGAGATCTCCAAGACCCTGCAGCCAACAACACAAACATTCTCATGAAGCCTCCATCGGAAAAAATATAGAACAAATCAAAATAGAGCCATAAAAGAGAGCATCCAACCTTCCCCGCAGGAACCACAACCCACACTGAAACTTGGACTCCATCCACATCTACAAGATCTCCATCCATCTCTGCCGATTCCTCCTCACCCTCAGAGGAATTAAAATTCCCTCTACGAGCTTTTCCTCTCATGCTTCGGCTCACACTCATAGCATCATAACATCAAAATATAGTTTCATATCATAGAAGAGTTAATATGATAAAAGGTAAATTATTTTTTTCAACTCAAGGCTCAAGATAATTTGGGTAAAAAAAAATATGACAAGACCCTATTAATATAGCCATTAACACTCCTTTAGTAAAATGACATTTGGAAGCATTTGAAAGCCAAAGTACTGTTAGATATTAACACTAAGAATAGTACCAAATCCACCATTTTGTCATAGTTTTAAATTTGAATAGTATGTGGGAAAAACCTTTCTTGTAAAATCTAAAATAATGAACATGTAATTAAATGATATTATGAATTAAAAATATAACCATTCCACTAGTTAAATTAGAGGCCAATAGATTTCTATTAACAACAAGATTGATTTAAATAAAGAAAAATTTCTATAAACAATAGGAGATGCATTGTAAGATCTAATAGTAAGAAATCACTCAGAAGAATACAACACTACTTCTAAGAACAAAGAAAAGTGCTAATGCATAGTCCAAACAAGAATATTTTTATTATTTATCAAAACTCTCACATCAAAACATAATAACTTGAATTCAAAGTAAATGACAATGTCTACAATAAAAGTATGGCATCAACTCTTCTTAGAAAATTATGTGTTCAAACACTTATTTATAATCTCTCACCTTTGTATAAAATAAAAATTCATTATGATATTTATTTTTGAGGCCATACATTGCAATCTTCTTAATTATCTCAATAAGGTCCTATTATAATGGAATAATTTAATGTGATAATATTTAGCATAATGAATTTCAATCAAATTATATTTGATTTGAGAAATTAGAATCTTAAGTTTAAATTTAGAAGGGTGTATCTAAATGTCTAAATTATTGATTCTTATTGTGTTCCCAAAGTGACATTTCAACATTGGTGATACATGGATCGACATTGTAACCTACAATACTGATCTAGTGAACTCTATTTTGTGGGACCCATTTAACTTCTATATTTATATCTTCTAGAATGTAAGAATTAGTGATATTAAAAAACATCTTGAGTACATAATTTCATTCGAGGATATTCTTACCCTAAGTCATTGTCTTGATTAGATTAGCTCTACATTTGTAATTAAAAATCAAGGATATCAATATTAGGCATATATGTATCTTAGATAAATTTTAGGAACACAAAAAATTGTTACATGTTTTCGTTTGATAATTCACAAATCTCTTGGTCAATTTATACATCATAAGATCTCAATAAATTTAGAAGTATTACATTTTTATTTGGGAAATATCCTCATATACTAGGAAGTTATCTTCATAATCAATATAGTATCATGCCGACTAATTTTCATTTATTTTTGCATATTTTTTTTTGAGAAAAATAGTGTTACTTTATTTGTTATGAATATTTGAAACCAACACATTGATATATTTAATGTAAGTTACATTATGGGCCCATAACCCATAGGTCCTTGGATTCACACTTTAAATTTAGGGAAATGAAAATATGATTGGGGTACATTGTTAAGAATAAAATATTATAGGATATAGACCTATAGGGCATGCTATTTCTACATCTTGAACCTTGAAAATGTTATGTTGTTTAAACACATTGAGTGGAATGAAATAATGCTCCTTAGGATGAGACATGGGGACATGTTGAATTCTATAGGGGGAGGGACAACCTATAAGAAAATTAAAATTATAAATTTATACTAATTATTTTATCATACACAGTCTAATAATATCGTATATCAATAGGTGTCCAAGCATAGGGACATATTTATGGAATGAAATAATATTTCCTCTTCTTATGTACCAACAGTTGTTTAATGTTGTGGAGAGATCTTTAGTAAAAGTCATGGTCCACTTTATTTGAGGGTTACAACATAGTTTTCAATGTGAGGTATCCTCATTGTTATAACCAAAACTTAATCCACAAAAAAACATAATTGAACAAATATTCATATTAGAACTAAATTGAAATGTAATTAAACTAGTATCCTAAAGGAAGATTGAAACTAGTAAATAATTATGAAGTACTCTCTAGGTGGAAATAACTTACTATTATTCTATTACTATTTAAGTTGCATTGTGAGATTATTTTTATTATCTTTTGTTTTAATTTGTATATTGTTATTGGACTTGATCAACCCAATAACCTTGTACATTTTCCTTATTGTATAGGACTAGGATTCTATTTGTATACTATGAAAATAATATATTCATGTAGTTCAGATTGCATCAATATCACCTTGGAATGTATGTTGAAGTTACATATTATAATTTTATAAGTTATTAGTGGCCACATAGTAATGGATATGCATAGTAATTATTTTGTGATCACATTGTAGTACTATAAAAGGGCTAGATGAGTGAAAATTGATTAAAGTGAAATATATGTGATTAAACATATAGAATAGCCTTAGTTTCTTTAATTGTAAAATTCTTATATGTATGTATGTACAATTATTGTCATAATTTTGATTGACAAAACTATTTCTCTTGAAACAATAAAAAAGAGAGATCTATGAATTGAAAGATGAAAATTATATAAATGAAAAATATATATATATATATATATGAAGAATGAATGTATTTAATATGAGTTTATTCAATTATTTATTATGTGTTTTTCAGTTGTGATGAAGATGTAATGCATGCTACTAAGGTCAATAGATAATTTATAGGGGGTAATTGTTATGTGACTTTTGCCCCAAAAGAAGAGAAATCTATGAAATAACCCTTTAGAATTAAAAGGGAGATAGAAAAATAAAGGATATTATGATCCTTTGTTTAAAAGAAAGACTAATAAAGAATATGTATAAACACTCTTTAAAAAGGAAGAATAATTATTTATTTAAATAATTATTAAAAGAAACCTTTTGTGAAAGAGTGCGATGGTTTGGAAACCACCCCTTAAAAGGATATATAAATAATTCATATGAGAAATGAAAATGACAATCAAGAATGGAGAACATTCAAGGAGAAAAGAGAAAAAGGAAAGAGGAACAAAAAGGGAACAATGGAGTGAAGGTTAGGGTCTAGGTGGGAATTTAAACATTTGGAGAAGGGGCACATAGCATGTGTCCAAATTGGGGTACAACATACACCTAGGAGTGTCTTGACCAAGGCTGAGTTTATGCTATGAAGGTGAGTTTGGTTCTGTGCAAGAACCTATTCCTCTAGGGGTGTTTGTGTCAGGAAACAACCTAGGTCCATAACCATTCCTTTGAGTGCCATATTTCCTCTAAGTGTTAGATAGAAGCCTCTCCATGACTCTAATATAAGTATTGAGAACCATTGATTCAATAATATTGAGAATATTGTCTATATGATTTGGTGTTAATATGAATAATCTATGTGGATGTGTTATTCTATTTTCTATGTTGATAAAATTACTATCACATGTTTGCAACTTACATTAATTATTCACATTTATTTTGATAATATTGCATATTATAAATAATATTAATTCTACTATTTTTTATATTAAATCCATTGCTAATACTTGATAACTATAAGGGGAAAAGTGACATCATAGTGAGAATGTTTTGGTGCAAGAGGATGGAATCATTAAAAATCATGACAATCATGGTTCTTCTCACGATACCTCACCCACTTGTGAAGAAGGTACCTTGGTGTTAAAGAGGATCCAATCATTGAGAATGATGAGAATATTGTTTCCTTCTCTCATCAATTTGTTTGAATATAATTGATGTTTGTCATGCAATATTTTCTTTCAATATACACTTTTAGGCTTCTCCTTCTTAGATGATTCCCTTTGCGAGGGAAAGGATTCTAAATTCTTTATTAGGCTTGTTATTTTTCTTCTTTTGCTTCTTATTAGGACTCCTTTATTCTTTCTGTACTTTAGGCTCACTATCCAATAATGCTTGTGACTTAGAAGACTTGATTAGAACCATGCGAATTAAATTTGCTTCCTATTGAATTAGGATATTTAAAAATTCATCAAACTTAGGATCAACATATGATGCTCCCATAGAAAGTTGAGGGTTATGAAAACTAAAAACAAACACGAAATACTCATGACCAATCTTGGGTAACACATTTGCAATCAATTGTAACCCCCCCTTATAAATATTGCAATCTTTTAATAGCTATGTTATTAGTTTCTTAATCTTGGAGATGTAGTTTTGGATGTGGTAAAAAATATTTACGATCAAGATTCATCAAATCATTATCAATTTAATATCCCATAATCTTATTAGTTTCACCATACAAATTCTTAAAAGTCTCCCAATCCTCTTTTAGTGTTTTACATGATTTAATATAAAATTATAAATCAAAAGAGACTATTGAACAAAAAAATCCAAGTGTTTTCTCATGATCAAACTCTTTTTATTCTAATTCTTTAGCATCATAGGTTAAGGAATGGTTTCCTTTAGATGGCATAGAAAACCATTCCCCATGAAGCATAATTATATGGAGTTAGGAGTTCAATTTGATATTTTCCCAGTAAAAGAACACATAATAAACAAAATAAGGAAACTAACCACCACAAGATTACCCTTGAAAATTACTCAATTGAGAATCTCCCCAATAATATATGATTTTGGAACTTTATATTTAGTAAAATTATAGGTGCCACTTGTCAAAAACAACAAAGTTGGTGTCAATTTTCTAAAAGGACTCTCTATTCCTGTTTTAGTTTGTAAACAATCTTTAGATTTAGGATCAAATTTTATCGTGTAAAACTTATTGTTGTATGTGTAAAACGATGAAGCATTGAAGGAACTCCTTTCATCTCATGAATCCATGGTTTACCCAAGAGAATATTATATGAAATATCAGGAGGCATGACATGGATGGGGGTTTGTAACCTAACCTTACCATTTTTAACAAATAATGTTATTGTAGACACCTAAATTTGGCTAATTCTATATGGTCCAATTCACCCTTGTATTCCTCTACCCCACATCCTTAAGTCATATTAAATGAATAATTTATTATTTGATTAATATTTCGCTTTATCTTAATATCCCCTAAGGTATTTAATTAATCAATCAAATACCTTAACTTGTTCATCTCTAAATTAAATAAATAGACCAATTTATTTAATTTAGTCATTAGCCCATGTGAATTAAATTAATTTTCAATTCACCCTTTTCTCTCTCCTCATGTCACATCCTCCATAATACTCTTTAATCCAGATCAATCTAATTAATCCATGATTAGGATGTGCACACCCATAATCATCATTAGGGTCACATCCTCCATAACCTCCCACTTGCCTCTAATCCTTCATTAGCCCGCCTAATACCACATTTGCACAACCTTAATCACTTACTTAAGCTAACCTAATCTTCATGCCATTTATGACATGTGTCCTTAGTCAACCTACATTAAATTATTTCTCCTTTTGGAGAAGGCATCCCCTTCTCTATGTGAATTTTTAATTCAAATTTATTCTTCCAATGCATTTTAAGGAATTTTAAATTTCTTCTCCCATCCCCATGAGGATTTGTGAAGAATTTTTAATTCCTCACATGTCCCCTCAAGGAACATGTGGACAAGGAACTCCTTTATGATGAGATATTATCTATTCCAAAGGTAAATTATAGTACCTCCACATAATCTCTATCTCAACCCTTCCCTTCCATGTCACTCACCACATGTCAGCTTGTGAGTTCTCAACTCACCCTAGCCCTTGATTTCCTGCACCATGGATCAATCTCGACCCTCCATTCGTTTAGAGGCAGTTCCCCTAAAATTAGTGGAATTTCCCTCATTTTGATAACTCTCAATCACTCATATAGCACACACTAAGCATTCAAGCCATCACTTAGCCATTCAAGCACCCACCATTTTGTTGTATCTAATTTGAGCTATCATCTTGCATCTATTACAATACCCATATCCACCATTGCAATCTCCATTTTTATAGCATCATTTAGAGATTTTTTTCCAACAAAGGTGCACACATTCAAGCATCAACAAGGGCCAACCAAACTCAACAATTTGAACAAGGTAAAGGGTTCCATTTCTTTGTGCTTTGTGTGGATTCAACTAGTCCTAATATTGAGTCTTTTGTTTGTGTTTTTAATCTTTGCATAGTTTTTGTTCTCACATTTTAGTAGATTAAATTCACTTGCACACATTTTTGGCACACCCGATGGGACCCACAACATGGGTCTATTTTACATTTTCTTATTATTTCACATTTTACAAGTTCGAGTTTCACACATAGGGGTGAATCCACCCCCGATGGGTGAACTTGCTTGATGTAGAGGAAAACCTGTGGTAGATAAAGGTAAACATGCTCCCACCCTTCTATAGAAAGGGAGAACTTGATATCCACCAATCCAGATTGACACATTCAGAGGCATACACATTCAAACAACTTGAATGGGTGGAATTGCTCAAGAGAAAGGCAAACTTGAATGAGTTATAGAGGTGAAATCACATACACCTCTCCATCTAACGGGTGAATTCAATCACGCCTCTCCAAAAGATAGGCAATCATGCATCACAGACAAAGGAGAATTTTCTCTACACAGGGGTGAACTTGAGGTATTCTAGAACATTAAAATATTCAATTTTTGATTTGATTATGATCTTGGGTACTAATCAACTAAATTGTTAGTCAGTGATTGTGATGTTTAACTAACAATTTGTATAGCTTGTTTCACACATTTGATGAAGATAGGTGGTGAAAATTACTAAGTATTTGTTGCAGGACGATCAGTCGAAGACCCCTAGTTTAGCTCTATCTGTGTGTCTTTTTTTCCATACTAATTTAGGCACATGTAGTTAATTAAAGGGTCAATTAACCTTTTTAATTTTTTTGGGAGTGGGTTGTTGATGTATCCACTCCCCTTGCACCTTTTGGTGATCCTGGGTGACAAGAAATCACAACTCATTCCACTCTAGTCCAATCTACCTAGGAAATGCTAGTGCATGCACGCTCTCCCCTTGTGCTATGTGCAAGCCAAAATATCTAGTATTTCCTTCCCTTTAGTGGGACCTGCCTGAGATTTCATCACTTGATAGATGATTCAAACCACGTGTTACTGACAAGGTATATAAAGGGGGGAGAATGAAAATTTTACCCCAATCCAGTCATGTCGTGTTTAGAAAAGCCTCAAAGCTAGGGTGATACCTAGATAAGACATGTAGGGTTGTTCTGAGTTTCCAGTGCCTTGCTAGGGCTCCCAATCCATGCTTGTGATGGGCTGGTGTTCACGGTTGTGCCTCACACACCCTATTGGTGTATCAAGGATGGATGAAATATCCTTGTTCAGCTTAGATAGAGACCCATGTTTTAGCGAAGACTTGGTGTAGTGTAGGGGATGCACACAATACCTTGAAGTTACTCAACACATACTCCCTTGGGTTGAGATATAAATCCTCATGGTGGACTATGATAGTCTTTGAGTGAGAGAGTGAAGGTGAGCTTGTGGTGTCTATTGATGACCCTGTGCCATTGAATCTCTAGCTATCCGCCTTTGTGAGAAATGGTGATCCAAAGCACCACCCTGGTATTATGAAGTATTAACCTTGGGGTGTACCCTCAAGGTGATGGGCCTACATCAAGTTTGTAAACTCTTATAACTAATCTTAGGCTTGTGCTCTTTGTAGTGTTTTATTGTGCTATACTAGTGCTTGTTGTCAGTCTGAGTTAGTTCAACCCTTTGCTTATTGTTTGCCATGTTTTTTTGTCCTACCCTCAGTGGAAACTTTGCTTCTTACAGGGGAAAAATTGAATTGTGGACATGCAATCCTACCCTGATAAAGGGGTGATTTTGCATCTTGAGTCTATTTGAGACATCCTTTAGGTTAACTTATCCTTGTCAGGGGTGAAATTTCTTGTGGGTCCCTTGGTTAGGTGACCCTACATCCACTTGTACACTGAATAGGTGATCTTGCCCAGTCCATAAGAAATTCCTTGTCCAATCCGTACCATCCTAGTCCACCTTTTTCCTTAATAGGTGATCCTACTATCCTAATAGGTGATCCTACGTCCGTGTCTCCCATCATATGTCTGTACATATCCTTAGATAGGTGAACCTACTATCCATAGGGGAGATCTCATGTCGCATCCATACCATCCTTTTCTGTATAGTTCAAGACATAGGTAGTTCTGCTCACTTGATAGGTGATCCCATAATAGGCAATTTCATCCTTTTCCCGTACATCTAAATAAATAGGTGCACACATTAATGCAATAGGTGGTCCTATTAGTGTCTGTACATCTAAAGAAAGTGGAAATCCTATACCCTAGATAGGTGATATCATTTCCTATGTTTGCTTGTTTCTTTTTAGCATCCAAAGATATAAGCGATCCTATCACTTGTAGAGATAATTCTGTCCACCCTAGATAGGTGAGCCCATTACTGAGAGGGGTGATCCTAGAATAAAAAGAGTCATATGAGCCTTCCATACAAAAAACCTGAGAGTTAATTGTCTTAACCACTAAAAGATTATCATTTTTTGAGTCCATTCTTATGATCAATTTTTTTTTATCACCATCCATTTGTTCGTAATCATCATTTTTATTTGTATGCATTTTTTAAAATTCATTGAATCCTCAATCCAATTATATAGGTTCATCTTAGGAGATCCCTAAGTTGCATATCCATCATCAATTCATCAATCTGAATCTCTTAAAATTTGTTTTAGGGGATTTTTATCCAATTGGGCTAGGTAACTAACCCTAATCATCATCATCCACACTTACTTAGGATTGTTATCCATCCGAAGTCAGTAATCCTCCATGGCCTTATAAATCTCCTCTCATCATGAGGTAGATTCTATACTATGATCATCCTTTTATAATCCAATCCAATTATTAGCATCACACATCATCAAGTTAAGCCCCTGAACTTAGTTTAGAGTTAGTCCTGTCAATCTAATCTGATCAATCATCTAATCCAATCGATCCAATCCAATAAATCATCCAATCTTGTAAATCATCCAACCCAACCAATAATCTGATCCTATCAATCATCCAAACCAATCAATCGAGCCAATCAAGTCCAACCTAATCAATTACCTAAATTATCCCATCAAATGATCTATCATCTTAAAAATCCTTTTAGTCATCATCTAGAACATCATTTGAGTGCATCTTAGGGCATAGTGTCATCTTAGTCACCTAACCATTTTACATTTTCATGCCCCTTATCCGATCCTAGGTAACAAAACTCATGGAACAATAAGAACCCCAAGATGTTCAACCTCAACTTCCTCAGGATCAACCCACTAATGATTCTTAATCACAATCCAACACCAAAGTCCCCATACAATCCACCCCTGAAGAAAGCATGGTTAACCAACCTAATCTCATAGTTGATGAATACCTTAACAATCCTACTAATCTATAGATGACATATCATCTTCTAGATGAGTGTGGGGAAAATATTCTTGCCACTTTAATCATGAAGGGTATCAAGCCATTGCCAGAGTTTGATTTATCAAAATATGTTAGTATTACACCCCATAATTTACCACAATATATGAATCCCATTTCATCAATTCCACAAGTTACCCCAGTCATGCCACAAGACACATGGTACCAATTAGGATTTGGAAATGATGTGCTTTATTAATCTCTACCCACCCACATCTTGATTTGAATAATGGCTGCTACACCCTGTCCTAACAATCAATTTGGTCTTGGTATGCCACAAGCGCCTTCCAATCCACAAGGAATGAACATTCCACAAGGTCCAACCCCCATACCATCCAAACCACCTATCCCACCAAATCAATCAGGTTAGTTATTTGAGAATACTAGCGGCTATTCTTATAACCATTTCACTACGTTGCCTCCACCTCTTAGTCCCATACCCACATCAAATTTACCTATGCCTCCATTTACATCCCAACACCCACCTCAAGTAAATATATCAGTGCATAAAAACTTATCACAACCTCCACCTCACACTCAAATCTCATCGCAGCTTCAATAACCACCTTTGTACCAAGCCCAGGGTAATCCATCACAACCCTCACATCAGACACAAGGTAATCCATAGGACACTTAAATCCCGCAACAATGTCAACAACCAACTCCACACCAATCTCAAGGAAATCCCTCACAAACTCCCCATCAATAACAAAAACCCCCTCACCAACCTAAAATCCCATCTCAACCCCCTCAACAACAACCACCATTCTAGCAACAACCCCCTCAATATTCACAAATCCTGACGCAATCAAAATAATCCTCCCAACAAATGCAAGGAAACCCTGCCACCCAATACTTATATCATCCTTAAAGCACATATTATCTGTGAGTTGCTACATACAATCCAAATCCCAAATTTTATTACTATAATCCACAACAATCTCAACAAATACCATCCTACACTAATCTACAACAATCCCAATAGTGACTGTCTCACACTAATCCCCAATAATTGCAACAAAACACCTATTACTAGCAATCCAATGCACAACAACTTCCATATGCTTCCCAAAAGAACACTACTTACAATTAAAAATCCAACCCACAACAACCCCCATACGCTTCTCAAAAACAATCTTCTTACAACTACCAATCCAACCCATATCACTTCCAACAACCACCATCCTATTAGTAGGGTGCCTCTTCATCATATTACCAAGTATTGCCATCATACCAAAAAACTTACACTAATCCTCAATCCACATATGCTGGCCAATACCAAAAATTCCCTTCATATCCATATCCACTATCATATGATCAGTTCATTCCACTTCCATCTCCACCGCATCAACAAAATATCCCTTATGATTAGTCCAATCTAGCAAGCCCTTCCTCATTAGTACTAGTAAATAAAGAGTGTGAAGAGATGAAAGCCACCCTCAAAGACTTGCAAGCTAGTACATCAAAGAAGTCCTTTAAGTTTGAGGAGAATTTCCCTTATCTATTTGATCCGTCCATCTCACTTATCCCTTTCCCTAAATATTTTGAAATTCCAAAATTCGGTAAATTAAGGGAAGGAGTGATCCAAGGAATCACTTGTAGGAATTTTACACACATTGTTAGGAAGTCCTATATAATGAAAACTATCTCCTGTGATTTTTCCCTAGAAGCTTGATGCCTAGGGCAAGCTCTAGATTGGTTCATGGGTCTTTCCAAAGGGTCAATTTATTCTTTTGTGGACTTGTCAGAAAAATTCATTGCACATTTCTCCTTCAATATGGAAAAGGACTTAGACACTCTAGATCTCCTAAAAGATAGGCAACATGAAGGAGAAACTTTTGCAAGCTACCTACAAAGGTGGCAATCCTTGGCTGGTCGTATAAAATGCAATCTCCATGAGAAGGACTTGGTAACCAGTTTTGTTGTGAATACCCACCCTAAAATATCTCATAACCTATGCCTCCATTGTGTAACCAACTTTACAAAGGTTGTAAATAAGGGTACTACCATTGAGAGGGCACTTATTGCTAAAGGCCAAATCAAAATATTCAATCAATATAAGGATAAGTCATCTAGGGGAAAAACCCGCTACTAGAAAAAGAACAAAAATGTTGTCAATAACGGTGTCACTGACACTAAACACGTCTAGGTAGCTAAAAATTCACAAAGATCACACTATGTCCCCAATCCACAATTAGTCTCGAATGTCATATCTAGACCACATGGTGCACCTCATCCTCCTCCATAGTCCAATCAACATGATCAAGGTAATAATAAGCGCACCTTCACTCCTTTGGGAGAATATTTAGATAATGTTTTCAATAGGCTGCTTCAATCAAATTATGTGGTTACCTATCCTATGATGAATCTTTTTGATGAGTCAAAACCCAAACCCACTTGGTATAGGGAAAATGAGTATTGTGATTACCATAGGATCAAAGGTCACTCCACTAATAAATGCTACATACAAGATATTATTGATCAAGGTGATATTATAGTGGATGTAAATCAGGCTACGCTGTCCAATGTTGAATTACAAATATATCAAAATGCCTTCCCTAAGCACAATCAGGGTCCCAACACCTCAAATGCAAACCCCCGGTCTAGTAATAACAACCAGAATAATAGCACTGATAATATTAGTTATAAAGCTACACCCTATAATTATGATGGAATTTTCATGTGTATTAGTCAAGTAGATCCACACATATCTATGATTTGTGTCAAAGGGAAAGACCTGCAATGTGCTGTTACTACACATTGCACCCACATATCCATTCTTGGGGCTTCCACTTCATCTCATAAAGCTCCTGTGAGCTCACAGTACAATATTCTTGACCATCTTGGAAAGACTCCCACTCAAATATCTATTTTAGATTTGTTAAAGTCTTCCCCCATACATCAAGAAATATTTACAAAATATCTTTAGGATACGTATGTAACCAATGATATAGATCCTAACCAATTCCAAGCATTAGCAAGGAATTTTTAATCCACATACTAGCTGGGATTTAGCCAAAATGATATGTGGTCGATTGGATCATCTCATAACCATGCCCTACACATTGAGGTCATCAAAACCTACCATAAAGTGAAATGGGTCTTGGTAGATAATGGCTCTGCCCTCAATCTATGTATGTTAAAGTTTATAAAGCAAGTAGGATATACTCATGCTAACCTAGATAATTAGATCATCACCATCAAAGCCTACAAAAATGTAGAAAGAGACTTTGAAGGTATCATTTGTCTTTATATTTAGGGTAGTCCCATGGTGCAGTACACTACCTACCACATCCTTGATTTGGATCTAGCATACAACCTTCTCCTTGGCTGACCATGGATCCATGCCATGCAGGCCGTTCCTTCCACTTACCATCAATTCTTGAAGTTCCCATACAATAGGGTTTAAGTAACCATTCATGTAGATCCTCAGCCTTTTGAGTACTTCCATGCTCTAGAGGCTTCTTTCCCCCACTCTTGATATTGTCTAGGAGTAGAGGTGGGGGGACCTCAGGCTTTGCATTCCAATCCATCCTTTGATCCATCATCTAACATGTCATCCACTCCATCCACCACATCTGAATCCACCATTACCAAGGTCCAGATCATTGATAAAGTCTATGGAGAATATGATATGTGTATCACTCTTAATGTGGCCACGATTCCACCATCTCCTCACACATATGGGAAGCCTTCTCAGTCAACTCCAAAGGAAAAAGTGAGGACTACAACCCTCAGTTCTAAAAATACAGGTTTGAAAACCTTCCAATCCCCAAGAATGCTACAAGATCAGATAGAGGATGATATGAGTCAATGGGTCTATAGAAAGGAACCCAAGTTGTCACCTCCCCTTATAGAATAATTCCAAGAGGTTTATCCCCATACGTGAAAGTTAGCAGAAAAATACCACTATCAAGGGGGAGGTCTTGGCATAGGAGAGCATTGAAGACTGCAACCTATTGAAACACTAGTGCGGCCAAAAAATTTGGGCTTAGCCTATGAAAAAAAGTGAAAGGATCACGCATCATCCTCTAGCACATCAAATAATGTCAACTTGGATAATGATTTCCTTGATGACATAAATAAAGTAAAAGCCATCATACTTTCATACGATGATGTAGATCTCCCTTCCCTCTTCGATTCCACATCAATGTTTACCACTAGCCTTCCCTCCATCACCTCGACCTAATTGATTGGGACTAATGATGGAGTTCACCTACAAATATGTATCCTTTGAAGGATGATTATTTACATCTTATGGGATTGGGGGAAGATGAACACCCTAACCACAAAAGAAAAAAGAAACAACATAAAAAAGATTCACCTAGTGAAAACCTTTCTGAGGCACTTTCTGACTCATCAAAAGTAAAAATAAAGGGTGTATCTTCTAGTGAAAACCTTGATGAGGCAGTGGAAGATGAGGATTTTCATCTTCCCCTTATTGGAGCCCATGTATCCAAATGGTCTTCAATTTTGATCAAGGAAACATAAGAAGTTAATTTCGGAACAACAGAAGAGCCTAAAATCACTTATGTGGCCAAATCATTGTTAGAGGATGAGTAACCCATCATTGTTAATCTGTTAAAGGAAGAGATCATTAATTTTTCTTGGTCCTATTCAAACATGCTGGGATTAGATCCAACATTGGTTCTACACCACCTTGATGTTCATCCAGATGCCAAAAAAATTAAACAAAAACTTAGGAAAATGCATCCTCAAGTGGCCCTACTTGTCAAGAAAGAGTTGGAAAAAATACTGGAGGCTAGATTCATCGGACCAATTGAATACTTTGATTGGATTTCCAACATAGTACTTTTGGCCAAGCCAAATGGGAACATTAGAATTTTTATAGACTTCTAGGATCTTAATAAAGCTTTCCTAAAGGATGATTTATCACTCACTAACATTGACATGTTGGTAGATCTTATGACATAAATGCAATGCTATCCCTCATGGATGACTTTTCTAGCTACAATTAAATTAGAATTGTACTTGAAGATCAACATAAGAATACTTTTACCACTCCCTTGGGCACATTTTTCTATAATTCCATGCCCTTTGGTCTAAAAAATGCAGGGGAAACTTACCAACATGCAACAACCATCATCTTCCTTGAACTTATTCATATTATAATGGATGATTATGTTGATGATATATTAGGGAAATCCAAGACAAGAGAAGAGCATCTTGTGATCATGAGAAAAATATTTGAGTGGCTAGAATAGTAAAAGCTATGCCTGAATCCAAAGAAGTGTGTGTTTGGTGTCACATCTGGAAAATTTTTAGGCTTCATAGTATCTAGAAGGGGTATTGAAGTGGATCCCGCAAAAGTTAAGGCAATAATAGAAATGCCCTTGCCTCTTAATCTGAAACAATTGAGAAGTTTGCAAGGAAAGCTACAATCTATTAGGTGCTTCATAGCTCAACTTTCTGATAAATGTCAATCATTAACACATCTCTTGAGGAAAGACATAACCTTCAAATGGGATCCAAAGTGTTAGCAAGGTTTTGAAAAGATCAAGGAATATCTAGCTAATCCACCCATTTTAATACCTCCCATTCCAGGTAAGCCACTCTTGCTATATATATTAGCCACATCATTGCATTGGGGGAATTTCTAGCACAACATGATGTGTTATCAAAAGAGCGTGCCAACTACTATATTAGCCGAACACTTGTGGTTTATGAGCTAAATTAATCTTCCATGGACAAATCCTTTATAGTAGTTGTTTTTAGTTCACAAAAGCTGCACCACTATATGCTCAACCATCTTATCAAGTTAATATCAAAGGTCTACCCACTCAAGTATTTTTTATCCAGAACACCATTAACTAGACACATGACCAAGTGGGTTATGTTACTGAGTGAGTTTGATATAGAGTATGTGGACCAAAAATAAATCAAGGGACAAGTGATATTAGATCAGTTGGTTGATGCTCCTTTAGGGAAGCATATCCATTAGTAGCCGAGTTTTCTAATGAAGGGGTCCTTACAATTTTAGAAGCATATACATAGATGCTATATTTTGATGGGTCCTGTACTCATAATGGAGTTGGGGAAGGTGTCCTCTTTGTCATACCTCAAGGTGATTACATCCTAAAGTCATTCAGGCTAACATTCCCATGCATGAACAACATTGTTGAATATGAGGCTCTAATCACTGGCTTAAGAATCATTGTCCAATGAAATGTCACTCATCTTCATATCTTTGGAAATTCTCAACTTATAATCAAATAGGTCAATGATGAGTTTCAAATAAAAGATGATAAGATTTTACCTGACAAACATATGGTGGATGAATTCAAGGAATATTTTACCTACATCCAGTTTGAGTAGATCCCTCATGTGCGGAACAAGGAAGCAAATGTTATGGCTAGAATTGGCTCCCTCATTGACATGCCCAAAGACCAAACGGATTATGAGTTACTCTTAGAGAAACTGTTAATCCTATCATACAATATTCCTGATAATGAGATGGTGTGTGACATCGTAGGTCCTTAATCACCCTTGTATCACGACATTTATATCTACCTCCATGATAATATCCTACTGCCCAACCTTTCTTGTAACCAACACAAATCCTTCATCCAACACACTTCCCGATACACAATTGTAGGAGATACACTTTATCATAGAGGGTATGATGGCACTCTCATTTGATGTCTCAATGAATCAAAATCTCACGTTGCATTAAACGATGTGCATGGTGGAGTCTGTGGGTCTCATTCTAATGGGATGGCCTTAGCGAATAAAATTCTAAAAGCAAGATATTATTGGACCACTATGGAGCATGATGCTCGTGAGTTCATGAAGAAATATGTACCATGCCAACATCATGTAGATCTAATCCATGCTCATGCACAAGATTTACAACCTATCATTGCATCGTGACCTTTTTCATAATGGGGTTTTGACTTAATTGACAAGATATACCCTCCCTCATCTGATGATCATAAATTCATCATCAAAGCCACTAAATACTTTACTAAATGGGTGGAAGCCATTCCACTCTCCCAAATCATTGGTATTCAGATCTCCAAATTCATCCTTTTCCATATCCTTTGTAGATATGGCATCCCTCCACTATCATTACTAACAATGATAAGCCCTTCAAAAACTAGTATATGAAGTAGCTTTTCAAGACCTATCATATCTAGCATCATTGGTCAACCCCTTATTATCCCCAGGGTAATGGACAAGCTGAAGCGACCAACAAGGCTTATTAAAACCCTCAAAAAGGTTGTCAATAACACTAGTCGATATTGGAACCTCCACCTTAATCCCGCCCTTTGGGCATATCGCACTTCCATCCACACCCTCATTGGTTCTACTCCATACTCTCTTGTTTATGGTTCCAAAGCCATCTTGTCTATTGAGGTCGAGATCCCATCACTTTAAATCTCTCTGAAGAATCTAATTAGTGATAAAGATGCTCGAGTCATATGGTTTAGTCAACTAGAAATCCTGGGTGAGAAAAACATCAAGGCCTACAATCATCTCCAAGGATATCAAAATTGACTCAAAAGGAACTACAAAAAAAAGGTCCATCCCCACCAATTCAACATTAGTGATCTGGTCTTGAAGGAAAATCGTAGCACCCAACATGATAGAGAAAATAAGGAAAAATTTGAAGCAAATTGGTTGGGTCCATATGTTGTCACAACAAAATATGATTATGGGGCATATAAAATTGCAAAACCTGAGGGGAAACCCTTAGAGGATCCTATTAACATCATTCACCTAAAAAGGTTCTACACTTAGGTTAGTTCGATTAACCTACCTAGAAATACCAAAAGAGGTAAAAAATCATAAAAAATACAAAAAAAAAGTAATTTTGAAAAAAAAAAATAGTAAAGAGAAATAATCCGTCCTATGGTGAAAACCACCCTTGGTGGCACCTTGGATACATACGTTTGGTGAAAACCTAGAAAAATGAACCATTTGTAGAGATCTTAATCATTATCTATGTTGCATCTTATTTTACTTTATGCTTCCATCCTATCATATCCACATATCCTATCCTCACATCCTATCCTCACATCCTATCCTACCTTTCCTCCCATTGACATCCCATCATCTATCGATTGGTATATTTTGGTTGAGCATTAGATGATTCAGATTGTATCTCCAAGGTCCCAAGCTTCTATCTTGAATATGAGATTTTTTCCATTTGTACATCCATGTTGTTTGATCAATTTTGTGTCCTCATTAGGTCATCCATCACGTCGGTCATCATTTAGGTCCCATGTTGTCTTTGGTCCCTTTTTTTAAACTACGTTGCCCCTGATCTTTCATGTAGACAAGGCTAATCATTTGATCAGCCCCCAAGGAATTTTTCCATCCCATCTTCATTATCCATTAAGGTCTCCATTGTCTTCTTTCCATTTTTATCCATGGTCAGTCATCAGTCCCTTTTGTTGAACTATGAGGTCTCTACACTTTCATATATGCAAGGCCATCAATTGATGAGCCCCTGAGACCCTAGGTCTATCCTTAGGGTGTGTCTTGGTGTCATGACATATTTTCAAGTATGTCCCTATTCAGTTGGTTCTTAAAACAAAAGTCATTAGTATCATGAGGTTCAATCTATTTTGATTATCTTGAGTCATGTTGATCATCTAATCTCTCCTCCATCCTTGGTCTTAATAGGATGCATCCTTCCTAAATTAGACCATATCAACCCCATCCACCTACTGATCCTATGGAAAAGGATGTTTGAATTTTTTTGTGATATTTTGATGCTTTTGGCATTTTATTTATCATTTGAGCTTCCTATTGTACTTTATTAAGGTCACCACAATCCATCATATCATGGTGTGCTTTGACAAGTAAACATAGGGGTATATCTTGATTTTTGGTGTGATCTTATCTTCTTGGTTGTCCCACATAGTACCCACCAAGATTCCCATGGTCTTGTGTTACACCAGGACATCCTTTATGTTTGTGGTTATCCCAACATCAGGCTTGACCAAAACCCCTACATTTTTGGGGTGTTGGGATAGCCTTCTTGTTTGTTGTGTTTGTATTTTGCATTGGAAACTAATTTTCCTTGGTTCTTCATACCCTGACATATTGTGTCTTAAGCTATATAAAATCAATGCTCCTTATATGGAAAAATGGTATTAGGTCTACATTTCATTTATAATCCCATTGTATTGCATGTATCCCCATCCAATTCTTCCCCTAGCCTATGGTTAGTGATTTTTGGTTGTTCAAATTTTCTTCCTCCACCTATTCTTCCTATTAGGATTCCTATGGTTTTTGATAGGTGCACCATCACACCCATCATCATTCATCTGACTCTGCATCCCATTATCATACCTATCATTATTCACTTAGGCAGGTTCATTATCCATTGCATTATCATTTTCATAATCATCTTAAGTTGTTTATATTAATATAGATCTATTAGTCTAAGCATCTTAAGTTCATTTCATTTTCATTCATTTCATTACATTGTCATTTTCATTATCATCTTAAGTTGTTTTGATTAATATTGATTTGTTATTTTAAGCATCTTAAGTCCATTTCATTTCATCTATTTTATTGCATTCATTATCATTTTCATTATCATCTAAAATTGTTTAGATTAATATTGATTTGTTATTCTAATCATCTTAAGTTTATCTCATTATCCATTGCATTATCATTTTCAATATCATCTTAAGTTGTTTAGATTAATATATATTTGTTATTCTAAGCATATTAAGTTCATTTCATATCATATCATTCCATTTTCATTATCATCTTAAGTCGTTTAGATTAATATAAATTTTTTATTCTAAGCATCTTAAGTTCAGTTCATTTCATCCATCTCAATGCATTATCCTTTTCATTACCATCTTAAGTTGTTTAGATTAATTTTGATTTGTAATTTTAAGCATCTTAAGTTCATTTCATATCATTCCATTACCATTTGCATTATCATTTTCCGTAGTTTAGAGTTATTATTCTAAACATACTCATTTTTTTCACTACATACATTTCATTACATCACATTCATTACATCCATCCATATCATGATCACATATGCATACATCATATATTTTCATCCATTACATTTCATTGAGTTTGCATGTTCTCCATCCACCCATAATTTATTATTACAATGCATCATCCATACATAATCAATCCTCACATCATATTTCATATGCACACATCACAAATCACCATAACATCACCACCTGTATCACACACCGTTAGTATCATGTCCATAATATACATCATAAAATCATAAATCATCTCACGTCACATCCTGCATCCACAATCATTAGACATAATGAATTACATCCATATCATACATAGGAATATAAATAATCCATCATAATCACATGCATACATCATAATCGTGAACATACACATGAACATAATAAATATCCATCACATCATATAGGAATCATCCATATTGCATCAAAGTCCATCGCATAATATATATATATATATAAAATAAAGTGTCCATCACATAGTATATCACATAGTCCATCAAAGTCCATAATAACAAGTCCATCATAGAGTCCATAAATTTCCATCAAATCCATAAAATAAAGGTACAAGCACAAGCAATTAATATAATATAGATGACTAAATCTGACACATCATGGTGTCATGAATCAATATACAATACAGATTGAATAAATGAATGAATGAATGAATCTATACAAAATAATATGTAGTCTCTACCTTGTAACTTGTCCACTCTACACCTATCAAAATCTGAATCTTGTATCCCTTCTCTCCATATATCCATTTTTTCCTATGTCTAACCTTTGCAGGGAGTCTGCACCTGATCCTCAACCATGTGGAGGGGCCTCTTTATGTTTTTTGTACCCTCTAGTGTGTCTCTGCATTGATTGAGATGGGGCTGGTACCTATTCCATTGCTCTCACATATGGTGGAAAAATCTGTGCAAGATCTAGTATGGCCTAATAATAAGCAAGCTTATAATACAATGCCTCGATCTGGGCATCAACCTCTCCTGATACATGTGATATAACCACATCTCTCTCTATGTGGTAGATATCTCTCTCCTAAGTGATGCTTTGTCTCTCCTTCTCCCAAGAATCTTGATCCAACCTCATCTCTCTCCCTCTGCAGAGTCTATACCTAGCCCTTTGTTGTCTCAACCCTTTCTATCAATCCCCCAACCTCCCCAAGAGTAGCCTCCACAAACTCTTCCCTCTCATGAGCCTCATCTCCTCCAATCCCCCTTGAAACTCCCCTACCAATCTCTATAGATCATCCCTCTTCATCTACATCTCCACCACCCTCCTCCTCACATCATCTACCAGAGCTGCATAGTCTCTGTCTCCCTCTCTTTGCATACCCTACAATCACTCCACCTCTATTTTTAATCTATATCTATCCAACTTTGACTCCCTTAATTTGTGCTCTGCTATCCCTAGTTGGGACATGGAACTTGTCAACAACACTATAGGGTCCTCTGGTGGTGGAGGTACATATGGCACCATCGCCAATGGGTGTATTGTAGGTGCATCCACCTCCATTTCTTGATCCTTTCCTCCTATCTCCTCCATCTCTACATCTCCCCTTCTCCTCTATATTCCACCCCTCCTCCTCCTATGTGGCCTAGCCAACTCCCTCTCATCATCTAACCCAAATCCCGAGGCCCCCAAGATCAACTCTACAATCATGATCCTACCTGGCCTATGATGGGACCACCATGCTACATATCACACCATAGTGCCTGCATCTACCTCTCCCCCATCCACAACCACATTGTGATCGAGGTGACCTCCCAAATTTGGCGAGCATACTCCATTGTAATTTTCTCCCCCCAAATTATCCTAGACTCTCAACTGATCTGTTTGAAATGTTGCGATCCTACTGAAACATCCTTCTCTATCCTATACTACCAGGTAACCCTATTAGACCTGTGTAGCTCTATGATATAGGGGTCTTGACCAATAAAATAACACTATGAAAATAGGTATACCCTCCACTATCTATCATCCTCCCTCCACCTTGAAAACGATTGCCCTATGTATGACCTCCATATGATATCCACATACATCAACCCATTGAGCCTTCACTACCACTCCTCCAAGCTCCCTACATCTTGATAATGCAACCTCCATCCATACTTTGTCCTCCACCAATATGCCACTAGTAGGGTCTCATCTTGCACTATGAAAATCAATATATCTGGCCATGCTATCTAAATATGCTCCCAGGCCCATACCTAGAGTGGTGTCACATGTGTAATGCTCAATGCACATCGGTAAAAAACCATGTGCATTTTCCCGATATAGCTGGGTGAACACACACACCCCCATGCAAAATCTCCCTCACACCTCTCCACTATATGCCTAACAATATCAATCATGTTGAGGATAAAAAGTGTCCACTCCCATTAGGTAGGAGGATCCCATTGATAAGTTTGCAGAGGTACACAGGTAATGCTACAATCTCTATCCCCAAACATGTGTCAATGTAAAACTCTTCCCTCAGATGGGAAGGTCCATTGGTCCAAAAATTTCTTGAACACTCCTATCCACTAATCAAGTGTCCTATGATAGGAGGTCTCAAAATCCTCTAGACATCCTCTAAGGTCACCATCATCTCCCCTTTTGGGAGAAGGAATGTAGAGGTCTCAAAGCTCCACCACTTAATCAATGCTATGAGTAGAGGCCTATGTGCCCTGATGTTGGGATATCCCAACATATGTATTAGGCCTACTTGGACTAGTGCCACATGATCTTCTTGGGTCATCACCCTCAAAGTCACCTCCAACATAGCTAAGTGACTCTCTCACATCCTTAGAGTCTCAAAACTCTACATCCATGCCCACCATTATGTTAAAATTTCTAACATTTCATTTCCATTTTCTATTCTTTTCATCCCTGCCCTAGTTTGGCAAGTTCGCCCATTCCCTTTCCCAGAACATTCACCTATCTAGAATGCACATTCACCCCTATGTTTTCCTTTTGCAAGTTCACTTTTTTTCCCAGTGCACCCACCCGTTTTTGGTCTAGCCAAAAATTCACCCATTTTATCCCTAGAGGTGAACTCACATTCACCCCTTTTACCCTATGTGTGATTTCACAATCACCCCTATGTATTTCTTTCCAAAGTGGAAAATTTTCATTCACCTCTTCCCCTTTTGGGCGGATTCACATTCGCCTATTCCCAATATCGGTGGATTTGCATCTACCTGTTCCCATTTTGTGTGATTTGAGTTCACCCTTTTCCATTTTTGGTGATTTCATAATCGCCTATCCTAGATCCCCCTGCCCTTGTGTTTTGTAGGTTCACCCTTTTCAGAGAGAGGAAATTTTGCAATCACCCCTCTCCTAAGCATGCCCACCCCTGCGATGCATGAGTCCACCCCTTTCCTTGGAAATTCGCCAGACAAATGAATGTGCCTTTCCGAGATCCACCCTTCCATGGTAAGTTTGTATGCCTAGTCTACCCATCTCAAAATTCAAAAAAATGTGCACAAATTCAACTCAAAATCACAAAGTTAGGATTCGAAGCTTGCTCGACAGGGTACCGCATGCTTGTAGTAGAATTTTTGAACCTCCTCGCCTCAGTGGATCAAATCATCATCACTCATCTTGTTAGCCATCCTAATCTCTCTCTCTCTCTCTCTCTCTCTCTTTCATCTAATCACACAATGACAAGTGTGCAAATGAAAATTAGGTGAATAGTGAATTTTCAAATTTATTATTTATAATTTTTCATTTTTGACCCTATTTATCCTTTTAATTTTTGGGTAATTTTTTCCCTTTATTTATTCATCCTCCCCTCTTCTTCCAAGGGCTGCCATTCACACCCCGTATGTCCTTCTTCCTTCGTTCAAAATCCATTCTTCATGGTTTTTCACACTCTATCACGTGGTGCCCTCCATTTCTCCATATCAAGAAGTTACCGAGGGCCCCTTTTCTTCCCCATTCACCCTCTCGAGGGGGCATACCCTACATTATTTATCCATTTTTCCTTCCCATCCCCCTATGGTACTGGGGTATCATCTAACATTCTTTTCTTCTATCAAGTTGTCTATGTTTTATTTTTCTTCAAAACTTTGTTATTCTAATAGTATTTGGAAGAGGGGCAAAATATAGACACCTAAATTTGTCCACTCCCATATGGTCAAATTCACCCTTGTATTCCTCTATGTCACATCCTTAAGTCACATTAATTGAATAATTTATTATTTGCTTAATATTTTACTTTATCTTAATGTCCCCTAAGGTATTTAATTAATCAATGAAATACTTTACCTTGTTCATCTCTAAATTAAATAAATAGACCAATTTATTTAATTTAGTCATTAGCCCATGTGAATTAAATCAATTTTTAATTCACCCTTTTCTCTCACCTCATGTCACATCCTGCATAAGCCTCTTTAATCCAGATTAATATAATTAATCTATGATTAGGATGTGCACACCCATAATCATCATTAGGGTCACATCCTCCATAACCTCCCACTTACCTCTAATCCTTCATTAGCCCATCTAATCCCACATCTGCACAACCTTAATCACTTACTTAAGCTAACCTAATCTTCATGCCATTTATGGCATGTGTCCTTAGTCAACCTACATTAAATTATTTCTCATTTTGGAGAAGGCATCCCCTTCCTTATGTGAATTTTTAATTCACATTTATTCCTCCAATGCATTTTAAGGAATTTTAGATTCCTTCTCCCATCCCCATGAGGATTTGTGAGGAATTTTTAATTCCTCACATGTCCTCTCAAGGTACATGTGGACAAGGACCTCATTGATGAGGAGATCTTTTCCATTCCCAAGGTACATTATAGTACCTCAACATCATCTCCATCTCACCCCTTCCCTTCCATGTCACTCACCACATGTCAGCTTGTGAGGGCTTGTGAGTTCTCAACTCACCCTAGCCCTTGATCTCCTCCACCATGGATCAATATTGACCCTCCATTCATTTAGAGGAACTTCCTCTAAAAGTAGTGGAATTTCACTCATTTTTCTAAATTTGAATCACTCAATCTAGCACACACTAAGCCTTCAAGCATTCAATCACCCACAATTTTTGCATCCACTTTGAGCTATCATCTTGCATCCATTACAATACCCATATCCACCATTGCGATCCTCATCTTCATAGCATCATTTTGAACATCATTTAGAGATATTTTCCAACAAAGGAGAACACATTCAAGTATCAACAAGGGCCAACCATACTCATCAATTCAAACAAGGTAAAGGGTTCCATTTCTTTGTGCTTTGTGTGGATTAAAATAGGCCTAATATTGAGTGTTTTTTTTGTATTTTTAATCATTGCATAATTTTAGTTTTTGCATTTTAGTAGATTAAATTCACTTGCAAACAGTTATCACACCAAGTGGTTATGTTCCCACATTATCAAAACCTTTAATTGATAAAGCATCGAGTTGGATTAAGGTTTTGTCCACTCAAATTCTATCCAAAAGGTTAATGCTACATACATTAAGCCAAAAACTATTGTCAATAAGGGTATGCCTATTCCAAATCTTGTTAATAACAACCATTATCATCAAAGCATCATTTTGTCTTTTCATTTCCAAAGGGGGTAATTCATCTTGATGAAAGCCAATATCCAAATTAGCTCCATGCATAGCTTCAAGCAAGGCTGTGACATCATTTGGTTGAGAACTAGGATTTTTTTTTTTTTCAAAGCATTTTGAAGCATGCCATGATAAACAAGCATTAATTGAATCAAAATCCACAAGGATATATTAGCAGAAGTATTATAAAGTTGCTCAAAAATTTCAAATTATACTATGCTATGGGATACTAGGTACAAGTGGGAGTTATGGTTGAGGCAATGAGATGGATTTTTGTGTTTTAGTTGACCACTTATTGTTTCTAGTGTTATATGTGTGAGTAACTATGTGATAACTTGGTTGCTTGGACACATGATTACTAGTGAGTTGTTTTTCAAAGTTTAAGATATGGCCATGAGATTTAGGAGGTCCTATAATGAGAGGTGATTTAGGAGGACCAATAATTAGAGGAGATATAATAGCCAATTGTGCATTCATAACCTCAATAGAGTTAACTACTTGTCGATGGTCTTCTATCAAGGGGGATCTATGGTAACCTTAGCATCTTCATCTATGTAATCCCTCATATTGCATTTTGAAAGGAATATATCAATGATGTCATCCTCTTTTCCAATAACATCTTCCTAAGTAGGAGATATAAGTGAAGAGAAACAAACAAGATTCTAAAGATGCTCTATGATTGGATCTTCTAACACCAAGATACCTTCTTCATAAGTAAGAGAGATACCAAGAGAAGAAAAAACATGATTATCATGATTTTCAATGATTTTATTCTCTTTCACCAATGTATGCTCACAAGTAGGAGAGATATTAGGAGAGGGATCAATGAAAAACAATAAAAGAGGGGAAATAAAATCATCATGACATACTTGTAATAAAATATCCTTGAAATTCTTAACAAGATCTGATAGTAGAACATGAATTATGATAACACAATATTTTTTCAATGACAACATGATGTTATGCCCTATGGATCAGGATAGCAATTTTTTTAGCATAAAAGATAGTTATAGGACAAATAAAATTTAGAAATAAATTTAGACAATAAAAGCAAATAGAGAACACAAAAAAAAAAAGATCTAAGAAAAATTTGGTTGAGCCAAAAATAGCAAGACAAAGCCACCCAAGCGAATCTATATATTGGATATGGATTTGGAAAATTCAAAGTTTAACTATGTATGATACCATTTAAGGTTTTTGGGTCTGTTTGTGGATAGGTCTGACAGTAAACATTTTTCTAGAATTTGCTCAACTTATACCAATGTGATTCAAAATGAAAGTGTATTGTAATGGAATGAATTTTCACCCCTTAAAAATTCCACATTTACGTACTCCCTACCTTAGAAAATCAAGTTCAATAATGCAATTCCACATCCTTTATTCACTTCCCATCCACTTGGTAGCTATTTTATGTGTCAGTGGAGGATATTTTGTTGGTGATGCTAGCGTGGGGCATAGACGTCTACATGGTGTGTTGCCATCCTAACAAGATTCTTGATGCTGAAATCTATAGAGGAATTCTAATTCTCCATTGGCGATGGAGTGTAACATCCCTACTCTCTTGATCGACCTTGAATGACTCCTTTGCCTCCAATTTCATCTTCTAATGACTATCTCTTCCATTTTTTCAATCTCTCTAGAAAACTTCTTGATCATTCACACTTGGGACTACTCTCTTCAATATCTTCACAACATTCTCAAGCTCTACTACCTCTATTGAAGCTATAAGTTTATATTTTTCTGGTTTTACTCTCTTCATTGTTGCGAAAACATTGGAATTTGCAAGCTTGAAATCTTGCTCCTTATCCCATTTTACTTGAGTTCATATGGTTGAAGGTGATATCCTTCCATATTCCATTCACTTAGCATTATCGTATTTTTTCATAGCATATTTTTGTTTAGCATAGTGCTTATTACTTTCATTTTAATATCTTTATCATATTTATCCTATCATTGAAATATTAGTTGTTCATGGAGGTGGAAACACCGAAGTGAGGGACTAATTGTGATAGTCCTCTATACACAACCCAAAATTTTCTTGTTCTTGTGTGTGTAGGTTTTTTGTCGAGTGAATACCTTGGAGATATCAACTTGTGGGTAGGAACGTACACTTTCCCCACCCTCTTTTATCAATTCATAGATTAGATCAAGTTAAATTCGTCTTCTTGTTATTTTGTTATTTAGCTAGTTTCCATTTCTATTATTGCACCAAACCACATTTTTTAGGTCATTAGTAGGTTCTTTTACTTTGAATGTTCTTTACGCTTCCTATCCGTATGAATTCTAGCACCCCCTCTAAGATGCTAGTGTTCTGCTTTGTCATCTATGTCCTGCATTATAGTCTTTTGGCAGTGAGATACCTAAGTTGTAGTCCAAAATTTAGAAAATTTCTCACCTAACTTCCTAAAACATTTAGGCTAGTTAAAGGACAACAACAACCTGGTTATTCTTCCTTTCAACCTCTAAACCTTAAAATCTCTCAGAACATTCCTTAGCTTGAGGTAGATTAGGGAAGCTTATTGTTCTAGAACCTCTTGTGACCTAGGGTCTTGAGAAGTCAATCCACCTCCCCTACATTTTGGTGAACATGATGTGAATGGTTTTGGTTTAATTTTGTAGTGTTGAAGGAATCTTCTCTTATGTTCTAGGTGTGTTGTAGGTGTGCACATTGTAGGGAACTTGGCCTTGCAACCCAAACTATGACCCCTAGTGACATAGTTGGAAGAGTCCTTAAAAATTGTGAAGAAAACTCCAAAATAGGTCATTGTCTGATTGTTAAAACTTTAGGGTCATCTGAGAAATTCCTTTTTGGTGTATGTAGAAGATGGCCTCTTTCATGCATCTTCCCATCCTTTCTGCGCAACTTGCCAATGGGTCTCTTACTATAACCTTTACACTATAGGAATTTCAAATGAATGCAAATAGAGAACCCTCTCCGCTATACATTTCCACTCGTATCAATGGGAATACCATGACAAGCATTCTTGTTGATTCCATGTGCTGGGTTACTATTATCACAAAGGAGATTATGATAATAAAATTTCTGCATAAGGATGATTATGATGAATGTAAGAGAATGATACATATGCATGATGGGATTTTCATCCCTCCCATTGGTTTCATCACCCTTTCAGTCTTGGTTGGACCTCGGATTATGAATGCCCTTTTTGATATAATTTTAGAATTTGACCTTTTTAGAGTGAAGCTAGGAATCCCATGGCTAGTTTCCATAAACAAAGTCACTTTTGTTATTCACAAGTTTCTAAAATTCTCCCATGAAGGTGTAGTGCATGTCATACATGAAACTGGATATCAATCGATGGTATCATGTGAGGGATATTTGCTAGATAATTTTTGGCCCACCTGGTGGGTCTGTTACCTCCAAGAGTGGACCTTCTTTATCAAAATTATGTCGAGTATAAGACCGGGGGCAAGGTGCAACTAATAATGACCTACCCTGTAGCGCAACTACAAGCTTCTTCCTCCTCTCAGAAGGGGAAGGGGAAGTCTACTCACAATCAAGAGCCTTCTTCCTCTTCCTTTGTTGTTCCACCTACTTCTGCCTCCCATCTTTCTGTGACACCCTTGAATTTTTATCCCTTGCGTCTCTTGGGGAGTCTGATGGTGCTTGCTTAGAAGAAGGCCAAGCATTAGGTGTTTGACCTTCCTATCTTGCCCATGGTGCCTTGAACCATCCTATATGGTAAGGGGAAGGGTCCCCATGGAGTTACCTCTACATCTCAGCCTTTGTAGCCTCCTATTGCTCTCACTCGTAGGGTAGTGAACGAGAAGATGCCCATCATCGAGGCACTTGAGTTTTCTTCTCTATTGGTTGTCGTGTCCATTCATGCATCTCTTCCTCTTGTTCCTATCTAAGAGTCACTTCCTTTGCTGGCAACGACTATGATGGAAAATTCAATGATAGAATAAGAGCCCCTTTCTCCTCCTCAAGCTATGAATTCCAACTCTTAGAGCTGGAGAAACCACGTTGCATGTGAGTATAAGCGTTAGAGGAAGGCTCTGGCCATTAAAAATAGGCTGCTTTGTAGAAGATTGAAGGGGGGCTTATAACTCATGTTTTGGAGTATCTTGTTGTTCCCTCCTCTTTCGACCCTTTTTATTTAGTTCTTGTCACCTTGATCTTGCTTCAAACTCCCCCCATGAGCATGAATTAACCCCACCCTAAAAGGGTACAAGTGCTCATTTCTTCCTTGGTTGAGCTTCCTATCTTGATGTGCCTTCCAGACATCTTGCCTTTTCCTAAGCTCATGGATATGTCAAATACCTCAGTGGTGTTCATTGTGGTTTATTCCTCTTGTTCCTTGCCTTCTTCTTCATCTATGGTGATATTAAATCACCCAATGAAGCAAAAGCTTAAGGATGACCCTACTTCTAATGGGGGTCAAAAGAAGGGATATGCTTCTTTGGATGTTGGATTTGTGTTTGGTTGCATCGTCTTAGTGACAAAGGATACCTCGATGTCCCTCAAGTTTGTCATTACCCTCGAGTCTTTCAGTGAGGTTGGTAGTGGATCTTAGGCACATCCTTCATCACTTGATTAGTTGACACATTACAGTCCCATCAAGTACATGTCCAACTCAATGGATGATGTCTCATCTCTATCAATTATTTTTTAAAAATCAATTATGTTTACCTCATAGGAGAAGACTTTGAGGGGCCCTCTTCCTTGGCTCTTGTTGTAGGAGAGTCAGAGGGTGCTCCCCTTGCAATCCCACCTTTATAGGCTCGTCTACCATCTCCTTATAATGATCTAGATTTGGAGAATGTCGACCTCTTGGTTGACGACGACTAGGAGGGCACCTCTTCTTTATCTTTAGATAATATTTTTGTGTGTTGTATTTCCCCCATGCTTGTTTTATGTGTTCCTGGAGGACCCTTGCCACCCTTGTAGGTGCTTGGATACATGAGTTTTTTGTGTTTTAAACTTCTTCTATTTATTACATCATTCTTCTCTTTGTTGTTCCTTGTTTTTCAACAATATGCAAAGTGTTGGGGGGCATTTAGGCCTCCCTTCCATGCTGACCCAATTTTTTTTTTTACTTCTTTTCATGCATGTTTCTTCACACAATCTAATATGGTAGGATATTGATGAAAATTCATATATATTATTATATTATCTATATATCTATATCTATAAGTAGTTCCAACCTTGAAATATTAGATCGCCCTATCTCTTGTTTTCTTCATCTCTGCTTATGTTTTCTTTTCATCTTTCTCTCTTCTTTGCTTGTTTTGTGATGTTGTGGTGCCTATGTTTTTTCCCTCATGTCTATGAAAAAATTTCCACATTTACATCCTATCATGTATTCTAGGCCACGAAATGATATTCTCCTCTCTTCTTAGGATGCCACATGCCTTTGTGTTCAACACACACCATCTTAAGGGGGGGATATCATACTACTTCAATTTTCAAAAGGTGTATTCGGTGGCCAATGAATCCCTTGTCAAAAATACCCTATATTTTTCAAAAAGTGTATTATTAAATAAGGACCCCTAGCATAACTTTTCTTTCAATATAGATTCGTAGAGAAAGAATCTGAAAACTTTCCTTCGAGAAGGTAGTTCTTTTTCTGATGAATAAGTCTAAAAACTTTCCCTTGTGAGGGTGTATTCTTCCTTTTGAATTCCTTGATGCTAGAATCGTTTGTGGAAAATATCTTTTCCTTTTAAAAAAAGTGTCCCTTGAGCAAACCCCTTTATTTTGAAGGGTTCCTGAGGGACCCTTTTGAAAGCTTCTCCTTCAATTGTTAATTGTCTACATGACTGTATGTCTTCTTGCATGGATTTTTTCTATCTAACATGTTTTTTCTGTGGACTAACATGTTAGTTTGTAGGACTGAGCACCTGTAAGGGCCTATCAGATTCTGTAGAGCCTTTCACATCTGGCCTCCCTTAGGAATGAGCACATGTAGAGCCTTTTGTTCACCTTCCATAGGTCTGAGGGCCTATGGTGCATTTTTCAACTCTCCTTAGGATCGAGTACCTATGGAGCCATATCCTCTTCTTGTGCATTTAATTGTGTTAGATTACGATCCGATTCCTTGATGGTTTAGGTATAAATTTCTCATCTTTCACTCTAATTTATCATGCATTCGCTGGCACTTAAGCCCACTAAAGTGGGGGAAAAATGTAATGGTGTGAATTTTCACTCCTTGAAAATTTCACATTTACATACCTCCAACCTTAGAAAATCAAGTTCGATAATTCAATTCCATGTCCTTACTTCCCATCCACTTGGAAACAATTTTATGTGTTGATGGAGGATATTTTGTTAGGGATGCTAGCGCGATGTGCAAACATCTGGGTGATGCGTTGCCATCCTGACAAGATTCCTACCTCTAGAATTTATAGAGGTGTTACAATTTTCCATTGGTGATGAAGTGTAATGCCCCTACTCCCTTGACCGATCACGAATGACTCCTTTTCTTCCAATTTCATCTTCAAATGACTATCTCTTCCATTTTTTCACTCTCTCTGGACAACTTCTTAATAATTCACACACTTGGGACTACTCTCTTCACTCTCTTCATAACATTCTCAAGCTCTACCACCTCCATTGAAGTTGTAAGTTGATATTTTTCTGATTTTACTCTCTTAGTTGTTGCAACAATGTTGGGATTGCCAAGCTTGTGAGATCACTCCTTCTCCCATTTTCCTTAATTTCACATGGTTGAAGGTGATATCCTTCCATCTTTCATTCACTTAACATTATCGTATTGTTTTCATCACATATTTTTGTTTAGCGTAGTGCTTAGTACTTTCATTTTAATATTCTTATTTATCATATATATCCTATCATTGCAATATTGGTTGTTCGTGGAGGTGGAAACACCAAAGTGAGGGACTAACTATGATAGTCCTCTATATACAACCCCAAAATTTTCTTGTTCTTGTGTGTGTAGGTTTTTTTTTTGAGTGAATACCTTGGAGATATCCACTTGTGGGTAGGAAGGTGCACTTTCCTCACCCTCTTTTGTCAATTCATAGATTAGATCAAGTTAAAGTATTCTTCTTCTTATTCTATTATTTAGCTCTTTTCTATTTTTGTTATTACACCAAACATCATTTGTTATGTTTTTAGTAGGTTCTTCTTGAGTGTTTATTGTGATTTATGCTTCCTATCTGTACGGATGCCATGAACCCCACTAAGATGCTAATGTTCCACGTTTTCATCCGCGTCCCACACTGTAGTCCTCTAGTAGTGAGCTACCTAAGTTGTAGTCCATAATCAAGAAACTTGCTCAACTAACTTATTGATATATTCAGGCTTGTTAAAAGAAAAAAAATCCTAGTTGTTCTTCCTTTTAGCCTTTAAACCTTAAACTCTTTTGAAACATTCCTTAGCTTGAGGTAGACTAGGAAAGCCTATTATTCTAGACCCTCCCATGACCTAGGGTCTTTAGTAGTCTTTCTCCCTCCTCTACATGTATAGCAATGTTGAAAATTGTTGAACAATAAACACAAAATTTTTTGAATGAAATTTTTAGATCTAAGATGCAACAAATGACTATGCAAAATTCTGAAAATGAAGATTTTGATGCAAATTTTGAAACAAAATGATGAAATTTTTCACTTTTCTGACCTATATGAAGGATTCCTAAATGCACATAATGAACACTTTCAAGTTTTTTTTCAAATTTAAGTGAACTAATTCAAATTTTTAGATGCAATTGAAATGTATATCTAAGCTATAATGGCTGAAATAAACCCTAATGCAACATATGATGCAATATGATATGTAAGTTTTTAAATTTTTTATGTCTTTTATGATGTAAAACTAAATTCCTAAATGAAGTATGCAAAACAATGAAATGGAAAACCTAGATCTCTAGGTTCAAATTTTAGAAGGAACATAATGTTAACAAGTCAAGTTCACAAAAAGGAAATGTAGTAAAAGGCTATCCTAATTCTAATGCAAAGAACCTAGGATCAATTTCCTTTTTCTAGAGAGCCACTAGGATGCAAATAAACAAGGTGATTAGATTGAATTTCAACCACAAAGGTGAGCCAATAAAACATGGAATTGATCCTTTTTGGCCTTCGAAATTGAATAAAATTTATTTTCCTTAATTAAACTAATTAAACTATGTTCTCTAATCTGAAAAATGTAATATTTTGAGAATTGAGAACATATATAAAAAATTCACCAACATATTTGAGAAAGGAAGAGTTCTATGTACCTGTCTTGTAAATTTGGAGCTGACCTAAATAGGAGAACTAATTCTCCATAGGGAATTTGTGTCCTTGTAGAGATATTTTAGTTATGTTTTCACAGTTCTCTAGTGCCAAATCAGAGTTTTATGATTCCACTTACAAATTTGTCAGATCCCTATTAGATAATTCAGTGGGTGAGTTTTTGTGAGTTGTTAACATGTATGGATTTGAATGCAACAATACATAATTGATCTTAAAACTTCCTTCAATCTCCTTCAAACCTAAAAATTGCATATTCAAAGAGAGAGAGGAAGGGTTGTGTCATTTAGGGGCTTGCCATAGTCAAACCCCATGTTAGTGTTTCCAATTCCATAATGGAAATGCCAATGATAGAAAATATAAATGTTAGGAAGGAATTATGAATCAAAAAAGTGTTGAAACTCACCACCCTTCAATGGCTTCCTTGAAGGACTGAACTCATGCGCATCTACTTAAGGTATTGGATCTTTCTTTCTTGATTTTGTTGAATTGGTTGAAAACCTACAAAAGGTTTAGCCTTCAAAAACAATGATAATATGAACATACATGAAATCACACATGATTGGAAATGATGATTGGATCTTGAATTTCTGCAATAATCATTGAAATTCTGCTCTTAAATTTCTTGATAATGCTCTTGACAATAATTTCTCCAATGATTTCCTAGATGATTTGAAATGATGCAATAACTAGGTATTTATATGTAATTACTCTAATTTACACAAATTAAATATTGATAGCCGACTTTGGACACTTGAATTGAAAATAATAATTTTTCATCACCAAAATACTTTAATTTGGATCCAAAAAAAATAGGGGGACATTTATGCCCAAAAGGAACTCATTCACCATAGCGCGTCTATGTCCTAGACCTATTTTCCAAAAATTAAGGTGTCAGAAAAAAAGTATTAGATGAATGCATTTATTTTCCACTTGAAATTTGTTGGTAGTTGTTAAAAATAGGCCATGGAATGCATAATTTAGGAAATTAGGGATTCAATTAGGTCGAATAAGTTAAGGGGGGAAACATAGTGTGAAATTATCAAGGGTGGCAATTTATAATGCTATAGTTGTTTATTGGTAACATCAAGGTGAGGATTAGTGAACTGAAGGCATAAATTTCTAGAACATTTGATACAAATAAATTGGGTGATACAAAATATATTCTTAGGATGGAGATCAATAGAGATTGGGGTCACACAAATCTTTGGTTAAGTTAGAGTAAGTATGTTGATACAATTTTGTAGAAGTTAAAAATGTATGATTGTAAACCAGTTAGTATTCCATTTTTTGTTGGTACTATGTTGAGCTTAGATATGTGTCCTAATTCTAATGACAATTTTAGGAGATTTCTATGATTTCTTATGCTAGTGTCATTGGTAGTTTTATGTATGCAATGGTTTGTGCTAGAATATATATAGCTCAAGCAGTAGGAGTTTTGAGCTAGTTTATGTCTAAGCTCGGTAGTGAGAATTTGAATTTTGTTAAGAAGGTGTTTATATATTTGTGAGGTAATTTTAATTATTGTTTGGTTTATCATTCTATTTATGATGTAATCAAGTCATTGGACATATAGGGTTTTGTTGATGTAAATTGGGCAAGTGACTTGGATAGTCGAAGGTCCACTAGTGGTTATGTATTTACTTTGTTTGGAGGTTTAGTGAGTTGGATGAGTAAGAGGTAGTGTACGATTGCATTTTCCACCACTAAAGAATATTATATGGCTGCTACACATGCCTCTAAGAAGGAATTATGGTTACAAAGGCTTGGTAATAGCATTGGTTTTGATTGTAGGACAATGGGGATTGAATGTGATAATGAAAGTGCTATTTGCTTGACCAAAAATCCCATGTATCATGGTCATACTAAGCATGTTGATATTTAGTATCACTTTATGCAAGAAATGGTTGAGAATAGTAAGTTATTTATTGAAAATTTTGATACTTTGGATAATGTTGCAGATTCTCATATGAAGCAAGTGACCACAAATAAGTTACCTTAGTGCAAAAAGGCCATGGGCCTTGACCACTATACTTGATTTTATTCTTTGTATCTTTTGGATGTAATTAAAAGGAATAATGTCAATCGGGAGAATGTTAGTATAAAGTGACATTAACCTTGTAATCCTATGTAATTTGTATGCCTCCACATTCCTTGTAATGTGTTTTAGGGGACATGAGAGAAAATCCTTAAATTTTGGCATGTTGTAATTATATTGTAAAGAGATGATTTAATTTTGGTGGAGGTTACACATCAAAAATATATAAGGCATATTTCTTAGGCATCCATATTAGAAGTTGGAAGGTCTTGGATGGTGCATCTAAGATTGGAGAAGAAAAGGTGTCTATTGGTGTTCCATCGGGGATTAGAAAGGTCATCAGAGCATTCAAAAAGTTAGGATTTGGATAGGATATGGTATAGGCACCCATATGGGAGTCTTGTAATTCTATTTAATATTTTATTATATATTTTGGTAGTACATGAAGAAGGGCATGGGTTTTTGTAAGTTTTTTTACCTCTTATTTTGGTTTACCATTCGTGGTTTTACCTCCCATAATTTATATAAATTGGAGCCATGAGATGCTAGTTTCATGTTGAGTTCTTGTAGGTAATTATGTGCTACCGAGTTGATTTGAGATCAATATTGGAGTGTGTAGTGTCAAAAAAAATTGTCAAGGACATTTTCACACTTGTTTGGACCCTCTTTGTAGAATTGAGCTTAATGATTTAGTGTTGTAATGTGGATGTCACATTCACATTAGGTCTTGGGCCCTTGTGAACTAATGAATTTAAATGGTACCTTGATAAAGTGTTATGAAGTGTTGTAACACACTTTCACACTTTTCTAAGGTTTTATTGATTAACTAAACCTATTAAACCTCTTTTTAATCAAAATAAACTTTAATCCTACCTTATTTAAAGTGTTGTAACACACTTTCACACTTTTCTATGGTTTTCATTAATAATTGGGATCTCTTATGATTTAATTAGCCTTATTTTGCATCCACAAGCCTCATTTATTGCATCTTTTCAAGGATAATCCTAACACAAATCATTTTCCAATCATAATTCAAGTGTTTCAAGCTTGAATGGCTCAAATTTAGTGATCTAGGACTCATTTGACACCTTGGCTAAATGAGTCGCACCTAGGATTTTGGGTCCCAAACCTAGTTTCACACATTTCCAAGCATTTTTTAAAATGGTCTCATAAATTATGCCTAATGTGACTCATTCGCCACCTTGGGAGAATGAGTCCCATTTGGCCCAAAATCAAAATTAATTCAAATTTCTAGTGGAATTTTATTCTCCTAGATCCAATGTCAGCTTGTAGTGTTGTATTCGGGAATTGTTGCATAATTAAGTATATATACAAGTTTTTTTCACTCATTTTCTCCTAACAAGCAATCAAGTGACCTAGGAAGTTGAATGGGAATTCTAATACAAAGTTTGAGTTCACAAGACCATTCAAACATTCACAAGAGAATTCAAGAGAATTCAAGGGAAGAATTATCAATAATTGTAGAGCAGAATTCAAGCATCAATCATCATCCCAAGGACTTCATGCATCATGTTTGATTTTGAGCTAACAATTGTGATGTATGATTTTATGGTTCAAGCAAGCATTTAATTCAATATCTATCACCTTCAAGCAAGAGTCAAGATCTACATCCATTGGAGCCATTTCAAACATGTTTGCAACACTTCATTGATAGGGTTTGGTGAGTTCCAACATCACATTTTGTTCCTTCATCATTCTCCATTCATATTTCATTCTATTTTAAGGTTTGATTACCAAAATGGGGTTTGACCAAGGCAAACCCCTATCCACCAACCCCAAAAAAATTTCCTCTCTCCTTTGTGTGTGATTTGTAGGTCTAGGTTGCAAATTTTCTAAGGAGAAAGATTGGATAAAGTTTTTCAAAGTTGTCATTAAGCCTTGAAGAACATTGAAGAACACCTACATGTTGTAAATTAGGGTTTTGAATTTGGAAATCAATCAAGAAGGATAGAGAAAATAGAGAAGAGTAGGATCAAAATTTGAAAATTCATAAAACCCTAACTAGACTGATTCACCACTTCTAGTGAATGAGTCCCATTTTTTTTTTTCAAAAATTAGATTTTTACAGATTCAGATACCCATTTGGCAGATTCCTATTCTTGCACAAAAACCTAGATTTTGGATTGATTTCCCAACTTGGCAAATGAGTCCAAGTAAAAATTAAAGTCAAATTTTCTAGTGTTTTAGAGCTCCTTCCAGTCATTTCCAAATTTCTAGTTGCACACCATTCATCTTCTTTTCTATTCTATTTCATTTACTTTTTAAGGTCATTTTCTAGCTCATTGCATTGAATTATGGTTTAGTGTTGCATCTTTCATTTCATTTATCTTTCCAAGTTATTTCTTGGTGGTGAACCCCTTATTATCTCATATTTAGCCCCTAGAACAACCCTCTTTCAAGATCTCTTTCTCCTTTATGTTGAGATCTCAAGGGTTTTTTATTGAATAAAAGTGAAAAAAATGTCATTCTAGGCCCCAAACCCTAGAAGGAAGCAAAACAATTTTCCACCTTTCATTTTGGTGAACCTACATTTACAAAATAATAATTCTAATTTGAAGTGTATTATCATCCTAGATCTAGCTTGCATTCGGGTTTGCATTAGTTAATTGGTATTCTAGGCTTTCTAATTTTGCATTAGTGAAAGGTAATATAGATTGTATTTTTTCATCTCATTTCATTGAAAATGAAACAAAATCTGCATTTACATCTAAGATACAGATCATAAAACATAAAAAGCATAAAATCCAACTGAAAAGTTTTGAATTTTTTTTTTTAAATTCTCATTGGGACTCATTCACCTTCTTGGGTGAATTAGTCCTAGTATAGATTCTGCACTCCATTTTTTTGCATCTAAAGCTCTATTTCTGAGCTTATGTTTGTTGTTATTGCCTTTCTGTTTCAGTTTCTAATTTTTTTGTTATAAGCATTTCATTGTTCCTAGCTTACATTGCATTTTCCTTTATCTTGCATCTAGTAGCCCTTGAATGAGTATTTGGTGTCCTATTGCTAATATTGTAGCAAGATAAAGTTTAGATTCATTTTATCCCACAATAGCACAATCATTGTGGAACTTGGGTTTTCTATCTCTTTCACTCCTAGTATTGATACTAGTACATTAGGTATGGACAACACCCTTAACAAATCTTTACCTTCAAGTTGTGTGATGAAAGTTGAAACAAGGATTGATAATTTACGACAATAAAACATAATTCACATTCATGAACACTTAGAAAACCTACAACACAAAGTGAAAAATGACAACATTTCAACTAATTCCATCCCAATTATAGATAACATTCATTGCATGCTTGAAAGTGAAAATGGAGTTGACCTTATGCAAAAAATAGTTCAAATATTTGTAAAACACCTCACCTCAACCACTAGTTGTCCTTTACCTACAAGCAATGCCACAAGCCAAGGAGGAACTCAAATTCCTCCTCCCGCAACAATTTCCTTAATACCTACCTATACCAACCCTTAAATCACAATAACAATGCAAAAAACTAGTAATGTGATTCCTTATTTGGGAATTTATGCTAGCATCCCTAGTACCTTTGTGGTATCACAAGTCATATCTCCTACTACCTTACCACCTATAAGCATTCCTTTCACTTGTCCCTTGAACATATACACCCCTTCACCATTTTCATTTTCATTTTCATCTCATAACACAAGCAATGAATTTGTCATAAATAAAATCTTCCAAACCATTTCATCTCTTCTAAAATATATTTCCACCATCAACCAATATCAAAATGGCCCACCTACATATTATGTCAAAATCAATCCATTGTCCTTGGAGATATTGTGGACACATATGCCACAAGGTGTAGAGGTGCCTAGATTAAAGAAATATGGAGGAAAGGGAGATCCTTCTAACCATGTTAATGATTATATTGCCTTATGTAGTGAATTTTTCCTTGATGATAAACTTTTGGATAAGATTTTTCCTAGGTCCTTGAAGATAGTGCCTTGGAGTAGTTTTCTTCTTTACTGAACAACTCAATTCATTCATGAAATGAACTTTTTGAGGAATTTGTAAACCATTTCCAAGTGAATATGACTCCTAAGATGACCTTGGATGATTTGATGAGATGTAAGAAAATAGAATACACAAAGATAATTGACTTTATCTCATGCTATCAATCGCTTTATTCCCAAATTGATGTCAAGGTCCCTGACCGTCATCTTCAAAAGATGTTCATAGAAAATTTACAAAGAAAGATTCAAGATAATATCACCATGATGAAATTATCATCCTTCATGCACTTTTGTACCACTCTTCATGATTATCAAAATTCAGTTAGTAGTCGAGATATAAAATCCACTTCTAAACAAACTGAGAAATTTGAGCCCGTAAACCCAAACAATTTCCAACCTTTTAGAAAATAGAACAAATGGTTCCTTCAATTTAATCCCCCTCAACAAACAACTCTGAAATTCAATAACCAAGTAGTTGTTGTTAAAGCCAAAATACCCTTTAGCTACGGGGACCGAAAAAGATAATTCACTCTCTTACTCGATACCCTTTATTAAATAGTGTCCCAACTTTTAGAACACAATTATTACCTTGCCTCTCATCAAAACACCTGATATTAATAAGCCTTTAACCCTGAGCTTTAGATCAAACACTTATTGCCACTGTCACCAAAAAAATGGACATGATATGGAACATTGTAAGTGTCTTAAAAATCTTGTGTAAGACCTCATTGATTTTGGCCATCTTTCCATTTGAGGTGTTAGTGATCAAGGAAATAAGTCCATTGCCTGTCCTAACCAAAACTTGAAAATATTTACCAACCCCATGCCAAAATATAGTATTTTAATTGTCTCAGCTAGTGAAACTATGAAGACTGATGTCATGAATGTTGACACGGATGATGAAAACCCAGATACAAATCAACAAAGTCCTAAGGATATTGATGGTTTGGTTGCATTTTTTTAAACTCAAAATCATAAGGGCTGACCTAAAAAGCCTCTTGACATTGCTTTCTCACAAAATGCCATACTTAAACATGCACCTACTGGTCCTCTTGACATAACTGGCCATATCTATGATAAGCCCACTAATGAGATATTAATAGATCCTTCTTGTGGAGAGAACATGATCACCAAGGAATTCTTACTTCTACATGAGCTCTATCAAGATATATATGATAAACTGAAAGCATGGGTCAAGATGCACAATGGTTTTGCTTGCCCTATGATGAGATCAATCACCTTACCATTGCAAATAGGACCCAAAACATTCGACATCTCATTTTCCATCATCCCACAATCATAAAAATTTCATGTGAAGCTCGACTATCCATGGCTTCGCTTCATGAATGCAGTCCCTTTAATTGTACATAAATTCTTAAAGTTTCCCTTTGTCAATGAAATATTCATTATCCACCATAGTGGCTTTAACCCGTTTTCCTCTAAAGGAAACTTTTCCTTATATTTCTTTTGGCCCAAGATTATAGAACCTATAAAACCACAAGAAGAATTCTTTTTATTGTCTTATCAAAAGTTCAAGGAAAAGAAGATAGCAAAACTATCCCTTTGAAACATGTCCCCGCTCACCACTGAGCCTACCATCCTAGATGAAACCATGCTTGAACCTAAAGAAATTCCAAACAACCAAGACCAAAATAAGACAAAAAATTCACCTACCTCCTACAAAGGACCAAGAGACAGTGAAAACAAACCCGTCACACCTTCTAGAATAAAACAAGTTTACAAAGTCAAAGAGAAAGTGGGTGAACAACCTCCCATGGTTCCTTCCGTTCCTACCCTTAGGGAATAAAATAAACCTATGGTTGAACAACCTGCTCCTACACAAATACAACTTGAATAGGACTAAAAGAAAAAAAGGTTCTAGAGAGCATCGACATTGATGTCGTGCCCTTTCTTGCGGGTTACATGAAGAATTAAACAAAGAAAATCAAGATCCAAACTTGAATGAAGCAATGCATGATGACCCTACTTATGCCTCGAAACAAAATAATCCAATACAACAACCACAAATAGAGTTGAACTATTCAATGGACATTATCATTTTACCTCCTATTTTGATTAACTTGGATGATGATGAGGAAGTTGCTAAAATTGATGAATAGGTGCATAATGAATTGAATACATTGTTTTCCTTTTCCATGAGCTTAAATGACAATTTTACTAAAAGAGTTTTGAACTTGGTAATGAACCAGTTCGGTACTTACTATTGTCCCTTTAGCTAGTTGTCTACCTTTAGTAGACAATGAACATGATTGGGATGCAAATGACCTACTTTAGGTTGATTCGCATATGCCTTACTAGTTTAGTTATTTTTATTTTGTGTGATTGCATGTGCGTGATGTGATCCCCTATGAAATTTTTTTTGATGTTCTCTCTCTCTTTGTGACATTCCTATATTTTTACCTTCATTCTTCTCTATGTCGTCAATCTTTTTATTTTTTATTTTTATCTTTTATTTCTCTTGTGTTTTCCTTTAGGGATCACACAAGGCATCAAGATATTCATGTATCTTCCATGTTGACATGAAAGGATTTTTCTTTGTTTTCACTCTCTTTGTGCCATTCTTCTAGTTCTATGAGTATTTGGGGAATGATGACAATTTTTGGCTCCCTAAAAATTATTGCAGAAAGAACTTACTAACCCCAAATCCATAGATCCATTATGTGTTTGGTTTTTTCATTTTGGGGGCAACCCCTCTCTTTTTATTTTGTCTTGTGTGATGTGGCTTTACTTGGAAGCATATGACTTGGCATAGGTATTTACAAGTTATCTCTCATGTCTTCCTTTTTTATTTTCATTTATCATTTTCTACTTTAAATTAATTTCTCACAACATGGTGTTTAGCAATTTCGTTAAAGTTGGGGCATACATTGGCATTATTCTTTTGCAATTTTTTCTTTAATATGGTTCATGGTGTAGTATTCTTACTTTATACGATGCATTTTTTACTTTGTGGATGACATTGGGTATGATGTATTTCAAGAGAATGATCCCTCTTAGCATATTATATTCTTCTTAGTGGCTTTATGCGACACACTGCATCCCCTAAGTTTTGAATCTTCAATTCTTTGATTGGTCCTCTCTTGGAAACATTAGGTGCAATGTTCCATAAGTTAAAAACCTTGCATGAACTAAGCAAGTGTCCTTTGAACTTTCCTTATTGTTGCATTTATATGGCCACCCTGCACAATACATCTTGCATGCCTATGGAGCCATCTTGTTTGTTCATGAGTTCCAAACATACAAAGTTTTTCTTGCCTCATAAAGATCGAAGTCCATTGTTCATGAGCTCCAAGAATACAAATTTTTTCTTGTCTCATGAAGCTCAAAAATTATTTTGTGTGGCACCTTATTAAAGTTATTAGGATGTATAACTTTGGTATGGTTGAGCAGGAAGCTGAATTGAGGCATGAATTTCCCCATAGACACTCATGTGTGAGTGTGAGTGCATACCAGCCATGCATGTATGTGTCTCACCTCTTTTGGATCCTCACCCAATAGACATCCAAGAGTTTTGTTGCCTCAAAGTGAGCTTGCATTTTTTGGACAAACAACCTAGATCTGATCCACACTACAATGGACAAATGGTTGAAGCTTGATCCAAATTTTATTTTATTTTAACTTTTCTCTTTTTCATCTAGGATGGTGTATGCTTGTCATTTTTTTTGCTCTTTATATCATTCTCATGTGTGTTCTTTTGCACCTATGTTGGTTTTCCATGGGATCTTCATCCTGAGGGCTTGATCAACCCTCTTGATCATTATCATCCCATCTTATCAAAATTGGTACACTTGAACCCCTCTTGATGCATGTTTGTCTACTTTAGTGTGAGTTTGAAGCAAGTTCATCCTCTCACTAAAGTGGGGGCTAAATGTAGTGTCAAAAAATGTTGCCAGGGACATTTTCACACTTGTTTGGGCCCTCTTTGCAGAATTGAGCTTAATGTAGACTTGATTTAGTGTGGTAATGTAGATGGTACATTCACATTAGGTCCTAGGCCCTTCTGAACTAGTGAAATATAAATGGTATCCTGCTAAAGTGTTGTAACACACTTTCATACTTTTTTAAGGTTTTATTGATTAATTAGACCTAATAAACCTCTTTTTAATCAAAATAAACCTTAATCTTTCCTTATTTCAAGTGTTGTAAAGTGTTGAAACACATTTTCATACTTTTCTAGGGTTATGATTAATAATTGGGATTTCTTATGCTTTAATTTTCCTTATTTTGTATCGACAAGCATCATTTATTACCTCTTTTTGAGGATAATCCTAACACAAATTATTAGCCAATCATAATTTAGGTGTTTCAGGCTTGAATGGCCTAGATTTAGTGATCTAGGACTCATTTTCTACCTTGGGCGAATGAATCCCACCTAGGATTTTGGGTCTTCAACCTGGTTTCACACATTTCCAAGAATTTTTAAAATGGTCCCATAAATTATGTCTAATTGGACTCATTCTCTACCTTGGATGGATGAGTCCCATTTGGCCCAAATCAAAATTAATTTAAATTTTTGGCCGGATCTGATTCTCCTAGATCTAATTTTGGCTTGTAGTGTTGTAATTTCATGAATTATTGCATAATTAAGTATATATACAAGTTTCCTTCACTCATTTTCTCCTAACAAGCAATCAAGTGACCTAGGAAGTTGAATGAGCATTGTAATAACAAGTTTGAGTTCACAAGAGAATTCAATGATTCACAAGAGAATTCAAGAGCATTCAAGGGTATAATTATCAAGAATTGTAGAGTAGAATTCAAGCATAAATCATCATGTCAAGGACTTCATGCATCATGTTTGTTTTTGAGATAAAAATTGTGATGTAGGATTTTATGATTCAAGCAAGCATTTCATTCAAGATTTATCACCTTCAAGAAAGAGTCAATATCTACATTAATTGGAGCCATATCACACATGTTTTCAACACTTCATTGATAGGGTTTGGTGAGTTGTATTATCATGTTTTGTTCATTCATCATTCTCCATTCATATTTCATTATATTTAAAGGTCTCTCCACATAAATCTAATGTCACATTTTATTTGCTGATTTTTATATTGTGATGTATGTGCAATCACACGTTTAAATCTGATTTGGTAACTTGATTTTCAAATCTGAATTCACTTGCATAAGTTCATATTGTAGATTTAATTCACCTTATTTTCAGCAATTTCTACCATATTCATTGATTATACATTGTTGGAAATATTATTGTTTGTTGTCATTAATGTCAAAAACGAAATCACTATCCATGAATTTTGTTGATATCAAGAATGAAATCACTGATCCAAGAAGGAAAATCATTGACCCAAGGAAATTGCATGAGGTATTAATAGACAAAGGCCACTAATTGAATACACATAAGATGGAATATTTACCTTAAAATTTTACTTGTTAATTCTTGTCTACCCTCCTCCAAATTTGTGCAGGTTCCTTCTAAAATCTGAAAAATAAATTTAAATTTAAATTAAAATGTGTTGACCCCATTTTGGTACCCAAAAATAAATGTATATAAAGTTTCCTCTCTTGGAAAATACACGGATTATGAAGTGATTCCTCTCTTCATAGGATCACACCCCTCTTTAAGTGATACGAGGATATAAAAAGGAAATAAGAAGGTTGGATGGAAAGAAAGTGTGAAGAATAAATGATATATCATTCAAGCACAAGCATATTTTTGTGAAGGAGATCTATTTAAATTGTCATCCATTGAAGACATATTTTAAAGAAGTTTAACTATTTGTTTATTTAGAGGTTGGTGCCTCTCAATAGAAGAGATTTATGTCTCTTACTAAGTTGGTGCTTAGCTGGGGATTGGTGTCTCTAGTGGGTTGGTGCCTATAAATTTTTGTAAGATTATTTTATTTTGAGGTTGAATTTGGATAGTAGATCCAATAAGTCCTTTCTCCATGGTTTTCTCTAGAGAGGGTTTCCTCATAAATCTTATGTCTCTTAATTTTTATATCTTATATGATTAATTTTATTGTGGTTGCTTAATTTTATTAAGTAAAAGTTTATCTTATACTAATTCACCCCCCTCAATAAAGTACGTGCTCACCACACATGATGAGACCCTCCCCCATGATATTGTACCTCTAGTTAGGGACATGGCGTCTCACATTTTATCTCCAAAATTTGATGTGGTTAGTACATCATAAAAAATTACTCAAATTAGATATATAAATTTTGATAGTAAACCACCATACAAATTAAAAAATAAGTATTATGAATTGAAAATTATGTAGTAGAAGTTATATTAATAAAAAATATAATTAAGATATTAATCAAGACCAAAGTTCATCCTTTTTGAATATTATTCTCATCATAATTAAATACATAAAATATAAAATTACCTCATTTCTCTAATTATAAACAATACCATTAAATAAATAATTATTCAAGGTGATACAAGTAATATCATGTTCCTTATCTAGAAATGTGTTTTCGAATAGCAATTCTTGTAAAATTGACATGATGAAAACAAATTTAAAAAATAGTTTAATTTTTGATAATATGCAAGTGAAATTTATGTATTTCTAGTTTCTTAAACCCAATTATTTTCGGTTACTCAATACAATATTCTCATTAAATTTAATGATGATTAATTTGTCATCAGAAGAAATTTGATTGCAAGAACATTTATCATCAATTGAAGAGATACACATTCCTAACCTATCCAAAATTATTCTTTTTTAACAAAAACATATTCAACAAGAATAACCAACATGAATAACATATTAGGTAAAAAGATGAGCGTGAGTGGGAGAAGCAATGGGTAGAGGAATTTGAATTCCTCTGGGTCTATGGAGGATGGGGATGCTGAAGCAGAGGATGAATATGAGTTTGCTGGGCTTCTCACTTTGGCGCCTATCCTACCTGTTGTTTTGCGTGGTCTACTATGGGCTTATGTCGGGAGTGGGGGTTTGGTTGGCGGTGGTAGGAATAGAGGAGGTTCTCTTCATGCATTTCCTACTGTGGGTGCACACTTGTTTTCTGCTAGTGTCAGGTTTGGCCTTGTTTTGGGATTCATTGTTTGTAATATTGGTGACAATGTGTTGGTTTAGAGATTGTGGCTAGACGATGTTGTTCAGACGGTGTTTGGGTCCCTTGATTTGGGGTTGTATTGGCTTGGATCTAGTTCTCGTGGGTCTGACAATGGGAGTTACCTCCTGGGTTCTATGCCTTGGGTGGTGCTGTCCTCCCAATATGGAAGAGTTGCTTTGATAGTGATGGTGGATGGTTCTATGGAATCCATGTCTCTTCAATGGTTCTTCTTGCTTGAAGAATTTGATCTATGGTATCCTTTGATGCCTTCTATGTGTGTTGTGCCATTTTTTGGGTGCTTTTTTGTAAAGAATTTCCATGGTGGCCCTCTTGTTTCTCATCCTGCTGGTGTTTGGGTCTGGTTGAGTGCTTTAGACTCCCCTACTCATGCCATTATTGTGTGGTTGGGGATTGTTCTTTTCTATCACAGGCCCTTGTGGGTGTATGATGTTGACCTTTGGGTGGTCCTGAGTTCTTTCTTTGGAGGTCCTTTGGAGCATCCTAATTTTTTTGGTGTTTCTGTTTGGGTTACTACCCTAGACTTGGTGGCTTGGGATTTGTTGTTCCTTTGGTCTACTTGTCTTGAAGCAAGGATTGTGGTGGTTCCTGATGGGACTGTTACTACTATTTCTTTGTGGAGTTAGTTACTAGGATTTGTGATGCTGTGGATTGATGTCTTTCTCTTATAGAGGTGTATTGTGGGAATTTATTTGAAAGTTCCTTTGTTCCTTTGGTGGTCTTGGAGACTTGAACCTGTTTTGGTGTGGGGCGGTTCATGCTTTAGGAAATTTTTCTGGTTGGTGGAATTGGTTGGTTCTATGTCTGAGTTTTGTTGGAGTGAGGGTCTATGGCTTGTTGGAGGGTTGATTTCCTCTCTCTTTTTTTCCTTTGCGGGGTTGTTTTTCCTTGGAAGAGTCCCTCTATGGACCATGGGTGTGGAGTTACCCTTGGTTTGTTGGTTGGCCCTGGTGGTGAATGATGTTGTTTCTGAGGAAAGAGTAGATGGTTACGCTTTGTTGTGGGTCAATTATGTTATCATTCGAGAGGTTTTTTTTGTCCTTCTTTTTGCTCCTTCGGTTTGGATGCCTTGGGAGGAGGTGGTTGCCTATTCTGCTAGAGCCCTTGCTTGCTACCTTTTTCTACAATTGTTATTTTCTATTGAGGTGATTCCTGCTCCTATTAAGGTGGATCCCTATCCTATTGAGGTGGATCTGGTGATTGTAGAGATGGTGGGAAGTGCTTCTCTCCTTGGCTTGTCCCTATTGAGGTGGTGTGTGCTTTCTCTGGAGGGTGGGTTCTTTGGTGGTTCTGTTACCCATTTATTCCTCTCCTATAGAGGGGAGCCCCTTCCTTTTGAGGTGGATTTAGGGTTGGTGTCTGGCGGATTGGTGCATTTTGAAGAAAATGCCTCAACAATAATTGGTGTTCTTTTGACTAAGTTGTGCGGAAGGTCAACTGCAGTCCAACTGCTACAAGTTGCTAGTGGTTTGGTTATCTCTAGCAGTCTTTTTGGAACTATTGTGTTATGGGTTGTTTCTTGGCTCCTTGCCTTTAGTATTTTTGGCATAGGACTATTTTTTGTCCTAAGGGTTCTGTCGATCCTAGGTTTGGTGCCCCGAATGAGTTATTTAGCTGGTCTTAGACTTGGGACTGTTATTGGTTCTAAGTGTGCTGTCACTCTTGGTTATCTGATGACCAGGTGCTATTAGGTTCTAATGTGTTTTTGTAGTGTGTTCACTGGTTCTATCTTAGCTCTATAAAAGGTTCCCAGTCCTTTCAAAACCTTTTTTCCTTTTTGGCCCTAGTGGCTCGTTGTGTAAAGGGTATTATACCCTATAAATTCTAATTATCTTCTTAAAAGCATATTAGGTAATGTAACATTATGATTAAAGTCTAGTTTCAATAGTATCAAAAGATCCACTACACTATATTGTATGAAATGATAGTTTATTAATAATGCAATATAGATATTCAAACATAACATCTCAAATTAATTCAATATCTAAAATCATGATTAAATTTTCTAGGCTAGAGATATGTTAATATGCTTAGGCCTAAAAAAGTATTAGTTTCCAAAATATTTTATATTCATGAATATTAAAATAAATTTAAGAAAGATCATAAATATTTCGTCATGTTGAAATTCTCACACTTTAGATCTACTATTTATAGAATATGCCTTACTATTGTGCACAATACAAAATTAAGAAATCATAAATTCTTCATCATATCTAAATTAAATAAAAAATGAAAGTGACTTAAATAAAAACTAATTGAAAGTTCAAATGGTTAGTAAATATGGTATAGATTCCAATCACTAGTTTGTGAGTATGGATATTTAGATTTCCAGTAAATATCTTCATTTAAATATTTTCTTTTCTCTTAGATATGATAATAAAGAGTTAAGAGTGCCAAAGATTTTTTTAGTGGCGAATCTTCGTCAATTGGAAAATAATACATATCGTCCAAGTCACAATTAGTGAATAAATCACAACTAATAGGGAGGCAAACCACTCAAATTTTACAAATTATCGGTCCAATGCATTTCCATTCACCATCAATTTATTTTATGAGGCATATGTATGTAATATTTTTTCCATAAAAAATTACGCATTTCAAATGGAAAGATTAATATTTTCCCTTGGAATCTCAGAAGAATGTATTAAATCACCTGCATATTCACCAATATTATTAAAATGATATTGTGCATCTAGAAACATTTTTCCAACATCATTAAATGTTCACTACATGTGAGGACCCATTTAGCGAATTGAAATTTACAAATAATTGCTTATGAGGACCCATTTTGCCAATAATATTAAAAAATAATTACATTTGAGGACACATTTCACCAATTAATATGACACCTCCATGATAATTGTAGGGCCATAATCACCTTGAATATTGCAATGTATGTGTTCTATTGAGGTTTGATTCGCCTAAAGTTTAAATTTATCATCGTATAATCATGAGGGATTCGTCAAATTTTTATTATAACATTTAAAAATCCTCTGGAATTCACCAAATATGGATTGATATACATACAATCGAAACTCTAATTTATTCTTACACATTTTGTTCAATTTTGAGCTTGTGAGCTGTCGATTCAAAAGTTGGAATTGGAACCTTGATCATAGAAAAGTTACAAACTTACAACTATAGGCATTCTTGCATTAATGAATAACAAGTCAATAAAAACCTAAAGGTAAGTGATCATTTCTTCATAGTGTTATAAAATTTGTAGTAAAGTAAAATTTTGATTTATGATTTGATATGTGATTCCACATAAATCTTCAAAATTTATGAATTATTTTGATCAGTGCATTATTTGCAATAGAGTGAAAAAATGAAATAGACCAACTCATGGATTCTTATAGCCTCACTGCCTTACAATGAGAAACCAATAAAAGAACAACACTCATCACCCTACTCATAAATCCCTATTGCATTCACACAATATTTGATGAATAACTGAAATTAATATTAATTGATTCCTTGAGTAGAAGCTAATAGTTCAACATCCATAACACATGATGTGATATGAGAACTTATAAATAACCTTTGATTATTTTGAGTTAAAATATAGTGAATACAATATTGGAGAGAAAGATAGGTTGATATTCAAAGTTAAAGAAATACATTGAGTATTTGAGTCATCAGTTGTCATTACAAAGAAAATTTATAACATTTCCTAACTGTGCTATCAAATAGATTTTAAACTATGCAAAATGAGATCATAGAGATGAAAGATTATAAAATTAGAACCCTTTGAATGAGGCTCAAGATTCCCTTTTATAAAATAAGGGAAGCAACAAGCAAAGAACCTCATCCCAAAACTTTCTGACAACCAAAATCTCATATAGGATGCATAGGAATAAAAACATGGATCCACTCACAGGATGGGTAAACAATTATACTTTTCATTCCATGCCTTAAACATATCCTTAGAAGGCTAGTCATGAGCTAAGAGTGTTTTCAAATTCTTCAAATTTTGATGATACTTGGCATCAAGTAAAGCACTAGTCTCTCTACAAAATAATTTCATGCTATGATCTGCATAAACCAACCAATCTGAATATGAATTAAGCTCATTTATATCAACTTTGTCATCTTTTCAAATCAAAAGGAGTGTGGGGACTACAATACAAAAACTATCTTTCCATTTCTCTATGGTCTTCAACTCCCCATTATCTTCTAATAGGTGGGGTACAACCCTATTGGGTTTTTTTAGATTGTAGGAATCGATTAGCCTCCCTCTAAACTGAATAGTGCACCTGGGAAACTTTTTTCACATGAATAGTGACGTTGGAACAACACACCCTCCAATACCATGGGGATGGGGGAAGAATAGACCTCATGACCTCTTTCCTACAACAAGATGCTTTAGCCAATTGAGCTATGCCCCCAACCTAGGTACAATCCTATTGTCAACATTTAAGAGATAGTTCATTTTTTCTCATGCAACATCAATTATACTTTCCATATACCCTTTATGATTATGTTCCATCTTGATAATGTAAAAAGTAAGATAGATACTAGGTGGGGCACTGGATGTGTTTGCAGAGCCCTTATACATACCTTGAAAATATGTAAATCTAGGATTCTATTTTTCAAATATACATTTGAGCCACTCTTGATCCCCACTTTTTCTGGTAATGACACCTCTAAAATTCACATATGACACATGGGTATCTTCCAACCTTCTTAATATTTTAGATAGTATGTGCTCTAGGATGCATGTTGCAATGTACACATTCTCCTTTTGCCAGGTCTATTGAGCATTATTCAACTGCTCTTCTAACATTTAAATATTTTCTTTAAGCTCTTAATTTTTAATCATCACATGAGCAGGGGGAATTGTAGAAGAGGAGCCTACTTCCTACATAATTCCAAGAAGGGATGTTTTTTGAGACAATAATACCTAATTCTAGTTGTAATCTTTTGTGAGATTAGTATGTTCCTTCAACAATCTATTAAGTCTTTCTTACAACCTTCAAACAATAGCTTCATTAAAATTAACAAAATCTACCACTAATGCAACAAATTTAGGGGTAGAGGTGTCAAAGACCCTCTTTACAATAAATATCCCTTTGGTATCCTTCAATGCTTCAACAATCATAGGCTTATTTTTAGTTAGGGAAAGGACCCAGATTGCAAGGGATTCCTGTTGTGGGTTGAATCCTGATCCTAACAATAGCATCTCTGCTTCCTCTTTTGTGGAGAAAACTTGTTCTTCTTGTTTCCTAATAGTATCAAAGATAATTGCAGAATCAATGTCCCATTTAGGGAGTAGTAGAAATCCACTATCTTGCACCATTCTTCTCCCTTTTTCTGGCGTAATGTTTTTGGACTAAAAATTCATTTTTTCCCTTACCTTTGTAGCTACCTCATCCTACTTTTGTATAGGCACATCTACTTGTGCCAACCAAACTCTTTTATGATACTCCTCCCTCTTTTCTCTCATAACAAAATCTTTAAACTCTTGGGATTTTATAAACTCCTCATCATAAATGAATTATGAACATGTAAATTCCTTCACATCATTGAGGTTATTTATCCCCATATCCACATCCAACTTGAACCTTTGCTAAAGAAGGAAAAAAATATTTGGTCTTGGGGGGATGGCATTTATTGTTGAATTTCATCCATGGTGATATGAAAATCTTCACTTTCATATGGATTGGTTGGATAGTCAATGAGAAATGACAATTGCTCAACTTTCATCCTCTTCTATGGTTGTTCTCTTGGGGGAGAATCCACATTGATTATTTAAGGGGGAGGAGAGGGATTGACTTGTGGTGGGTCTGATAGAAAATTTTCTATAATAATTGGCCCTTAGGGCCTAGTTGTCGCCCACAAAAGGATATAAAAGTCACGAAAAATTCTATCCTGGGAATTGGACATTCCAATAGGTGACTAACATCTTCTCATGGTCATTCATTTACTTTGTCAAACCAGGGAACATATACTTGAAATGGAGCGGCACTGTATGTGCACTAAGAACCGATTTTAGTCACAACCTACTAGAAATAAATGCGTGAGAGGAATTCTACTTTTGATGTAGGAATGTAAGGAAAAGTTTTATCAACTTAAGTATAACTTAGTTAAAGAAGAAATAATGAAAACTATTACTAAGAAACAAACCATGAACTAGTCTTATGCTACAGGAACAAACACAGGGATGGATTCCTTATGCCACAGGAACAATATAAGATTGAGTTTTCACTGAAACTTCTTGGAATGAGATTCTAACTGATAAACAATAGGAAATAAATAACTAACTACAAATACTTACTAAGTGGCCCCCCTTAGTAAGCATCAACCAAAATATGCAAGAATTGAACTCAAAAATTCATCACCTTTTATTCATAATCTTGAATCATACACATGGTTGTTTTGCTTGTAAGAAAACTAATACAAAACTTTGTCTTTCATTATGATGCTAACTCGAACATACTCTGTTCTATTCTCTTATTTCTAATCTAGTATTTTTCTTCTCTACTTGCTCACTCACGCAGGAGGAACATTTATTTATAAAAGAGCAACTAACTAACTAACTTAACAGAGAAAGATGCAGACATAGATGCTTCCTAATTCTGAGGAACAAACTTCCATAAATGAAAGTATATCTATTCAATTGATTCAAAGAGAATCTAGCATTCCACTCTTCCTAGATTGATGACCATTTAGATATCCTCCCAATGACCCAGACAGAGAGTCCTCGCCGAAACAACCTCCTCGATGCTGTGCTGGAAATGGGCTTTTCTACAAGGCTGAGTTTTGTTGTGCATTGACTCGTTCATACTAACTTCAACAAATTGTGGAACACATGGAAACAAAGGTGAAAGAAAGCATGCATATAATAGAATGATACTCATCATTAATCACACACATTAAATTCATCTTATTTATCCAAAAACCACATGTATCCAATCAGTCAATTGGGAGGTCAAATAGGGCGAAGAATAAAGTCATACAAAGATATTAGGCTGCAGGAATATAGGAATACTTGCCACATGATACTACCCATTTTTTAATTAAAAGTTTATAATCACATAGTTCAAAACAACCATTAAAAAGAGTAAGGGTATTTCAAAAATACATTATGTTATTCAAATTACTAGCATATTTTGGGCTCATCATTTGCCCCTTACTTAGCCTAATACTGGTCCTCCAGCATTAACCTTCCTAGCTGTTTCCCTGAAGTCGGCAGAAGTAGCATGGCCTTGCATTTGAAGTCCCAAAATTGTAGTAGAAGCCTCTGACATTCTCCCATCTCTCATATCTACGAGCTTCATTAGTTTCATTAATATTTGTGGCCAGATAAGGATACAGTGGCCACATCAAAATAGGTGGGTGAAATGTTAATGGCAACCATAATTCAAATCTTTCTTGGAGACCCAACTATATATACCTTGTTGACCTTTTGATGGCTGCTTTGAAATTCAAAGGACTATGAGGCTCAGACTTGCTTAGGCCAACTGTCAATTTCTCCCATCTTGTCTTGATTCTGGAAGATGAATGTTTCCAAAACAAGTATGGTTGGCCTTTAAATTCATCATATACCTGTTTTATGAGATCGAATATTTTTATTCTTGATGCAGGATCATAAAATCCATATGTAACAAAAAACCAAGTTCTAAGAACAATTTGAGGATTTGAGCTTTCTGGTCTAAGGGGAATTGGTTCCTTCCTTTCAGCTTCCTCATAATCCTCTAATTGCTTCCCATAATTAATCTCATTTTCCGCCCAAGACATAAGTGACCTCAAATGAATGTCACCAATGCAAAGGAGCGGATTCCACTCTGTTTCAAAAGGTATTATCAAACCATGCAAATAAAATTCACACAAATAATTTCTTAACCAATTAGGTGTTGTCTGATAAGCATCATAAAACTCTTTAGTAGAATGAATGATAGGGTCCAGGTTTTTGGAAATTCTTATTAATTGAAACCACAAAAACTGTTCCTTAAGACACATTGCATACACCCTGGGTGGTGGTCTACATTCCATGATTTTCCTAGCTACTTTGCATGTCATTCATTTTCTCCTTTATTTCCTAGATTTCTTGTCTTTGATTTTCAATTTCTTTCTTTAATTTCTTCTTCTCCTCCTCCCACAGACTTTGTTGCATTTCTATTTTAGCTAGATGGTGGAGACTTAAAGTTTTAAGTGTTACATGCCTCCAATAAATTTTAAGATACTCTAAATACTCAATCAGTAATGTTCTTTTGTATACAACCAATGCACGACAAGGTTCTGAGGGCAATGGTGTTTCATTGAATATCTCAGTTTGTTCAGGTTCTTCTTCTTGCTGTTCAGGAAGGGATTGTGCTTCTCCTGAAAATATATCAACTGCATTTTCCAAATCATTAAGGCTTGGCATCCTCTTTTCATTACTACAACCCTGCTATATTTCCTCAACTTCCTCTATTTCTATTTGTAACTCCTCAGGAATAACAGAGTAGCTGTGTGGAACATTCTCAGATACACTCTAAGAATCCTCATGAATAAGCTCCTCAGATTCCTCTGAAATGACTATAATTTCTTGTTGGTAAGAAGTTGAGGTAGTTTTACCCTATTTTCTTGTTGAAGCTCTTCTAGGCAATGTAGCAGATGCAGGAGGTTCTTTTTCAACTTTCCTCTTCCTAGATTGCCTAGGGGATTCAAACTCAGTAGGAGAGGATGATGACAAAACTGTAGTGACAACAAGTGTTTCTGTAGGGAAAAGCTGGGTAGCACGCTTTCACTTTTGTGTTTGATGGTTTGCTTTTGGGGTATGCTCAGTACTAGACGGTTCTCCTACTTTTGTTTTCCCTTTTTCTTTTCTTGTAGAAGACCTTGTTTTTATTTGGGTAGAGGGTTGAAATGTGGAGGCTACAGGACTAGGTGCTGCAAGAGCAGATGATTCTTACTCAGCTTCCCTACATGTAGACTCTACTCTCTTTCTCTTTTTCTTGGGCTGAGTAGGGAGTGTTCTAGGAGGTTCTGGAGGTTGCAGTGCTTTCTGGGCAGAAAATTCTTGCCAAGAAAGGGGTGCTACATCCCTCAAAGAACGCTCAATCAACAATTTGATAAGGGCATGATGGGTGCTGGAATTATCTTTACCCTTCTGAGTTTCATTGGCACTAGGCTCCAAAAGATTTAACAAGAAATTTGGGACGTTGATAGCTAACCCGTGCCTCATATGACTTAAAAATTTAAAATGGTAGGAATGTAAATAAGAAAAGTGTCCTTCACAAGTCAAATACTTGATTATGAAGGAGGCATATTCTGTATATGGATAAGGCAGTGAGACCCATTTGCATCCTTGCTTTGAAACCTCCAAGGGTCCATCCATTGGAAATGTGAATTTTGCCTTGAAAGAGACAACATCCCTTCCTGAAGGGAAGTTGTCTCCTACTGTCATAAGCCCAGTCACTTCAACAATCCATTCCTTTGTTACAATAACTATTAAACCCCATACTGCAGCCTCTTCTTCTCAAAGAGTTTTTAAAAATTCACCTGGAGCTTCCTCGTTAAAAGAATCTATCCTTAGAAAATAGTCGAGCCATCCGCAAATACTGAATGCCTGAACTATTTGAGGATCTTGCGTTAAAGCCTCATGAGTTGCTGGCTCATGTCTTACTAGCTGACCACCCATATTCAAAAACTGACTCTGCTAAAATCCATGAAACTTAACCTCTTCTTGAGAATTGGAAAAACACTTTTTCTTTGCTCTGTTTCTTTTCTTTTCGGCTTGTTCACCTTTCTTTTCTGTCCAAAAATGATATAAAAGACAATTGCATGCAATGATTTTTAGTATAGTGGTGAGTATTCCCACCTATCACACAGGTGATTCGGGTTTGATCCCCAACAACGATGCCAAAAATGGTTGTCGCCCACAAAAAGATATAAAAGTCACAAAAAATCCTATCTTGGGAATTGGACATTCCAGCAGGTGACTAACATCTTCTCATGGTCATTCATTTACTTTGTCAAACCATGGAACGTATACTTGAAATGGAGTGGCACTGTATGTGCACTAAGAACCGATTTTAGCCACAACCTACTAGAAATAAATGCGTGAAAGGAATTCTACTTCTGATGTAGGAACATAAGGCAAAGTTTTATCAACTTAAGCATAACTTAGCTAAAGAAGAAATCATGACAACTATTACTAAGAAACAAACCATGAACTGGTCTTATGTTGCAGGAATAGACATAGGGATGGATTCCTTATGCCGCAGGAACAATATAAGACTGAGTTTTCACTGAAACTTCCTGGAATGAAATTCTAAATGATAAACAACAAGAAATAAACAACTAACTATAGATACTTACTAAGTGGGCCCCCTTAGTAAGCATCAACCAAACAATGCAAGAATTGAACTCAAAAATTTATTAAATTTTATTCATAATCTTGAATCATACACATGGTTGTTCTTCTTGTAAGAAAACTAATACAAAACTCTATCTTTCATTATGATGCTAACTCGAACATACTCTGATCTATTCTCTTATTTCTAATCTAGTATTTTTCTTCTCTACTTGCTCACTCACGTAGGAGGAACATTTATTTATAGAAGAGAAACTAACTAACTAACTTAACAAAGAAAGATGCGGACATAGATGCTTCCTAATTCTGAGGAACAAATTTCCATAAATGAAAGTATATCTATTCAATTGATTCAAAGAGAATCTAGCATTCCAGTCTTCCTAGATTGATGACCATTTAGATCTCCTCCCAATGACTCAATCAGAGAGTCCTCACCTGAACAACCTCCTCAATGCCATGCTAGAAATGGGCTTTTCTACAAGGCTGAGTTTTGCTGTGCATTGACTCGTTCATACTAACTTCAACACCCTGTGGAAAACATGGCAACAAAGGCGAAAGAAAGCATGCATATAGCACGATACTCATCATTAATCAAATGCATTAAATTCATCTCATTTATCCAAAAACCACATGTATCCAATAGTCAATTGGGAGGTCAAACAGGGCGAAGAATAAAGTCATACAAAGATATTAGGTTGCAGGAATATAGGAATACTTGCCACAGGATACTACCCATTTTTTAATTAAAAAGTTTATAATCACAAAGTTCAAAACAACCATTAAAAAGAGTAAGGGTATTTCAAAAATACATTATGATATTCAAATTACAAGCATATTTTGGGCTCATCAGGGCCTTTCGATAGAAAGGTCACGTCTAGGCCACTTTGCTAGTTTCTCCTCCTCTAAGGCAAGGGCCTTACCTACAACTCTGTAAAAATTAGTCAACACCGCCCAAATCTTGGAAATTGGGTCATCAATATTAGAAAATTCTCTAGGATAATCCTTATCCTTCTTTGTCTTGGTAGCCTCTTCCTTGACGAATTCCATGTATTTTACCTTTTTGTTAGCTACCTCATATTCATCCTTACAATTTATTATGACATCTTCATTTTCATAAACCTGATGGTGAAAATTGGACCTTCTAATGTTTTTTCTGACCTCATGTATGAAACCTCTAGGGTAAAAACCCCTGAATTTTACCTAAAATAACCTATATTCCCTAATAATTTATTTCATCCTACCTAACTCATCTTTGGTTGAAGTGAAATCTAAAAAATTAGTAACATAAGGGAAAAATAACCCTTTTTTATTTCCTTAAATGACACTAATCGGTCTCATTCAATTTCCATATAATTTCCATGAATGTAAACCTGGGTGACACATATTTGGGTAGCACATGAAGGGATTGAGGGAACCCATACATTCTAATAACAACTAAGCTATCATAATGGTAATAATATCCCCACTTACGTTGTACTCCCAACTCTAGCCTCCTATCTTTGGGCCTAAGGAAATCCAAAATTTCCTTGTGCAATTTGATTCTAGGTAGACCCAACCTTGCCATGACTTGTCTTACAAAGCATTTCTAAAAAATAACATAGTTGGAATCACTATAATGTTTGTCCCAAATATGGGTCCAACATTGCACTGGTAGATCATTCCCCTCTTTATCTTTCATGTTCAGTTGTAAAACCCTACTCAAATGATCTTTCCTTTTGTAAAAAATAATATGGAAAAGGAGATAATACCACTTGAAATTCACCTTTTTTTCACTTCTCTTAATTTCCACTAGTTTATTGTGAATAGCCTTAGCTAAAAATTTGGCATAGTCAAAAGCACTATTGAAAAAGAATGTTGTATATCAATAGCCATATACATAAGAGGTATCTCCATTTTTGAGTGTGCATCTTCTCCCAACACTTGACATAATTCCCAATATATTCTTCTGAAATAGTCTTTAAAAGACTTGGCATCAAAAGGCTTAGATTCATTAGAAGGGATTATCGATGACCTTGTTGTGTAGCCTTTCTATCTAAACCTATGGATCCATTTCACTTTGAAGCTACTCCTATCTTTTCAATACTTTTTTTTGAAAGAAGCAAGGTCTATAACCTTACTTGCAACCACATTGAGTCTAAAAACCTCATAAATAAACTCCTTGGTTATATCCATTAGGACACTTCCATCTAATTCCCTAATTACTCTGATATTTTCATCATACCCAAAATCAAGGTGTTTTATGAGTTCCACACTTACAAAGACATTAGGAACAACTAGCTTCCCCAAATCATAAGTCTAGGCATTAGAGATAGGGGCACAACTATTTCTTTTTTCCATACCAATGTAGAAATAATTCCCATCTAGTAATCATGTCATCATTTTATTAAGCTCTACATCTTTGTAAATTTTGGATTTTTCTACAATCCCATCTATAGCATTAGGGATGAGGGAATGCACAGGCTATTTTGAGGAACACAAAAATTGGGCCATAATATCCTCCTCAAAGGATCTTTCAGATGTAGAGCTAGAGGGTCAAGTGTTCAGTCGACTCATAATTTTAGAATGATTTTAAAATAGATTTTGACACTACCCTATTGGGACTTTACAATCTTTCACAACAAATTTTGTAGACTTGATTATGGAATATGAGCTTCAATACTTTAAAAATGGTGAACTTTTCCAAGAAGGAGTACCTATTTTTTAATTTTTTAGAGATCAATTTGATGCGAAATGGGTGCACCTCTATGGATTTTCCTACTATGCCAGACCAAACAAATGATATGAAAAACTAAATTGAATGAAAAAAATAATGAAGGAAAATAACTTAAGAGATGATCCATCATCTGTCACATCCACCATTACTTCTTGTTCGTGTGATGAAAGTTCATTAATTTACCCATTTATCAATTTTGAACATGGATCATCTATCTAGAAGGGAAGTAAAATCTCAATGATGAGTAAAGCCTTGATTTTATTGAAAATGATACAACCATCCGCTATCTCCAATAGGATTCTCCCATGTGAGAATATCGTCACACATGTCATTTTTTTTTTCCACAACCAAGAAAAAGAAATACCGCTATGAGCCTATGGATATGAAGAATCCTTTAATCCAAATATCAATGGTTGACCTTTTATTGCTTATTAAATGAACTCTTATAATTTTATTAAACATAATTATTTACCTTCCTAAAGTATTATGTTCCTTGGGTGCTCTGGACATGTGTTGAAATTTCACATTGTCTCTATGATTCGTGGAGGCTTTGGTTTTCTCATTTTCTAGCCTCATGAAACCCTAAAAACATGATGCATATGGAATTTTTTCATTGGCCTAATATTTTTATTTAATATTTTAATTACACTTTGCTAAGCCCTATTGTCTTGTCCATGGCTCATCCCCCTTTTTCCTAGCCACTTTAAGTTGTTGAATTAAGCATGTGCATTTCATGGAGGCCCTTCTCTTCATGGAGCTATGACATTTTGACACATTCTTCCCCACAAAATGAAAAAATATTGACATGTATTATACCTTGTGCTAATTCCTATTGTGAATTCTTAGGCCTTCATGGAGCTATGGTGGGACCAATATTTTAATGTTATGAATTTGTGAGGTGATGAAAAGTATCAGAATCAAAACACTTTGTGGAGATCCCTTCCTTCGCGGTGTTACATTTTTTTCTTATTATAAATGGTGACACTAGCCTGCATAATGACAAAAAGAGGTTGTCACTTTGCAAAGGAAAATTCAAATCTGTGCAGTGATCATCGATCTTGGGATCAATAGTCCACATTCAAACCTAGCAAATGTGACAACATCTCCTAATGGTCACACATTCAAGCATGCAAAGGAGTAATGGTGGATGGGATTGATATATGCTAAATTCAAGAGGGCTAAGATAAATTAAATATTCAATTTCGCTTCATTCACAAATGCTAAAATAATCAAATAGAGTGCTACAAATTTTTGAAGCGAACAAGGGTTTTTTGGCTACGAAATTAGGGTTTTTCAACATTAGGTGGAACAAGTAAGCGACTTAGATATCAAGTTGTAATTTGAAGGATTTTTTGGGTAATGGGTGGTTACAGTCAATTCAAGGGAAAGGAAAACTGAGTTATAGTGGGTATATACTTTTTTGTAGAATTCTAGTTTGTGAATATTTTGTTAAAACCCTAGTTTCTCTAAACCCCACACTTAAAATAAATGAAACATCAATTGGAAAGAGAAGTCCTCTATATGGGGAGATTACTGCATTGATCCTAAGGTTAGGAAAGAGACCACAGGTTGTGTTACATTGATGGTTGTTGTTGCACCAAAATATCAACCTATCAATTCCCAATACAACCACCAAATTTATACAAGATCCACGGTAGGCTATTAAGCCATGCCACGAACCTGAATGCTGCACTGCACAACACACAAAGATAAAGAGTGAATTGTTACAATAATCCCCCAACACTTGAGTGAGGGGTTCGAACTCATGACCTCAACTCTTATACTAATTTCTATATTGGTGGTTTCCATTGCACCAAAATATTGACTTGTTAATGATCGATACAACAACTAGATTTATACAAGATCCACAAGAGGTGGTTAAGCCATGTCACAAACCCGAGCATTGCGTTGCACATCACAAGGAGAGAAAGAGTGAATTATTGCAATAGGTTAGTCCAGGGTCATGGGGTTTGATAGACAAAATCATTGATAAGAATAGTGGGTGCAGAAACCCCATTATCACTGAATAGGGGCATGTATTATTCAAACATGCTTATAGAAAAGCTTACTCAGATACCAATTTGCAATATCTAGAATTTATGTGTAGGAAAATTAGCGGTGCCCAATGTATTTGTGAATGTGGAATTGGTCAAATAGATGGGTATTGCATATAACCTTGACACTAGGTCTTTGTTCACAACAAGTGGTTAGAGCTTGTTGCCACTAGATATGAATCATATCTTCACAATATTCCAACTAGACCCCAATGTGTAATTGCAAATTGACCTAGGTGCATTAAGTAGAGAACATGAAAGAAATAGGGATAGGTATAGAGTAAGGTGGCTCCCACACTTTAGGCCAAGAGGGCCAAGAAGAGAAATACTGAGGTTTGGAAAGGGTTATTTGGAACCCTTTTCCTATAATATTTTTGAGCCACACTTCCAGAAGACATATTTTTCCTTGCTTCAAGTCACAGGAATGGACAAAAAGATTCACACCCCTATTAGTCTAATGGTTTTGGCAGTAGATATTCAAAGTAGGGATGTAAATAGGCCCTATTATTTTGTAGGTTATGTGGTAGATCAATTGCATAAGTACCTTTTTGAAATTAGGAATGATCCATTTGGTGCCATGCCTTTTAGATATTATTCCCTTTTGATGCACTTAATTTTACATGCTAGAGTGCAAGTATGGCCACCATAGCTTCAAATCAGGCCAGTGGGAGAGAACAAAAGAATAATACCAATCCAAGAGTTGACCTATATCTGGGATAAGGGATGTAATCAATCCAATTAATTTTAATTTGAAGAATATTTTGTAAAGACTCTGAGGAGAGGACTAGGCCTCCCCACAGATTGGGGATTATTAGAGGAGATAAGAATATTTTTAAGGTCAAAGAACCTTACCCTTGAAAAAGGGGATTGATCATAATTGGGTTGATTGGTTTTTCTACTCAGATGCCATTATTATTAGGGTATATGAGACTCTAGTGGCACCCCATGTGCTCCCTAAGGATGTCTTGTACAAGATCAATTTTTTTGGAGTTAATGTGACAATTGATTGAGTCTAATAAGATGCATTTTAGAAACAATAAAAAACATGCCCTCCTCCCTAGCTTAATTCATTCTCTCATTTTATTTCCTTATCAAGAGAAGGCATGGAATTAATTAAGGAGAAGTTGCTCCCATACAAGATGAAGATTGATAAAGTTAAGAGTTTTGAACTAGAGGGCTTCATCAATAGGGAGATAGGAATTTAGAGGTTGTCTTATTATCTTCACCAACTAGATAAAATTGAAGACCTAATCAAGAATTTATCTTCAAAGATCCATGCCTCAAGAAGGAGAGAGTTATGGGTCAAGATCTAGATAGCAAAGAACAAGAGGAAGAGAGTAGACCCATCTTTCTAGGGATCATCCATGCACATAAGGGATCCCGTAATTTGAATGATTACTATGTTGGATAATGCCAACCAATTGCTATCTAATATTCCATAGGTGCTTCTTCTTCCAGAATATAGGTGCCAACAAGTCCCCAACTAATAAAAAAGTAGCTTCTCTGAAAGAGAGAGAAAGGAAACCATTGAAATTTTTTGGAAGAAGGTGAAGGAGGATATGGATTCCACGATCCTTGAAAGGGGAAGATAATTGGTGAAAAAAGAAGGGAGTTTGTTGATGCATGGTTGGAACATTTACTCAACCATTGCATTTGATGCCATAAGAAGGCATGAGGGTTAGAACCTAATCTTGGGATTAGAGGATTAGGTAGAGGATTTATACTTTGGTTCTGGATTCCACCTTGGGCATGAGACTTTGGCTATATGGTCAATTTTTCCTAAGACCAATAAGCCCCAAGCAATAAGAAACCATAATGAGCTTACGCACCATCTCATTATCAAGAGGGTTGGAGACACAAGTGAAATCCAAGTGGCATCCTTAACAGTTAATGCAGACCTATTCATAGAGGCAATTGTTAATAAATTACAAGTAGAACTTGATAAGACAAATACCTTAAGCTAGAAACTAGAGAAGAGGCTCAATACAATACTTGAGTGCTATTGTCCCCTCCATATCATGTAAATGAGTCACAAGCTTAATTTGATAAGAATAAATTGGAGGTTGAAATAAAGTAATTGAGGGAGAAGCTAAAGTAAAGTACTATAGAGGCCAAGACAATAAAGGAGGCATCAATGAAGAAGGTCCCTGATATGGTAGATTACATTTTGGGGTATAGGTTATCCAATATCCTCTCCAAATTGAACAAAGTTTTGGATTATTATACAATTTTGAAGGATGCATTTTCTAGTCACAATCAAATGTGGATGAGGATAACCTACATACAAATCAAGTGATCCCAAGGAGTTGAGGTGTTGATATTGCTTAACAAAAAATAAAATTTTGATAGTAGCATGGTATCTCACATTTTGGACAAGTAAGATTTATTGGATGAAATAATTAGATATCAGATTAAATATAGAGATATGATAAAGAGGGAGCTCAATATTTTTGAGGGATTTGAGGAGTTCTACATGCCTCCAATTTTTCATTTGGGGAGTAGAAATAAAAAATTCCAATCTTCTCAATCCTATGTATATCAAGATAAATAAAGAGGGTGAAGTTGATTTTGATCAGCTCAATGCATGTATTGATGCACTAACCAAACTAAAATATAGTTTGTTTGGTTTTCCTGACCTAGTTTAAATTTTTATTGGAGAAGACTACAAGCCACATCTAGAGAAAGTCAATTTTTTTTTTCCACCTAGGACTAAAACTTTAGCTAAATATGTGGAGAAAATGGAAGAATTGGATGATGTAACTTAAGTTGTGTTTCAATTAGTCTCCAAAAACTAGGTATAATTTCTACAACTTGAGTTGCATTTCAATAGGTTGAACTAAATTTTTTCCTTCCTAGATATTGCACTGCTTGAGTTTTTGTCTTCTACTGACCAAGAAATTGAATGAGGCCTTTTTCTTGTTGCTTCCATTTGTATATAAAAGGGAATTCTAGAAATCATTCAAAGGGTTCCATTTCTTAGAGTTTGTAAATCTTTGTATAGGTTTTAGATTGAATAGGTAGTTCCTCTAAAACTAAGAGATGAAATGTTGTAATTTTTCTTTGTAATAACAATAGATGACTTAAATACTCATTGTATTACACCAAGTTTTAATATTAATTTGTAATTATCTCCACTATTGTACACACTACCTTTGAATCAATATAATCAAGGATTATCTTTTGGTTCTCATTTCACATTTTGTGCTATGGATGCATGAATTGTTTGTTTCTATTCAAGGAATGAAGTAAATTTTCTTTCAGTTCATTTATTTGGGGTTGTGTTGTTATAATATGGATGTTTAAATAATTTGATAATATTGCTAATTTTTTGGTTTCTTGTTGTAAGGTAGTAAGGTTATTAAAAGCCAAAGGTTGGTCTGTTGTAGGAGTTTGATTCATTTCTAGACTTTGTGTGGATAAAGAACTGGTCAAACATGAACCCAACTCTCAAATTTTAAGTCTAAGACATAATCAAATATAAAATCTAAAGATTTTTTACTTTATTGAAATTTTTATTATGTTATGATCAAGCCCATACTACAAGTCATTTACATTTCATATAGAGGATTCTAGAGATGATTTAGCCCATCAAATACACCTCTTATAAATTTGAGTGAAGAATCTATTATCAAAGGCATCATTGTAAGTTGTTATTGTTATGTGATGTTATAAGGGAACCCACCTTGGTTTTATAGATCCTAAAACCCTTAATCCCTCTTAAACCCTTCAGTTCTTGTTATATTTTATTATTGTCTGGTTATCCAGGTTTCGTTTTTCTTAAGTTGTGTTGTTATGTCACGACCCCGTGTGTTTACTGGCCTCACATACTGTATTATCTAATAGGTTTGGTCATTGTGGAATTTTATTTTATAATTCCTTCCCCACCCTTTTTCCTTAGTTGCTCACATTAAAAATTGAATTTTGCATGTGTTTTTATGATCATCTAAGTTACTCATATAAAAGTGGTCCCTACCTCTTTTCATGCTTCCATATTAGGATTTTTGATGGAGAGATAAAGTCTTGTAGAGTTGCAGAAGGTGTACAAGTGTCAAAGTGAAGACTAATTCAAGGGCATGGGAGAAATTCTAGAGAGTGTTGTGTATAGGATCCATGGAATGTTGGCATGTGGTGGAAGATTAAAGGATTCTGAAAGTTCGCGGGCTAAGACATGCCCTTTTCTTGGTTGTGGAAACATGAAAGGACATTGTTCGAGAATCCTATTGGATCATAATACTTTAGGAAGGTAATTAATTATATTTAATAAATTTATAAGGGACCATTTAATAATTAATAAAAGGTCAAATATTGATATTTTCAAATCTAATGGTTCTAGGGTTATTCCAGAGGTTTGAATTCGCAAGTTTAGTGCTTCAAACATTTTCTTGCAGAATGCAACTAAAACCATCCATTCAACATTGATCGAATGATTATATTAATTTTCTAAGTATAATCATATTATATTGACTTATTAAATAATATAATTCATAGTCATAACTACTAGTAGTTAGGTTGCATTGACATTTGGATTCAAACATAGTATTTCACTCAGTGGCTCACTTCTAATAAGAACTTATAATATGTTGACACCTGTGTCCATTCTAGAGACTTTATGAAGGAATTTGGGTGTGTGAAAAATTTATCCCGAAATAGAACAATATATAGCATTTGATATTTTTTCCACCTAGACTATGATTTTTATAAGTATACCAGTTTAATTTTCCAATGTTTATTTTATTGGTTTGAAAAAAGGTTTAATTCACCAATGAAGCTTTTTATTGGTTTGAAAATAGGTTCAGTTCACCAATGAAAAAATATATTTTGGTTTGAAAATAGGTTTTATCGCCAACAAAAATATTTTTTTGATTTGAAAATAGGTTTAATTCTCGCACAAAAATATATTTTTGGTTTCAAAACAGGAATAATTCACCAATGGATTTTTTTAATGGTTTGAAAACAAGTTTTAATTGCCAATGAAAATATTTTTTTGGTTTAAAAAAAAATACAACTCACCAAGATTTTATACAAAATTCTAGTGATTACAAAAGATTCGCCAATTGAGATTATTATTATTCCTCGAAAAAAGAAAAAATTCGCCAATAAAATTAATATTTTTTAGGAAGTATACAAGATTCACCAAGTTTTTACACCTTTTTTGAGGGGGGAGGGGTTCTTAAATTTATCCCTAAAGAGTGGTGTATAAATGAGTTTTTGAAGTGATAGAGACTAAAATACATGGTTGTACGAATGTAAAAATAATAATATAACATAGTCATGTACATGGTAAAATAAGAGAAGTAAAAGTATCAAGCTTAAAATAAAGGCCTCTTTTTTACTTTTATCTTCACTTTGATGAATATGAGGATATTTTATTATTGTCATTCAAGGAAACTAATCACCATGAAAATAATATTCAAACACTTCCAATTTCTCTACAACTTATAGATATGCTTATTATCTCATTGCACTTAACTCCTTATGCACTCAAGCAAGAAGTTCACTGAAATATAAATAAAGGAAAGAAGTTGTTACAAATAACCATAATGGTTTTTTATCTAATTTAAATAAAGGTAGGCTAGAATCAATGATTCCAAACTCCAAAGAAATAAAAAATAGTATTTATAATTTACTTCTCATCATTTTTATTAAGAAAAATTATACATCTAGGGGAAAATGACTTATGAAAAAACATCCATTATACTAGAATCATCACCAAAACACATTCATTTTGACACATTAAAAGGAATCACTTATATCATGAACTAATTCTAAACATGAAACATATGAATCCATTATGAAATTTACAATACCTTCATGATAAAAATATAATTGCCACCATATAACATCTCACATATTTTTCACTAACAAAATTATACCATGTTCCTTCTCTATTTTATTAATAATCCAGTTTAGTCATGTTTTAATACAAGATTTCTATATTAGCTTAAAGCTATATATGATCACTATAGACCTCTATACAAATTTTAGACTCTATTTTTGTTGTAACTCATTATTTTAAGATTTTTGGAATATTTTTCAAGTTATATGTACCTAATCACTTTGAGTAGTGAATGATAATAGTATTTTAGACATCCAAATGCATTAAATTCCATGATCTATAAAAGAGAAAATAAAAATTTAAAATATGTTATCTAATAATTTGATGATGTAACATAAAATATAAATTAAATATTTATACAATATGATATTGTAAAATTATAATAAATAACCTTAATATATTTTTCATTGCTCAACTAAAAATATGAAAAATATTGTTTAAGAAATATATTCTCAATGAGAAATATCCAACCAAATGACATTACAATATTTTCCAACCCAAATTATGCCTCACCAATATATTGTGTTTATTATGTTAAGAAACCACCAAATAAAGCTAATTATAAGCCCAAAAGGTCTTCTAATATGAACTTGTTGAAGTATCTATTATCTGTGAAAATATAGTTTTGAATGAAAAGTCCTTACCCTTACTGGCAAAGGAACAACACACAACATAAACCACACAGATAATTCCAACCATAGATATTTTCATCCCGCAACAAGGGTTATTGCAGCACCAAATGCTACCAAAAATGTTAATAATTCTACCATTACTACTAGTTCAAACTAGTTTCAACAATAGGATTATCTTCCCTCTTTCCATAAACTGCAAACAATAAGAGAACTGCCAACCCAATAGAATTACCAAAAGCTATTGTGTGTGATATTATGAACACATAGAAGAGAAAAACATAAAATATTCACTGATACTTTGGACCTAAATGCAACTTAGGTTTTCTCATTAGTTCTTCTCCCAATATATCAAAGAGTGCTACAAAAGGAACTATGCCAATCAACACTACATTTAAAGAGATTATTTCACTTGTCCACTTTAGTTGTGATGTGGATATCTTTGTTTCTTCTGCCTCCACTACCACCTTTGCTTTATATATTTCCCCATTCACCTTAAGTAGCTTAATGATCTAAAACAAAATATTTATATAAAATAAGGGGTATTATCTATCTAAATCAAGAATAAAACTATAACAATATTATTAGTATCTAATGAAAATAAAATTAAAAAAAACTTATTATTTCAAAAAGGTGGTTAGAGTCTTCAAATTGTACAATTAATTCAAATATGTTACTAGTAGAGTTCAATCTATATTAGTGGTTTTCAAAGTTAATAAACTATGAATATTTAGTGTGCTTTTTTAGGAATCTAACAAGATATATATATTTTAATTATAATCTATACTTGGTGTTATTCTATGTATATTATAATATTATACTATATTACAGAGGTTGATAATTTTAAATAAGTAAAAAATAAACATTTTCAAACTCAAGTAATTTATCAAAGTCAAGTGATTTTACATTTCTATTTATTTAGTTTTATGATATTAATGTGTGTAATTAAATTTTTAAATTTGTAGAATATAATCATTTGACTCTAATGTATCAAAATTTACCTTTTTATTTGATTTGATCTATTATTATTAAGTCTCACTAGTCTTGTATTGAAGAGCCATTGTGTTATAGGTTGTATAACAACCAAGATTCCATTCATTCAAGGATCAAGAAATAAAATAAAATGGAATGAAAAGTGAAATATAGAAAAATGGCATAGGTTAACCAAACATAAGGTTTTATACTGAATTTGAAATGTTTCACCAAACTTAATATAAATAGAAAGGAAAAAACGGGGTGTGATGAACTTACTTTCTCCTATTTCATTCAGGAAATGAGATCCTCTAAGATAGAATTAAATTTCAGCCCTTGGATGAATCAATTCTATGGAAGATATATCAATTTCCATTATGTGTGTGTGGATAGGGGTAAAGATCAAACAACACTTTTAGGAGATGAAAATAAAATAGAAAATTACCTCAAATCTGTAACCTAAGACCTAATTAATGTAGATGAAGGATAACTCTAATAGAAATAGTCAAATTTCAACAAATTGGATGAATGGAAGACACTCAAAACTTACCTCAAAATCAATTGCAAAGTGTCATGTTTAGTTGCAAAGTGTCCAGGATCCCCCTTGTCCAAAAATGGTGAATGCGTCCTAAGACAACTTTTTGAACTGAATTTTTAGGAGCCTTTGAAGATAGATCCGAGATGTAATTTCCCACTAGTTTCACATGAAAATTATGGAAAATGAGCTTGGGATCTGATTTTCTATGATATTGACATCTTTTCATGCAACTTTGACAACTTTCACAAATTTTGCAATTTTGCACTTTAGAGATCTCCAATCTTCAATTTTCATTCAACCTAAGATCTACAACACAACACAAGAGGAAAAAATTATTTATTTTTGATGAATGGGGGTTTGTCTTGGTCAAACCCAATTTTGGTAACTAAACCTTGAAATGAAATAATGCAAGTATGAAAGCAATGATGAATGAACAATACAATGTTGCAACTCTCTAAACCATTGAAAAAAACCATTTTAGAAGGACTAAAATATTAATGTTGATCTTGCATGCAATGGATTCAATGGATGTGGATCTTGATGCTTGAATCTTGCTTTGAATCTTTGAATTGAATTCTTGGATTAGATCTTGAAACCTACATCACAATGTTAGCTCCAAAATATGCATGAATGAACATAACTTTGACATGATGCTTGAGATCTTGAATGCTACAACAAATCATGGATAATTTTTTCTGCTAAATTTTCTTTTCAATAATATTTTCTCTTGCCAAAGTTCTCTTAAAAAATTATAGTTGATTTGATAAAATAACCTTGTATTTATTGACATTTATCCTTAATTTCCCAAAAATTAAACATTACAATTCAACATTTAAAATTTGAATTTGGGATGATAAAAGTATAGCCAAGAAATGTTTTAAAAAAGGGTTCCAAGGCCTAGGGATGACCCATTCATCCATGGGAGAATGGGTCCTAGGTCCCTATTCCTTGAATACATATTGCTCAAGGTAAAGTATTATGTGTTGGCATTAATTATTATCGAGATTCTCCTTCGGAAAATGTAATTTATTAGGCTTGTAGATGTAAAATAGGGCTTATTAAGGCCTAATTAAGTCCAATTTAATTAGGAGGGCCCAAACAAAGTGTGAAAATGTAAAGGGATACATTTTTCTACACTACAACAAACAAATAAATAACCTTTTTCTAGAATATTTCTCAGCTTACCGCGGCCTCAAATTGGATCATTCAAAAGGGTTCAAAAGAGTGTGGCTTGAGGGTTAATCTCTTAATATCATACACAACATACAATGTCAAAGACTAAAAAAAGGAAATATAAAAAATAAAAATAAAAAGGGGTGGATCAAGCCTCAACTTTTTGTCCAACTTGATGTGGATCAAGCCTTAGCTTTTTGTCCAAATTTTTTTACAAGTGGAACTCACTATCCACTATGCAAAACAATGCACTCACATAGGCTAGTTAAATTCATAGTCCAGTTGGTGAGCCCCCAGAGGTGGCCAATGAGAGAATCTTATTAGGCTTCCATAGCCATACCAAAGTTATACCTCTAATAACTCTGATAAGGAACCACACAACATGATCAATATGCTTTGCTATACTAAATTCAAAAAGAAATGTCAAAATGTTAATGCTAAAATGAAATAATACCAATGTCAATAAAATAATGCTAATATAAAGGTCACACTTCCTAGGAGATGTATGCTAACATCACTAAGAAAGGAACATGCAAACTATGAATAGGGGATCTTATGCCCCCACTTAAAATGTCAACATACTTGCTATGTTGGTATTTTAAGTAGAAAGAGAAGAAGAGGTGATCCTTGAAAAGAATGCACATGTCATGCCCATAATTTTACGCTAGCAAAACCCAACATTTTAAAAAATTAGTTAAAAAAACCCACTAATCACACTAATTAACATTCACAAAGTTAAAGATATAACACTAATCATCCCAACATGATTGTTATAATGTTCAAGGTAAGGGATCTTCCAATGAAACATGAGATGTTCATTTGCTACCAACAGGACCACTAAGAAATGACCCCAACTTATCTAATAATTGTTATTTTTTTGTGTTAATGGTCACACACCCATCATTTTAGTAGTTACTAATAACGAAGATTCCAATGTTATTCACAATAGTAATTTTCATAATTATTTCAAATTATCAATTAAGCAATTATTATGATAACAAAAAATTATTCAAATTTACCATTGCAATTTTATCATTACCGTAACAAGAATTGTTTAAAATTTACCCTATAAATAATTATTATGGTAACCAAGAATATTTAAATTTACCATTTAAGTAATTATTAGAGTAAAAAAATTCAATGTTACCATTTTCTTTTCTTTTTTCTTTTTCTTTTTTTACCATTAATATGGGTATCCCGTGTTCACTAATATTTAAACATTCTCATCATTTAATTTTACTTCTAATATTGAATTTTACTTCTAATATTGTTGCAATAATTACTATGAGTGATTATGATATTATTACTAATAATATATTATATGTTATTTTTGTTGATCAATGTTAGCTCATCACTATTATTTATAATATTACTAATTATTATTCTTTAAGACAAATAGCAATACCAAGATATAGACACATCAAAATGTAATATCAAACTTTCATATTAAACTTTCAAATATCAAGGATAATATTGTCCTTTCCAACCAATCTATGAGATTTTAAGTTTAATTTCAAACTTCCTTTATTAATGATAATTATTTTTGCATAACCAATATAACAATATTATAAAGCTTATTTTTATGTAACCAATATAATAATATTATTAATGATGATAGCATGATTATTATTCAAATCCTTTAAATTTGAATAACAACATTCACTACTGCTCATTTCAGGTAATATATTTTCACTCTTATCCACATAAGGGGACTTTATATTTTCATATCTAATTAGCTTGGCTCCAATATGAACTCAATCTGGCCCTGAACAAAGATAAGTATTAATACAACTATTATCAATAATCAATATTGTTATTAATATTAAACCGAAATATGCACACATCTGTTTAATCTTTCTTTATTTTTAGTATGCTAGTATTACTAATATTTACCTCCTTGATGATGTTAAAATTTATCTGTATTGAAATCAACATAGTTATTGTCAATTTATTAGTGACGATCATAGGGCTTACTAATATTAATCAAAATTATTATTGATATTAGTTTGAGATTAGAAGAACTCCACATTTGAAGATTTCATTTATGAATACAGAATCACAATCTGTGACATTGACTCCATTATTTAATTAAGTAGTTATATTGATACTTTGGTGTGGCGAGTAGTTAACGACGATGTTCATATAAAGCTAATAGTATTAGGTTGACATACAGAGCTAATAGTATTTAGGCTGACATTAGCAACATTATGATGTTGTCACAAAATACCCAAGGTTATTATTTCCATGCCTAAGAGCTTGTTTTAATGCAAACATTCCACTGACATTACACTTAAAGAAATACCAAATACCCAATTTATATTCTGGCTTTATCTTTCCATTTACAGATTATTTGGTAGCATGACGAAGCCGCTTCTCTTTTTGAGTTATTGAATTCTCATAAACTGTACTAACGTATTTACAAATGGAGTGTGACCAGGCTTAAGACATTACTTATAAGTTTATTCTTTCTCTCGTATCTCTATGTAGAAGACCAAAACCTATTCTACACACCACCTATTCTATAGAGGCATACATTCTATACTGCCTACACAACAAGATCTTTGATACGTCTACAATTATTTGCCTTTCTGATTAATGACCAATTTTTGGGACAATAAATGTGAATTCACCTCACTTTACAAAAGCATTTATTCAGTTACAAGCTTGTATGTCACGGGAAGAGGCACTAGCTTAACGCTTTCCATTCTCATCTAACATTTGACGATAACTTTATTTTATGATTTCAATACTCCTAAGAAGAAAAAATTTACCTTACCCCAAGCTTAGAATCAGATGGCTTAGGAATAGAGATGAGATACATCCTACACCTATTTTTAGATTGTGTATCTCATACAGGAAAGTGGCATTTATAGTCCTCATCCTTGCAACTACCATGCAGATCTCTATAGCTAGAGAAGTCTGACTAATCTCAATGCCATGAAATACATTCAACTAGAGATTAACCCTATTTCCAGATTTCAATCGGCCCATCTACCTCTTGTCGTATTTCCCTAGTCATCATAGAGGAAAATGCTCAATATTGACCTGTGAACGAATGAGTTTGCATTCTCCATTGTTTTCTCTCTCGTGAGGAATAATTGTTCTATTTTTTTTGTTGTGTGGATGATCTGCTGTTTTGCGCACTCTCATCGAATTCTTCATGGAATTTTCCTTACATTCTTATTATCCAATTCAATTCAATATTTCCTTTGTCTTTCTTATGAATTCCTTATTTTTTGGGTGACAATTTTCTTTCGATGAAGAGGCGATATTATTATTGTTTGGATGACTCACATATTTTATCTTTGCATATCCATGAGATGACATCTCTTGAGATACTCTATCAAAATGTTCTCATATTTGTGTGAGATTCTCATTTGCAAGTATGTCAATTGTGGTATTTTCTCTTACAACATATGATCTACTTCCTATGTTAGCTACATCTTGGAGGATGCCCATATTCTGTACTAAATATAACATTTTATTACAGACTAGGTCGATGTTTGAAGAGGTGATGGAATTGGACAGTAGGACTATTAAATAGAACTCGTTCTTGTATATGCAAGCACCTCACCTTTATCTCAAGGGTGAGGTTCCTTGGATAGTTACAATATCAACCACTTCTTTTTCTTCTTTTTTTCAAGGCCCTCAAGAAATTTTGTAGCCACAGTGATGGTTTTCTCTATCTTGTATCTAGCTATTTGGTTACAACGCAATGTATGTTACTTCTATGAAAATGTCTAAATAGTTTCATTGAGGTATGTATTTGACATACAAGAAATGAGAAATTGCTTTGTATCATATAGCAGGGTCCCTTGGAGTTGAATGACTATTGATAAATCACACTATTATTTACATTTGGCAGAGGGGAAACTATCATTGTAGTGTTTGATTTAAGCTCATATATTGTATTAAGATAAGAATAACATGATCATTTATTATTTTTAGCAAATTATAGTATCTTCTTGACACATTGAAAAAAATAATGCACTTATATATATAAAAAAATTGCTATTTGACGTATGCAACAAAGATGAATTCTTCCTTTACATCATATACAAATTTTCAAATAACATATTTCTGCATTACATAAAAATATTTCTACTCATCTCACTCATGATAAAGTTACAACACTTTCAATTAACTAAAAGGGATTCTAAGGTTTATTTATTTTTTCCATAAATAACTGGATTGATCAATTGGAAGAAACAAAACTACATCTACACAATATTTCCTTTTTCAATAAGACCAGGTATTTTCTTAAACTATCCTCATTACAACAACTCATAGAAATTGGCAAAATAACAAACCAATTCATAAGGGCTTGCTCTCCACCCTACCATAATGGCATCATGGAGCCTCGTGGGTTCTAGCCATACCCCCGAGCAAGTAATTCGATTAGCTCCATGATGACACATGGAGCTCTTTCACAACTTCCTTTTTTTACAAGGAATAAGACTAACATTATACAAGTTTCAAGTATCTAGGTTCTTTACTCTCTGTATTTCAACCATGATCCCTACTATGTGCCAAATTTGACAACAATAAACAAAGGAAAATGGAAATAGTAAGAACTTATCTCTTTTCCTTTAGATAGTGGGACTGAATTCTTTCATCCATCCTTCCTCTCCAAGCCAAGCCATCTTGGTCATTGTCTTTCCAAGAAGTGAACTCCTCTCCTCTCTACCCTCTCCACTCATGTTCTCCAAGAGGAGATGTGGGTAAGAATCTACTCCTTCTTCCTCTCCCCAATCTAAAGAAGTTTCACAAATTGTAACTCTTGAATGGGAAATTGTGGAGTGCACCTCTCCCCATCAATGAAGATCCTTTCCCCATTAATGAGAACATGCATTTAGACAACCACTCCATCTTTCCACCCCATCCTCTTCTCAAAATTCGTCACTCTCCTTTATGAGAGCTTTTTAGGGGTCAAATCATGATGTAAGGGCACTATTGTATGCCCACTTGACCCATACCACTATGGTATAGACCCCAGGGGGTTTATTTTTGCACCCTAACCCAAAAATTTGACCAAGAACCTTAATTAAAAGACCACTCAAGGTTCCATCCCATTTTCAAACTTAGCTAGGGGTTTCCAAGATGTAATCCCCACTTACACCTCACATGAATCCCAACTAAATTCCCTCACAACCTTATTCCTCCAATACATTAACTCTACTTGCTTCTAAGCCCCGAATGGGGCCAAATTTATATCCTCATGAAGTAGTCTTTTGATTCGATCTTGATGGTTCTCCCTTCTCATGCTAACATAGTTTCCTTCCCACACATTACCAATGCAATTGTAGGTATCAATTATGTATCACATTAATCTATTAGCTAAACATTCTAAGCTTTAACTATATAATAATCCATTTAGAATCTCAATTTTCATTCCATGGTATACAAGTGCAATCCACCTTCATGGTAGTGACAAAATAACATAATGCCAAAATGATATGAAAGGGTATGTGCAGGATCATCATGGAAAAAACAGGCCCTTAAGTGGCAATAAAAAGACATAAAATCAGAGTTAGACAACTTGACGTAAAAATTTGAATAAGTTATCATATTATTTCAAAAAAATGTAAAAATTGAATTTAGTTTCTAAGCTACTAGACCTTTATTTAAAAAAATAAAATCTATTTGGTGAAAATTTGAAATTTCAATGAAGTAGTATTTAGATTTCAGGGTAAAAATAAGAAGTAGGTATCTGTCTGACCACCCTAACCACAATAAAATGATAATATTTTTTAAAAATATTTTAGATATAAGTAAAGGACTCATGTCCCGATGTGATGCATATTTTTTTATAATTTGTTTCCAAGTAAATAATTAATTATGAATTTTTTATTACAACTTTTAGAAAATATAAAAGCTCGTCTGTCTAACCACCTTAACTTGGTCAAAAATTCATGAAATTAATTAATTTTTTTTAATCCTATAGTATGCAAAGCATAGAATGTGACACATGTTTCAGATTCAAAAAATATGATACCGTTTGAAAGTTATAGATGTTTTTCAATCAGCTTATCAATCAGGACTTTATTCGTAATTCTAATAGAAAATGAATAATAATTATTTATTAAATTCAAAGTAAAGCATAATTTATATTGGTGGAAGCTGAGAATATCCTCTAAAAACAATTTTCATTTCATCAATTTTGGGTTAAAAAAAAGTCGTCAGCCACATGGGCCATCAAATGACTTACATATCGCCACTTTTTGGTCCATCATGATCCTACACATACCCAAAATAATAATTCTAAGAGATCTACTTATTTATTATCCACAATATACTTAATCATGAATTCAAGAAAATAAAACATAGAACAAATTATGGTTGTATTAAGTACATACGAGCTGGGGTCTTACAACACACCTCAAAAAACTAGTTATCCTTGTCCCCCAATCATAGAGACAAAGAAAACCACCAAGAACTATCATGTTTCTACCAAGAGAGATATAGATGCATTGAAAATTATACCACCATGAATGGAAATGAGCAATACACATAAAGCTACTAATGCCACATAGTGATGAGCAACGTGATAGGATGAAAATCAGTATCAATTAGAGGAAATAGGTGCATCAACATAAGGAAGAGCACAAAAATCCTTAAGAAGTTGAATTTTATAATTACTCAAAGCCTTACATTCATTAGTAGAATGACCATGTACTTGATGATATGCATAAAATGAACTCTTCTTCTAGAATTTATTTTGTGTTTTTGGAGGGAGAATAATCAAGTAAGCTTTGAGAAGCATTGACAAGATAGTCTCGTGATCAATAGTGGGGGACATTTATTTCTCATCACAAGATGTCATACACATAGTAGATGATAAAGCATTAAATGAAGATGGAGATAAAGGTGGTAAACCTAGAAATTTCTTTAAAAAGTGCGGTATCGACTTCACTTGTTCTCTATCATTTTTCTCCATATTTTTATTGTATCCATGTTTAGAAAGGAGTTTGTATCCAATACCATAACATTCTTCCAACTCAGAAGAAGAGATTTAATGCTTCTAAGAAGGATTGGCTACTTCATGAGAACACAAATCCTTTTTAAGTTTCTTAAAGTTACACATCTTCTCATGATGGGTGGGAGTTGAAAAGCCTCCATCACCACCATGGGGTGATGTTGATGGAGAACCAAGTTGAGAAAATGAAACACAAGGCTATTTTGGTTTAGATTGTGAGATTTTGTAATATCCCGTAAAGGAGGGTGTAAAATATAATGAACCCCAATCATCCCTAAAACATGTGCTTGGAGATGAATTGTTTGTACATGAATCTTTGGACTTTGAGGGTCAGATTTTGGACTCTTCTTTGAAACAAGGTGTAAAATCTAATGGCCCCAATCATAAATTAAGAGCTTTCTTGTAGGTGAAAGACATAAAATTGTATAGGTTCTACTTTGGAAGTTGGAATCAAAGTATTAGGGGAGTTGAAAGTGTTATTATCATGTTGAACTTGTGATTTATAGCTTTGTTCATATGATTCAACAATGTATATCTTGTTGTTGTACTCAAATTTCATGTTACAGTGAAGAGTGTTGGAACACAACAATCTACTAAGAGGGGGGGTGAATAAGTAGATATTAATATTTTAACTCTTTGATCTCTAGAGAAAACTTAACACTTTAAACACTTAGTGTGTAGATTGAAATATGAAATACAAAAATGTAAACAAGAAAACAAGAAAATAACCAATAAACACAAAATGTACTGAAAAACATAAGATGGGAAAAACCATGGTGAGAAAATACTTCTAGGAGCTACTGTCCTAATCCAGCCTCACACGAAAACCTTTTGTTACAAATTTTAAGGGAACCAACCCTAAGGATACTCCAATCCCTTGAAATGAGAACCAAATCACCTATCTGATGGCACCAACCTATCATATTTATAACATAAATGATTATTACAATTTTTTCTAAAGGAAATCCAATCAATGTTACAACTTATTCTACAAATGATCAACTATATGTTGTTTCCTTCGCAACTCACTTCTCTGCTCTACACTCCACTGGTTCAACTTTGTTCTTTTCCTTCTTCTTTAGTGCATTCTTGTTCCACCTTAGGAGCTCACTATATTTTTGCACTATTCACACTCTTCTACTCTTCACGCTCTTACTCTCATTAACAAAAAATCATCATCATATATTTTGTGTAGTTACTAACTGATTATAATTTCCTTAGGATTCTACATCACCTTTTGATCTTTTGTTAGGGTTCATGATATCTTCTTCACTTTCATACTCCTGTATTGAGCCGCACAACATTAATTCTGGTACAAAAAAATTCTTTCATTCTCTCTCTATCAAAATCTAGGATCAGATATGCATTTAATGCATCCTTTTTATCATTTGATCTAATCCTGATTCTTGAATCTATAGTAATCTGTGCCACTTCTCTATGTATGAAATATTCATTACACTTGTCATTGATGTAGGTAGAATATTTAATTTTGACCTCCATGTTATTTTATAGACCTAAAACCTTGTTTACACCGACTTAGTCATTTATGATTTTCTCATTTAAATATGAGCCATTGATCTTCTACCTTCACACCACGATCCTTTGTCCTTCATTCATCATCACATCTTTAAAACATGACTATTAGATTAATGGTCTTTAAATATCAACCATTGATCACATAATCTTCTGAACCATAGTAATTGTGTATCATTGATTTTCTTTGGGCTTCATCATTCATTTTCGTGATGTGATGTTGTTCAACGATCCCCATCTGATTGCACACCTTTTAATCCAACACCATAGATCTCTTTCCTTCAAGAGACAAAGCCATTATGTATCATTGATTTTCTATGAGCATCATCATTCATTTCAGTGATATACTTGTAGAAGTTGAGGAAATACAACTTCATAGTAGCCTAGTGACCTCGGCAAGCAAAGAATACATGTTACAAGGAGAAGCAAAGAGAAGCAACAAAGAGAACAACGAAATATGCTCAAAGATGTGGAGCTCTGTATTCACAAATGTGTGAAAAGAATAATGATACAAAAGAAATATTTCAACCACATATAGGTCAAAAAACCCTAAAAAGGAAAACCCTAGGCTTGCACATTAATAATTAATAAAATAATTAATTATTATGCACCTAATGTTAGCTTAAGCGTAAAAGAGATAAAGGGAACTTTAATTAATTAAATAAATATTGTTTAATTAATCAAGTAAATAACCAATTACTCTAACACCTCCCCTTAAGCTAGACTTAGGGAGAAGCTAAAACCTAGAAGAAGCTACTAAAAGCAAACAACAATGGGTCCCGACAACAAGATCAGATTAGGTACCCAAGTACAAAGAAATCTCTATGAAACGGAGAAAAGGAGAAAACCCAGTGGGAAAAAACTCCTCTCCAAAAAGAGATAGAAGAACATGCTGAAAGAAACATGAAGGAAGGAAGGCCTCATAAAGATCCCCTAAGGACAACTTCCTTCACCCCAAGCATAGAGCACAACTGAAGATAGCGCGATGATGCAAAAGGCTTCGTGAAGATGTCAGCAACCTGCTTGGTAGTGGGAATATACTCCAAGATGAGAGAACCATCTTGAATCAACTGTCTGATGAAATGCATATGAAGCTAAATGTGCTTCATCCGCTGATGCTCCACTGGCTTGCGAGATATGTGTATAGAATTCTGATTGTCACACCAAAGAATAGTGGGACTATCAGGAGGAAAACCAAACTCAGTCATCAACTGTCGAAGCCATAAAATCTCTTGACTAGCGAGCACAACAACTCGGTACTCAACCTCTGTAGATGATAATGCATGAGAAGTCTGCTTCTTGAAAGACCATGTGATAGGACCAGAGCCAAGACATAAAAAAAAGCCAAAAGTAGACTTTTGATCATTGAAATCACCAACCCAATCTGAGTCAGTGTAGCCAACAATGTGAAGATCCCCTGATGTGTAGTGAATGCCATAAGAACTGGTGCCTTGAATGTACCTCAAAATACGTTTGGAAGCTTGCCAATGACTCTCATGAGGATCATGGGAGAATCAAGAGACAAGTCCAACCGCAAAGAAAGATTAGGATGAGTGTGAGTCAGGTACAACAAATTGCCAATCAACTGCCTATAAAGTGTAGAATCTATAGAAGGAGTAGTCAAAACAACCCGTGACTGAAAAGGTGTGCGGGCAGGCTTGCAATCAAGCACTCCAAAGCACTGAAGCATATCAAGAGCATACTTCTACTAGTAAATGGAGATCCCATTAGAAGACTGAACCACCTGAAGACCAAGAAAATAGTGCAGAAGACCGAGATCTGTCATCTCAAACTACCCCATCAAAGTTTGCTGAGCATGCTAAATCATAGAGGATGAGCTACCTGTGATGAGGAGATCATCAACATATTGCACAAGAGTCAAGATCTCACCCTCAAGATTCTGAATATAGATGGTGTGATCAGAATGACAACGTGTGAAACTAGTGGAGAGAAAAAAAGAGTCTATCTTCTCATACCAAGCCCAAGGGGCCTATTTGAGACCATATAATGAACACCGAAGTCAGAAAACCAAAGAAGCATCTTACACAAATCCCTGAGGCTGTTCCATATAGATCTCCTCCTGTAGGTCACCATGCAAGAAAGCACTCTTCACATCCATCTGAAAAATGGGCCATCCTCGAGAAGCTACAAGTGATAGTACAAAGAGAATAGAATTCATCTTGGCAATAGGGGAAAATGTCTCAGAGTAATCAATACCCTCAACCTAGGAGAGAACCTTCGCAACAAGACGTGCTTTGTAGTTATCAATATAACCATCAACAACATACTTGGTGCGATACAACCATCGACACCGAACCATCTTTTTTCCCTTAGGAAGAGGACAAAGATCCCAAGTACTATTCCTTATCAAAGAAGAATACTCCTCTTCCATAGCACTATCCCACTCAGGGTCACCTATCACCTCTGAAAAATTCTAAGGATCCTTTGAAAGAGCATGAATCAAAAGACTAGAACCTGCAATATGAGAACAGGTGCGACGAGTGTCTGAAGGATCACCTGCCATAGATCCTGCTGCCTCAACAATAAAGCGAGCCCATTTGGGCATCTGAGGTGGAGCAAGTGGAGGTGGAGATGGGGGATCATCAATATCCTCATCAGAATCATCCTCAAAATAATCCTGAAGAGCTGTAGTGGGTGGAGTAGGTAGTGAAGTAGACACTGGAGACAGGGTATCAACTGTAGGAAGGCGCTCATCAAACTGGACATCCCGTTGAAACAGGACCTCTTTGGAATCAGGATCAAACAACTTGTACGCCTTAACATCCTCATAGTAGCTGAAAAAAATGAGGGGTCAACTCTTCTGCACCATGGCTCTCCTCTGAGCATCAGGAATAAATGCCCATGCCTCACTACCAAATACTCGAAATGATGAAACATCAGGCTTGTCATGAGACCAAGCCTCCTCAAGAGTCATATGTCGAATTGCCTTGTGAGGCATCCGATTCTGAATATAGTTGGCACAATTAACTTCCTCAACCCAAAAAGATGAACCCATGGACCTAGACCGAATCATACAATTTTCCATCTCCCATAAAGTCTTGTTCTTTCTCTCAGCAACACTATTCTGTTGAGGGGTGTACGAAATAGTAAACTGATGCTACAAACCATGCTTAGTGCAAAAATCTCTGAAAGCCTGATTCACATACTCCCCCCCATTATTTGTACATATCCATCGAATAGAAAGGCTAGACTTCTTCTCTACAAATGTCTTGAAGATTCAAAAAGAATCAAAGACATCAGACTTGCCCTAAAGAAAGTACACCCATGTGCGTCTCGAGAAGTCATCAATGAATGTGAGTACATACTTAGCCCCAAAAAAAGGAGTGGGAAATGACATGAGGTCACTATGAATCAAATCCAAGGGTGCCAAAGCATGAGTGGCACTTCCCTTCAGAAAGGGATCCCTGTGATGCTTACCAAGCACACAACCATGACAAATACCATCTGTGCAGGAAATATGTGGAAGACCAAGAACAAGTGTATGTGTACTCATCTGTTGAAGATATCTATAATTGACATGGCCCAAATGCTCATGCCAAAGCTTACTCACTGAATCTACATGTGCTATAAGAGATGAATGTGTACCCTCAGAAAGCTCAAATCCATCCAATCTGTAAAGACGAGATGCAGTATCAACACTGCCACTAGCCACAACCAGATCAGAGTCATGGAGGTCCCAAATAACCACATCATGTGGTGAGAACTCAACTATTTTACCAGAGCCAAAACGGAAAATCTGATAAATGGACATGAGGTTCTTTGAGATGGCAGGGACAACTAGAACATCCTGTAGAGTGCCCCCATCCAAAGAGATGAAACCTAAACCCAAGACTGAAAGCTGTGAAGAGTCACCCACTGCAATCTGTGAAGTACCACAAGAGGCAAGAGAAGTGACCAACTGCTGAGTGTGTCATATGGTGAGAAGCACCATAATCTAAAATCCAAGTGGAACCATAGGTCGATGCTCGAGCAATGAGAGCATGGCCTTTCCCTATGAAAGGAGAAGACGAACGAGGTGAGGAGATGTTATGTTGCTGCATGGCTTCCTCTAAAGCCTCTAATCATTTCCAACACCTAGAAACTGGATGTCCTTCCTTGCCACAAAAGCTGCAAGTGTCTTCTGAATGCTACTTAGTCTTGGAGGAAGACTCACCAGACTTCAAAGATTTCCCATGTTTTGGATTAAGTGGTGGTTTAGAATCAGACTTAGGAGGAGGTTTGGAGGAATGCTCACTGCCTGCAAAATATTTCTTGGGCTTCAGTTTCTGCTTTAGTTTCTCCTTAGATGACTGAGAAACCAGTGCTTTATTCTTTGATCTTGTGAGCATATCCATCTGAGAAAGGTGTGACTTCTCACGAGACAAACGCTCACAAAGCACATCAAAGGTAGGCATGGTAAAACTGACACCTAGACCATCCATGGTGGAAAAGAAGGAAGAAGCAAATATCTGAAATGGACCACGAAGCTTCGAAATAATCAAGTAAATGCACTATGTGTCTGACTTATTCTTGCCACAACCCTGTAAAATAATGCGGATAGTTTTGAACTTGTTCAAAAAATCCTCAATAGTGGGAAATGATTCAGGTAACAGTGAAGTTAGCTCTGCCTCAATCTGTAATGCTCATAACTCATTAATGGCCCCAAAAAGTGTCTCAAAATTCAACCACATGGCTCAAGGAGTGAGCAAAGCATCAAGGTGAAACAAAATATTGTCTGAAATGTGCATGGATAGCAAACCCATAGCTTCATCCATCTTGTTCCTATGCTGCATAATCTCAAAAGGACGCTGCAACTGAGGCTGAACCTCATCTAAACAAGACCACAACCCTCATGACCTGAGTAGCCTCATCATGCGAGACTTCCAGGTGTGATAGTTGTGTTATGTGAGTAACTCAATTGAAGAGTCTGCCATGAAACCCTGCACCTGTACCTGCTTGTGTTTTTTATTATTGTGTGATCTTTCAGAATAGATAGAAGATGCAGAAGGGTTTGATTTTTTGAGAGTTTTGGTGTTTTGGTTTTCTGATATAAATGACAGAAAGCGAGAAAAAACACCCACCATAAGAGATAAACGCAAACCCTAGTACAAACTGAGAAAGAGGAAGCAATGCATAAACAAAAAATACTTCAAAATAAATTCTTGTGTACCTGGTGAAAATTCTGATAAAATATCACATATCTGAATAGAGCATGTTGAGAGCTTTCCAACGCCTATTCATTTTTGAAAAACGGAGTCCGTTTGCACCTTCTATGGCCTCGGAAGTGAAGAAAAAGACCCCACTTTGATTGGAAAAATAATAACCAGACTAGTAAAATTTTGGAAAAATCTTGCACAATCAGATCAATGCCAGAATCAACTTTCCAATGCCTATTTGCATTCAAAAATCCGAGCGAAAATGCCCAAGATATGCCTATTTGAATGAGAGGTGCATAAAAGGGTGTTGGAGAAAAAAAAATAGCCCTCAAGGGCTCAAATCTAGCGGCCCCTGATCATATTAATGGACCAAGGGGCTAGCGCGTGGGTCATTGGTGGCATGTGGGCAGCGCGCGAGTGGGGCGTGGGTGGGGCATGAGTCGATGACGCGGCGGTTGCTACGAGGCCGCGACCGTCTATTGCCACCGGTGGCGGTGGTCGCCGGGCGGCTCGCTGGTAGTGTGGTCGATGTGTGCAGGCAGCGCACAAAAATAAATAAAAAACCTTAGTTTTTTATTTTTTAAAATTTTTTTGCTGCAGACGTCGTGCCCTGGGGCCATACGGCCTTAGGGCAATTCTTTTTTGCCTCCTTGATCGACTGTACCCAAAATCGACGAATGAATAGTTGATTTAGGGGTTTTTGGACGCTGCGAATCCAATGGTGAGGTCCATTTGGACTCTAAGTGAACCCAAAAAATGTAGTATGCCAGATCCACCAAAAAAAACTGAAACTTCAGACCTGCTTCCAATGCAAAAAATTCTCGAAACAAGAACAAGTAGCTGCATATCTGAAGCTCTGATACCATGTAGAAGTTGAGGAAATACAACTTCATAGTAGCCCAGTGACCTCTGCAAGCGAAGAATGCCTGTTACAAGGAGAAGCAAAGAGAAGCAACAAAGAGAACAATGAAATATGCTCAAAGATGTGGAGCTCTGTATTCACAAATGTGTGAAAAGAATAATGATACAAAAGAAAGATTTCAACCACATATAGGTCAAAAAACCCTAAAAAGGAAAACCCTAGGGTTGAACATTAATAATTAATAAAATAATTAATTATTATGTACCTAATGTTAGCTTAAGCGTAAAAGAGATAAAGGGAACTTTAATTAATTAAAAAAATATTGTTTAATTCATCAAGTAAATAACCAATTACTCTAACAATACCAAGAAACAATGATCACTATTGGATCAACTATCATTCAATCTTAACCATCCCCCACTATCTTGCTAGCACTAATAATGGGCCCACAAAATATCCATGGGTTGGCAAGCTAATGCCATGTGTTTGACTCTGACATCATTCTCCACCACTACTCAACACTCATCACATATCATTGAAAGCTTTGTATCTCAAGGATGTGTAAGCATGATGCACTGAAACCCAATGATACAATAACATTCCAACACCTGTGCATGCTGACATCACTTTCCACTATCATGACTTATTGCTCAAATCATCCAAACACTTTGCTTCATAATAGCTATGTGAAGCGATCGAGTGATATTATGCCACGTTTTTTCTGGACCCATTGAACTTTATTCTCCTTCATTGTGCATTGTTCGATCAAAACCTTACTGATCACCACCATTCCTTGATTTCCCATGAGGCCTAGCTAGGACCTATAAAAATCATAACAGGCTGGTGAGCATCACTTAATCCACTTGATTGTAGCCATTGATGCATCTCCATCACTCATCACCAATTTTAAAGCAAACTTCAAAGAGATTTATATGATGCATAAGACCATAGTGATAGTCATTATATCTTCTTCTTTTGATCACACACTATCTAATCTTCACACCAGTGACACAAACCAAATGTCTAGGTAATGGGTTTGATCACTGAATGAGTATGAAGACATGAGTTATAGCTTAAGTGACCCACAACCTTCAATAATTAGTCATCGATGGAATATAAAACATGTTAAGGCACCATGACTGTGCATCACCAAAATGTGTAGCCTTTGACACTTTTCACTCATTTGGACCTTTACCTATGGATTTTGGACTTTTTTCAGCCTCCTTTTACCCCTTTCCAAGCCTTATGCCAAAGTGTTGTAAGGTTTTGTAATTTTTTTTCACTCTCTTAGGCTTTTCATTACTAAATCAACCCTTTCTTATTATAATGACCCCTCAATACACATATAAGTCCCATCTTAGTGTCTTTTCATGAGACAATCCCGATAAGCAATAATAATAATACTTTAATCCCTAACAACTAATGAAAAATTCCCATGTGGCATAAAAATTGAAATAAACTTAATTTTCTTTCAGAATTTTTGCCTCTAAAACCCTAAGGTTGGTCTGTATGGTGTTATTTTAGGAAAATTAGGGCATAAATTGTATAAATAAGCTTAAAAAACCTAATTTATCAAGAGACACACTCATTATTCACAACTCTTCACTCCTCATCCTCTCCTTCTTCTCAAGCAAGCTATGATTTCAGCATTCTAAGTCAACAAGACATCTTTTTTGAAGCATTGAAGGGCTGATTTCTACAACAACACAAGATCTTTCATCATGGAAAGGTAAATTACTCGATTATTCCATTGTTTCATATTCATGCTTTACATTTCTATTCACTTTGGTTTAGTTACCTAAAAGGGGTTTAACCAAGGCAAACGCCTAATCCCTAACAATCAACATTTTCTCTTTCTCTCCTTGTGTGTTTGCAGATTTAGGTACATTGGAGATCATTGAAGACATTGCGGACTTGTTGAAGACCTCTCCTTTCTTGCAAAGTCAAATCATCCACCAAAAGTCACGTTCAGGCCCGAATATAAGAGTTTCAGAAGTAGATATCTGTGAAGAACCAAGGTGCGAACCGGGGGCTTTCGTTTCCCCTTCAAAATTTCTAGAAATCATGAAGAGGACTAAGTCACCAACAATGAAGACCTAGTCCCACCGGATAGGCCTTTTTGTGATTTTCATATTTCCAGACACCCATTTGGCAGAAATGGGCTCTGAACCAGTTTTCTCAAATCTTTTGGACTAGGTCACCCAGATTGGCACAAGTGTCCCTTTCAACTTCTGCAACATTTTCATCAGCATTCTAGACATCCATAAAATCCATCTTCAAATTCTAGGTGCACACATTCTATCTCCTTCATTTCTGTAATAGTTTTTGTATATTTCTTAGGTCATTTTGTATAAGCCTACATATTGATGTGTGTTTTCCAGCACTTTGCATTTCAATAGTTTAGCATTCACTAAATCATTCTATTTTTATTTCACCACATTTAGAAACATATACACACACCTCACAACCCTTAATCCTTTGAATGAACTCACCAAAAAGGCATATCATTAGGTGAAAGAGAGTCCATTTCCTAACCTAGCTTCTAGGTGAAAATCCTTAGATCTTATTGGGGAATCCTCTTTCCATTTTAGCATATCATCATTTTTGGTGGTTCAGATTGCAACCTCCTAGGGTTTAACTAAAAAACCCTAATGCAGGCCGAGAGCATAATTAAAAAAATTCTTAGCACAACCTTTAGCCTTTGGACCTACAACTTATATTTTTGCGAAGCTCTTAAAAAACTCATATCAAATCTAGCCTTTGATTTTACTTCAAATTACTAGAATAATTTACTAAAATACTATGACAAAGTTGCATGAAAACAATGCAACATTTTGAGAAACATTTACAATTTACACTTCAAATTCCAAAGCTAGATCCTCAACATACCATTTCTCATTTAGACATTAATGATAAATTTTTGACATCTATGCCAACACACCCTTCATACAAGATTAGTTTCATCTCATACCTGATCCTCTTTTGACATCAATGACAACAATATGCTAACAATATATCCATTTTTCATTGATGGAAAAACTATATGCTCATACCAATTAACTAAATGGTCTGATACTAATTGAAGTCTATAACTTTAAAGCTCTGTATGAATTGAACCATTTACACTATTCCTCCTTTGACCCACATCTCTATCTTGAACACCATGCTCTTGTTTTGAGCATTGCTCAAATTTCTCCTATTGTTGAGCATTTTCTGCTCCATTTTCCCCTCCATTGAAACCATTGAAAAAGGGAAATCCCCTGTAAAATATGCTCCCCCTTGAATAAGAAATTCAAAGAGAAGGTGGGAATCTTAATTAATATGACCATCAAGTCATTAGAAATTTGTAAAACCATGGTTACTTGACTTAATCTATCTTTTCCAATTCTAGGGATGGATGTGAGCCACCAAAAATATATGATAACAAGGGAAAGTGGATTCCCTTACTAGGCTCTTAGGGTTTTTCACCCTAAGGGCACTTGGTTAGGAATGACACTCTTTTCTCTATGTTGATATGGTTTTTGGGTGGTTGGATTCAAAGGAAGGATGCTTGATGAAGGTTGTGCTAAGTGTGTGTGATGTGTGGCTAGAACTAAAAGTACAATGATGCTAATCTAAGTGTATGCAATATAAATAAAATGAAACTAAACTAATGTAAACTAACTAAACTATATGCCATGAATGAGAGTAATATGGAAAATAATAGAGGAGGACAAAAGGTGTGCACCTAAAAAGTGATTTTGCAGTTGAATTCCCTCAAGATTTCCTAGAAAATGTTTGAACTAAGCAAAAGGACTCTTATGCCAACTGGGGTGACCTAATCCTCAACCCTGGAAATTCTAGCAAAATAGGTTTTGGGGAAATGGGTGCCCAAAAATATATAATCCTTTTTTTGGGTCTAGCATAGGGACACGGTCACCAATAGGGGTGACCTAGTCCTCTAGTAGCTTTTTGAGGAATCAGACTTTGATTTTGTGGGTGTTGGTTGATGTTTTCCTTTTTTGCAACAATCCATGACAAAAACTCCCGAAAATGACCTGTAGCTTGTCTTTTTGTCCTTATAGGGTTTGAGGCTTGGATGTGACTTGAGGATGATTTTGGTACTTCTTGAAACACTTTGTACTTCACCTAATCTGCATCAAAACCTACAATCACATGGAAAGACCAAAAAATTATTGGGGTCAGGAAATAGGGGTTTGCCTAAGTCAAATCCCTTTGTAGGTGATTAAACCCAAATGAGATGAAAGCAAAGGAATACAAGATTGAAAGATAAAATTAATGGAAATGCTTACCAAACCCTTTTTGTTGATGGTATACAATGTGCATGAGAAAATCCAATGGAGATAGACTAAAAACCCTTATGCTTGTTTGCTTGCTTGTTAAGTCTCGGTGGCTTGAGCACTTCTGAAGAGATGAGAGTGAGCAAGAGAATGAAATTGAGCTAGGAGAGTCTAAGAGAGGCAAAGTGAAGGTGAAAACCCTTATTTGTACATGTGAAACCCTAATTTTCCTGAAATGCAACCTAATAGGCCGACCCTAGGGTTTAGGAGGCAAGATTCCTATTGAATCTTATTTAAAATTTGAATTTTATGCATAAAGGGACTAGGTCGCCCAAAGTGGTGACCTATTCCACTTGGGAAATTTTTAGTGGTGGTCATGAATTAATTTGTGTTTGTTGAAGTTAACCAATTTTTCCTCTCGAAACACACTTAGGTCGGGACTAAAAATGCTATAAAGGGGAAAATTAGCATTAAAAAAAGGGTTAATTTAAGGGTGATAAGCCTAGATAAGTTTGAAAATGCAACACAACACTTTACAACACTTTTTCTGAAGGCTTAGGAAGGTGTAAGAGTTTACTATTTAGGTGAATTATGAGGAAAGGGTCTTAGAAAAGTGAGGAAATGCATTACAAAACCTCACAACACCTTAGTAAAAAACCATTAGGTTATCAAGATGAATTGCAAGCTTACAAGGTTGGATCAAGGTAAACAAGGCCAAAATCTAGTGGAGAAGGCCAAAATGAGTGAAAAAGTGCCAAGGTATACAATTTTTGGTGACACATTTAGCCCCCACTTTAGTGAGAGTATGAACGTTCTTCAAACTCACACTAAAGTAGCTGAATCATGCTTGTCAAGTGGGATCTAATGCACTCATACTGGTAAGGTGAGATGATTGGTGATCAAGAGGGATGATCAAGCCCCCAAGATCAAGATCCCATGGCCAAATAAGCATAAGTATAACAGATCACATAAAGAGTGATGTGAAAAAGTCAGATCAAGCTTCGACTATTTTTCCATCTAGTTGTGGATCAAATCTAGGCTGTTTGTCTAAAAGGAAAGGATGTACTCACTTTGGGACGATGAGATTTTTGGTTTTTCATCGAGTGAGAATTCCAAAAGGTGGTTAGATACATGCCCATGGTTGATATGCACTCACACACAAAAAGGAGGCTATGGGGAAAGTTGTGCCACTAGTTGAGCTTCTCGCTCAACCATACCAAAGTTATACCTCCTGATAACTTAGATAAGGTGCCACAAAGGACAGGGATGCAGTTCATGAGACAAGAAAAGCCTTGGATGCTTAGAACCCATGAACAAGTGCAAGATGACACTACAATCATGCAAGTTGTGTTCTGAAAGGTGGCCATGTATGCACAAATAGAAAAGTGTAACATGCGAAATGTAAAAGTGAAAAGGTGAAAAAATGAAAAATGAAAGTGTTCGAAGGAGTCTTGTTTAGTTCATATGAGGCATTTTACTTAGGGAAAATTATGTTTAATGTCTCCAAAAGAGGACCAATCAAAGGATAGAAGATTCAAAACTTAGGGGATGTAGTGTATCACATCAGGCCACTAAGAGGAATATAATATGCTAAGATAAGTCACACCTATGAAGGAAATCACACTGAATGTCATCCACAAAGTGAGAAACACACCATGTGAAGTGACAAGGCTGCAGTAGGAAGCACATAAAAATAAAAATAAAATACAAATGAAGAAATAAAATAGTTCCAATGTATGCCCCCACTTTAAAGGGATTGCTACATACCGATTTGTGAGCAATTTCTTTAAAGTAGAGAAAGGGAAAATACAAAAGGGACACGAGAGCATACTTGAAAAGCCCAATGTCAAATGAAAGGTATCTAAGAAAGGCTACATCATGGAAAAAATAAGAAAGAAAGAGAAAAGGGGACATGTGCCCCCAAAAGGAAAAAAACCAAACACATAAGGGATCTATGGATTTTGGGTTCAGTATGTTCGTTGCTACAATGTTTTATTTAGAGAGCATGGAACTATCATCATCCCCCAAATACATAGAATTGGAAGAAGGAAACATAGAGAGCGAAAGAAAAATTAGAAAGAAGAGTCCTTTTGGGTCAACATGGAAGAGACATAGGATGTCTCGACGCTTTTCATTGTCCCCAAAAAGGGCCATAGAAAGAAAAATAAAAAGAAAAAATAAAAAGAGCCTTGGTTTGGAGTCAACATGAAGGAGACATTGCGGTCTCAATACCTTGCATGATCCTCAAATGAAAGGAAAAAGGGACACAAAAAGAAAAAAGAGGTTCATTTAGGTCAACATGAAGGAGAAATTGTGGTCTCAATGCCTTGCATCATCCCCAAATGAAAAGAAAAAAAGGAAAAGGGGAAAAGAGAAAGGGGTTCATTTGGGTCAACATGAAGGAAACATTATGGCCTCAATGCCTTGCATCATCCCCAAATGAAAAATGAAAAAGGAAAAGGGGAAAAGAGAAAGGGGTTAATTTGGGTCAACATGAAGGAGACATTGTGGTCTCAATGCCTTGCATCATCCCCAAATGAAAGGAAAATTGGAAAGCTAAAATAAAAAATTGAAAAAGGAATGCATGACAAAAAATACAAGAGATACATATAGAAGAATGTAACAAAGAGTGAGAAAACAATAGATAAAATAGGGAATACACAACACATAAAAAAACACACGACTAGTAAGGAAAGTGTAAGTCAATCGTGAAGCAAGGCATCCACCTCCCCATATTGTTGCGGAAAAGTGGGAGGTGGAAAATGAGGCTAAGGGAAAAAGACAATTGCATTACTAGGAGAAGGCTAGGAACCTCTTGCCCCCACTGAGTGCAAGGCTAGAGAGAGTGGAGATAGGTGATGATAGGGGTAATGTAATAGTGAGAAGGACATGTTCTACCACTATTACATGGATGAGTACATGATAGTGTACTATGGGTTGAGAGGATAACATTCAAAACCAGTGAAGTGATACTTACTCGGTATTTCTCATAGATGGTGACATTCATCACTTCTATGACCAAGAACACGATGATAAGAACAATGTGGTGTTTTGGAATCTTTAGGATGGATGACCAACTTAGTATGATGAGGCCTTTGTTTAAGAGGATTTATAGTTGTCTCTCACATTCAAGTGGTGGATGGAGAGGAAACTTAAGTTTTTGCAACTTATATGGCCTCTTGCATCGGCTAGACTCACCAACTTCAAAGGATGGTATGGGAATATGAGGTCTTGAAATGATCGAGGGTTTAGCATGGTTGACAAGAGGAGATGGTGGCCTTTCCATAGGAAGGAGAACATCCAAGTCAGGGGGTATCAAAGATTACTATGCCATCATTATGGAGCTTAAGGAACTCTGGAGGGTTCACCTAAGGATGAGGGGGATCATGATAATCGATGCTCATATGTTGTTTATCAGGTTACAATTGATCATAGTATTTGTGAATTTCATGTTCATTTGTAAGGTCACCACCTTTTTTTCTTAAAATGGTGAACCCTTTTCCATAAGTTTTTTTTAGGTTAATGGGAGGGTGGGTGATCAGGTTATTATAAAATGGTTGAGGTGGGGCCGGTTGAGATGGAATAGGCTCACCTTGAGTAGATAGCCAAGCTCTAGTGTGAACTTTCAGATGAAGATAAGCAAATGAGTCAAGAGGTGATATGTTAGGCATCACAGGCTGGTTCATAGAGGGGTAAAAATAAGCATTTTCTTCAAGGTTGTCAAGACACTCATTAAGGAACTGGTACATGCTAACATCATCATCCCGAATGACTTCTACTATCATAGGAGGACGTTCATGGGGAGTTGGTGGAGCAGGAGTGGGTTCAAGTTCATTAGGATCAGTGGAAAAGGTGCAACTTGACATGTCCATTAGTGATTTGAGGGAGGTCCATAACTTCTTGAAGGACATGGCCATGATGAGGTTGAAGTAATGATAGTAAATGGATCAAAAGAGTAGACTTGGAAAGGACCACATAGGAACAATTATAGAAACTAGAAATACAGAGAAGGTACTAAAAATGACAGAAAGTGGGATGCAAACTATGCAAAAGGACCAGGTCACCTAGTGTGGCGACTTAGTCCGAAGAGTGCTATTTTTGAAAGATTTATGTATTTTTAGCTTATGTTTATGGTTTTTCTAATGTTTAAGTGCAAATAGAAACTGGAAATGCATTTTTTTTTGTGTTTTCTTATTAAAACGCAATGCAACATGCAGATTTATCATGAATTTTCAGTAAATGCACTTTTTCCACTAGCGCTAGGATGCCAACAATGTGAGATTTCAATGCAATGCAAGCTATCTCTAAGATGAAATCCAAAAATAAGCAAGCTACCTAATGTTCTATGGCTAGGTTCACCAAAATGAACCACCAAAAATATATACTAACAAGGGAAAGTGGATTCCCTTACTAGGCTCTTCAGGATTTTCACCCTAAGGGAAATTGGTTAGGAATGACACTCTTTCCTCTATGTTGATATGGTTTTTGGTGGTTGCATTCAAAGGAATGATGCTTGATGAAGGTTGTGCTAAGTGTGTGATGTGTGGCTAGAATTGAAAGTACAATGATGTTAATCTAAGTGCATGCAATGCAAATATAACGAAACTAAACTAATGCAAACTAACTAAACTATATGCCCTAAATGAGAGTAATTTGGAAAATAACAAAGGAGAATAGAAGGTGTGCACATGGAAAAGTGATGTTGCAATTGAATGCCATCGATATTTCCTAAAAAATGTATGAACTGAGAAAAAGGACAGTTACGCCAACTGGGGCAACCTAGTCTTCTAACCTAGAATTTCTGCCAAAATAGGTTTTGGGGAAATGGATACCCAAAAATATAGAAACCTTTTTTCGGGTCTAGCATAGGGACAAGTTCACCAATAGGGGTGTCCTAGTCCTCTTGTAGCTTTCCAAGGAATCAGGATCTGATTTTGTGGGTCTCGATTGATGTTTCCCTTTTGTACAACAATCCGTGATAGGAACTCCCGAAAAATGACCTGTAGCTTGTCTTCTTGTCCTTCTAGGGTTTGAGGTTTGGATGTGACTTGAGGAGAATTTCGGTACTTATTGCAACACTTTTTAATTCACCTAATATACATCAAAACCTGCAATCACATGCAAAGACCAAGAAACTATTGGGGTTGGGAAATAGGGGTTTGCCTAAGTCAAACCCCTTTGTAGGTGATTAAACCCAAATGAGATGAAAGAAAAGTAAAGTAAGATTAAAATATAATCTTAATGGAAATGATTACCAAACCTTTGTTGTTGATGGTCTACAACATGCATGAGCAACTCCAATGGAGATAGCCTGAAAACCCTAATGCTTGTTTGCTTTCTTCTGAAGTCTTGGTTGCTTGAGCACTTCTGAAGAGATGAGAGTAAGAGAAAGAGAGTGAAATTGAGCTAGGAGAATCTAAGAGAGAAAAAATGAAGGTGAAAACCCTTATTTGCACATGTGAAACCCTAATTTTCTCGAAATACAACCTAATAGGCTGACCCTAGGATTTAGGAGGCAAGATGCATGTTGAATCTTATTTAAAATTTGAATTTTATGCCTAAAGGGACTAGGTCGCCCAAAGTGGCGACCTAGTCCACTTGGAAAAATTTTAGTGGTGGTCGAGAATTAATTTGTGTTTGTTGAAATTAATCAGTTTTTCCTCCCGAAACATGCTTAAAGTAGGAACTAAAAATGCATTAAAGGGGCCAGTTAGCATAGAGAAAGTGTTAATTTAAGAGTGATAAACCTAGATAAGTGTGAAAATGCAACACAACACTTTACAACACTTTGTCTTAAGGTTTAGGAAGGTGTAAGAATGTACTATTTAGGTGAATTATGTTGAAAGAGTCTTAGAAAATTGAGGAAATGCATTACAACACCTCAAAACACCTTAGTAAAATACCGTTAGGATATTGATGAATTGCAAGCTTACAAGGTTGAATCAAGGTAAACAAGGCCAAAATCCAGTGGAGAAGGCCAAAATGAGTGAAATAGTGCCAAGGTATAGAATTTTTGGTGACACAAGATGAAATATAAATGAAGCTCCCCTTGGACTCATGCCCTATCACTAACTATGTCTAGTGATATGATGTGGGGAAAATTACTCCCAACTTCTGCCTCAGATATTCAAATTGCTCCTTGGGAAGAGGCTTGGTGAAAATGCCAGCTACTTGGTCTTTAGTGGGAACATACTCCATGCTGACCTCTTTGTCTACAACCTTCTCTCTTATGAAGTGATACTTGATATCGATATGTGCTTTATTATAGAGTGCATCACTAGATTCTTCGATATTTTTATGGTACTTGAATTATCACAAAGAATTGAGATAGGTTCTTTGTACTCAACCTTGATGTCCTTAAGTGTTTGCTTCATTCAAAGGACTTGGGTACAACATGTTGCTATTGCTACATATTTTGCTTCTACATTGGATAGAGTGACTGATTCTTTCTTTTTTCTCACCTAGGAAACCAACTTGTTTCCTAGGAAGAATGCTCCACCATTGGTGTTTTTCCTATCATCTACACTTCCTGCTCAATCAACATCTAAATATGATGTTAAAGAAAAATCCTTACTCTTGGGATACCATAGTCCATAGTCAATAGTGTTTTTAATATATCTGAATATTCTCTTTATAGTGTTGACATGAGACTCTCTTGGTGCAGCCTAAAACCTTGCCTTCTTGTATAATATCTATTGTTGATGTAGTTAAATACAACAAGCTTCCAGCCATTGACCTATACATAGTCATATTTTCCTCAGGTGACTCATCTAATTTACTCAATTTACAATAAATTATCATGAGGGTATTGAATGGTTGCCAAACTTCTTGAGAATCTCCTTAGCATACTTGGTTTGAGATATAAATATACCATTGTCAGTTTGTACAATTTGTAAACTGAGGAAAAACGACAACTCCCCTAACATTGACATCTAAAATTCATCTTGCATGTGTGTAAAAAATATTTTATAGATTTTATCATTGCTACCTCTAAAAATGATTTCATCTACATATACAACAACAATAATCATGTGCTCACCTTCTAATTTGAAGTATAGATTACTATCAGCACACCCAAGTTCTTGAATCCTTATTGTTATAGGTATTAGTGTAATCTAGAGTACCATGATCTAGGTGCTTTCTTAAAAACATACTGTAATGTCGCAGAATTACACCTAGGGGAGATTTAACATTATTTCATCTTGCCTAGCATTTATGACACCTTAGAAGCATTAATGAAAAAATCCCATGAGATGGAATTTTGCGATTCTGAATCCATGTGAACACATGGAAAATTGACAGAAGCTTGACAGGGCATTTCCCAAAAATGTAGGGCTCAGACACCTGCATGGTGTGCGGACGTCCGCGTGACACACTAGCATCCTAATAGTTTTTTGAGTTTGGAACTACGTATCTAGAACCCTGACTCTTGCGACACATGTCCTGGTAGTTAGGTTTCGAGTGAAACGACTCTATGTCACCTTTGTATGCATTAACACCCCTTTTTAGCTCTCATTTTGGGGTTGGAAGTCTTCAATTCAAGCATTTTTACCAATTTCTCTACTCTCGGGTAAGCTTTATCCTTGAATAGCAACACTTTTACTGGTGAAGCCATGCCAGACTGAGGTCCCTCCAACAACTACCAAATCTCAAGCAAGCACATCGCAGTGCACCCGTGTGCTTCAAAAGATGGTCTTGACCCATGGGTAACGCACTCTCTACCTATCACTCTTCCTTAATAGTTCATTTACTACTTTGTGGTGTAGGCTCTACTCTGAAGCGAGTTTTTTTTCACCACACACTTTGTTTATTTCCTTTACACTCTTTTCCAAACTTGGCTATCCGTGGAGGTGGGAACACCAATACGGGGGTCTCACTAAGGCAGACCCCTATACAACCCCAACCTTTTCCCCTTGATCTTTTGTGTGCAGGTTATGAAAGGACGCTTGGAGTAAAGATTCAGATGCATGAAGGTAATCTTGTTTCAGGTTCTCTTGTATTTCCCTCTAATCTCTAGCTTTCTATTGACCATTTGATCCTTCACTCTTTTTGACTTGAGTTGAGAAGTAAGATTTAGTTTTATCCATCTAAGTGCCTGAGTTCTTCGTAGATAAGGACACCAGTGTGTCTTTTGGATGATAGCGTGTCATGTTGGTGTCTTGAAACTATGTTGATATCTTTTGGCCGAGAGATCCTCAATAGGGGATAGAAATCTTGAAGTCTTGCTATTTTGGGACTTGAAATTACTTCTTCACCTTTCTTCATAGTTTTACCAATTCGTTCAGTTTGAGGTGTATAAGGGAAATTCATTCCCTGGTGATCTCTTGAGAATAAAGAGACCCCTATGCAATGAATCCCTCTTATATCACAAATACAATGCTTTCCTTAATCTGCACACATAATCATCATCCTCTGATAGATGAAAAACTTCTGGTCATTCTATGTAGACTTCCTCTTCTGGTTTCCATTAAGGAATGTAGATTTAATATCCATTTGATATAATTTAAATCCCTTATACACTGAAAATATAAGAAATATTTCGATTTCTTCTAGTCTTGCTACACATGCAAATGTTTCTTCAAATTCAACACCTTCAACTTTTGCATACCCCTTGCACACTAATATTGCCTTATTTCTTTCTACAACTCCATCTTCATTCGACTTGTTTCTAAACACCCATTTTATGCCAATGACATTTTTTCTTAGGGGTCTAGGGATGAATTGCCATGTGTTGTTCTTCTCAATTTGATTGATCTCTTCCTCCATGGCCTTTATCTAGATCTCATCATTACTAGCTTCAAATAATATTTTTCGCTCAATCTATGATAGGAGGGGAAAAATTACTGGCTCCTTTCTCTTTGCAAGTTTTCTTTTGGTCAGAACTCCTTCATTTTTATCACCAATTATTTTCTTTATTTGATGATCCTTCTACACATATTTTGTAGGTGCTCATTCATTCTCTGGTTCACATTCTTCTTCCTCAGTTTCTTCATTAACAAATTCTTCACCTTCTGATTCAATCTCAAAGTTGTTTTTGTTGGGCTTAACCTAATTTATATCCTCATCAATCTTTACATTGATGCTTTCCACCATCTTGTGTAGTCAAGCTTGTTGTGACACTTTTAAGATTTTCTTTGAGTGGATTATCCTAAAAATATGCCTTCATCACACCTTGAATCAAAACTCCCCAAACTATCATCTTCTCTTTTTATATAGCATTTTCTACCAAATACTTTGAAATACTTGGCAAATGTTGGTTTTCCATACCATAGTTCATATGGGGTCTTTGCACTATTTTCTCTAAGAAGAGATCTATTTTGAATGTATACAACTGTATGAACTACTTCTTTCCAAAAAGTATCTATCAATTTGGATTCACTTAGCATTGGTCTAGCCATGTCTTTAATGATTTTGTTTCTTCTTTCTACAACTCCATTTTGTTGTGGAGTTCTTGGTGAAAAATATTATCTTTTGATCCCATGGTCTTCACAATACCTACTAGATTCACTTGATGTGAATTATCCTCCTCTATCTGATCTTAGGCACTTGATACTCCTATCGGTTTCCTTCTCAACAAGATTCTTGAATATATTAAACTTTTCAAATGCCTCAACCTTCTCCTTTAGAAAGGCTACCCATGCCATTCTAGTGTAATAATCAATCAATAGCATGGAATATCTCTCACCTTGCAGTCCTTTTGTCTTTGTGGGACCACACAAATAAGTATGAATGATTTGTAGGGGGTTTGTGGTTGACTAATATTTTGTTGTAAACTTTACCCTCATTTTCTTTCCTTGCTGACATCCTTTGCAGGTAGTATTTACAGGCTTGGTTTTTTTTGGCAAGTTTCTTACCAACCCTTTTGAGCTTATTTTGACCAGATTGTCAAAATTGACATGCCCCAGTATCCTATGCCACAACAACCTCTCATCTACATGACTGATCAAACAATTTTTTCCTTTCACTTCACAAAGGTTATATAGATTGCTATTATTTCTTATGCCATGTGCAATTTTCTTACAATTTTTCCTTATCTTGTAGCCTTTAGAGTTAAATGTAACTTTGTAACCATTGTCACACATTTGGCTGAAACTTAGAAGGTCATGTTTCAGCCCTTCAACATAAAGGAAATATTTTTTCTTGTTCTTCCCATCTAGGTTGAAAATTCCTTTACCACGAATTTGGACAACAGTATTATCACCTAGAATTTGTTGGCAAGAGACACTGTAGTATCACTTAGTTATGTCATTGATGGAAACTCAAATCGATGATCATAAATGCACACTATCATTTGCTCATACCGAAAAATAGATTGAATATTGATAAGACAGAACAAAGTATTCGATTGCACAATGTTCATTGATCTGCATGAAAATTTTAGGTTATTATTTTGTGTTGCACATCTCAAGAAATTATTTTTGGTATATTATCTCCATTACTTCTAAAGTGTAGTGGCTCGTCTCAATTCGTGTGGAAGTTAGGAGGTCCGGTTGGCTTATTCCCAATTTTTTTTTTTATTGGAGCCGACTTCATGAATATATTATATTGTGGATGTATAGGGAATAATTAACTAAATGTTTTCATTCTTGATCATGTTTGTTTGGGTCCCCTCTATGTCTTAACTAACTTTGGAGGATGCACATAAAGATTTAATCATGGATCTAGCCCATAGTTGTAATTATTCTTGTGTTCTATTGAGTCCGACAAAGTGTAATTAAAATCTATGTTGCAAATATATATAATATCATTTATATAATTTTGTATGATGTATGAGTTGTGTTGGTGCGAATTATGAATAAGAGTAGAGAAAAAGAACAATTTATCATAGTTTCACTTACGCATAGAAGATCTGTGTTGTGTGTATGAGAAGAACATAACAGAAGTGTAGAATTAGTCTGTAAGGTAGCAGATATATTATTGTGCTTAACCGAAACTACAAGCAAGAATTTGTAGATGGTAATCTTCTCAGTTCAAACTTTCAGATGGTTTTAATTTTATTTTCTTTGTAAGGCAGTGAGCCTTCCCATTGACCAGTGAGCTCTAGGAAGTGTGCCTAAATGCAAGTGCATTCCCCTTTTTGTAATCTTCACTTGAGTATACTCAGATCATAATTGTGGATTGGCCATCCACTGTGGTTTTTCCCCTAATAGGGTTTCTAGGTAAAAATATTGGTGTTATGGTGTTGTGTTTATTTTCCTGTTTATGTATTATGATTGAATGTTGTTAATGCTTTGAAGATAAAGGTTAATAAAGTTAAGTTTTTCACAACATCGATTCACCCCCCTCTCAGTGTAGTTTGTTTCCAACAATTGGTATCAGAGCTAGTTCCTCTAAAAGAAGTCTAAAATCTTGGGTAAATCTTGGAAGGTGTTCTAATGGATTGAAGCAGTCTTCAACAACAACTTTTGGTGGACCTGGATGATCTTGATGAATCAAAGGATGAAGTTTAGAAATTACAAGGAAACCTCTTAGATGCTGATAAATTCATCGAGTCTTTGAAAGACAAACTCAATAAGTGTAGAGAGAAAAGAAAGGAACTATGTAATCAGATTAAGCAAAGTGACGGTAAGAGCAATGAGGAAAAACAACTCAGTCAAGCCCTGAAAGAAAATACAAAAGAATGTGAAAAGCTTACCAAAGATAGTACATTCCTAAAGCATGAGATGTAATATATCATGATGAATATGACCAAGGAGATTGAAGATATAAAGAAAAATGAAGAGAACCTAGCACAGTCCCTGAAATAAAAATATGAAGTATGCAGTCGATTGGATGATGAATTCGAACAATCTAAAAATAGTGAAGAAGAACTTGAAAGATAGTTGGATGATCTCAGAAATGAACTTGCTACAACAAATGAGTATAAAGAGAAGTTCAAATCTAGCTCTGCCATGCTCGATGAAATAATTAGCAGTCAAAGTACTCATGGTGAAAAATGAGATCTTGGATATGAAGAAGGAGAAAGCTCCAGTTCCAAGCAAAGGAGATCCAGACAAGGAAATCAAATGAACAGATATGGAAGGTATCCGGTAAGGCAACCTAATGCTTAGAAATTTAATGGATATTGTTACAATTGAAATAATTTTGGATACATGGCTTCTCAATGTAGAAGTAGGATGAATCAAAGTGGCCCATCTTTCTTAGGACAATGTTTTAATTGTCATAATGTTGGTCATAAGTCAAATGAATGCAAAAATGTGATGAATCAATTTCATAGAAACATCAGATGGTATACATGCAGTAGACTTGTCTATACTACTAACCAGTGTAGATCAAGAGGAAATCAGTGGAACAACTGGTCTGGAAAAAGAAATGTTGTGTGCTACAACTAAAACAAAATTGGACACATTGCTACATTCTATTGGAATAGAAGAGGTCTGGTAAATCAAAGGAAAACCATGCAGAAGGATATCAAGGGAAAATGAAAACTCACTACAGATGTATTCAGAGAACAAATGTAGAAGTAATGTTTGAAGAAAGATCCCTCTATTGCTATTGAAGAAAATATGGTAGCACTAGAACTTGCTTTGGGTAATTCCTCCAATAATTAGTCTCAGGCCTTTGGCCTAGGGGGAGCAATCAAGAAAATCATATAACCCCCTAACCAATAAATGAAAACGGATGTGGATGTGTACAATAGATTCATAAACAATCAAAAAATGTTGTTGAACTCATTGGAGGAAATGGTATGCTATATTGGAGGTCTGCAAAATTTTTACCCATCACAGTGTACAAGAAGAGGGTAGTGAAATGTATTAGGGTTGAAGCATTTATTACAACCAAAAGGTTAGGTATGCAAGTGATAAAAGGTCATTTCTACTTTTCATCTGTCACTTTGCATTTGGAGAAATTTTTTTTGGAGAGCTCTTAGGCGATCATTAGTGATTTGAGGTGAAATTCAAGCGTCGAAGTGATTCAACATTCGAATAGCGATCCGACGAAAAAGGTATTTTTTAGAAAACTTTGTGAACTTTTGATTTGGTCAAAATTAATACTCCTCTAGTAGTTGAAGTCAAGGAAAGACCTTGTCCTAAATTCAAATGGCATCCATACAATTCATTAGAGACTGATCCATTAGGAGAATTTTCATTCGTTCCGTATGGATTTCTACACATAGAAGATAATAGGGTTTACATTCATGCCAATTTTGAAGAACTAGGAAGTTCTCAACTACCGAATCTATACAATAATCATATCATTGGTGAAGATTATTGTGTAAATATAGAACATAAAATCTTGGAAACAAAGAAATTCACATAGATTGTAAAATTTCCTGTATTTGGAGAGTCAGAGTGGGTTCGTTATGTTTTAAGTTGAGTGCATGATGAATTTATGTGGGTAAAAATTTTGTTCAAAATTACAAAGGAAGCTATCGGTGCAATAACGGGTCTAAAATATTCTGGTGGATTACCTATTCTAAAGTCTGTGAAAAACCAAATCATCACTGATGCTACAAGATCTACATATGATAGAAGAGAAATGACTATTGATAACATTGCTGATATAGATGTAAAATTTGCATCTATGGTGAGTGGATACAAGATTTACCATTCTAGCTGAGACAAATATGTGTCTAACATAGCAATCTATGCCACCTACCGAATCGTGAAGGAAAATGCTGAGTACGACCTCTGTGAACTACTGAGAATTCAGTTAATGGAGAATCTTGTAAAGATAAAGAAAGATAAGAAAACTTATTTCAAATATGGTAACCCACTTTTGTGTTTATTCTGTTATTTCATGGGTGAAGTTCTGGGAGTTGGAAAGTTTTAGTGGCAAAAGGATAAGTCAATAGCCAAATAGATCAAATATTTGTTGTACAATGTTACATATATCAAAACAAGGAATGTAGCTATGTGGAGATACTTTAAGGGTTTTCAGTCTATGATGCAAGCAAGGGAGACAATTCCTACCTCTATTGTAGAGAAGTACAAGGAATCAATTTGTTTTATGGTGGATGTTGATCAATGTATGATGGAAGTGGCTAATCCCAAAATAATCTAGATCATGCCCATGGGATATGAAGTTGATGGGAAAGTTTTGGATATGTATGCTCAATAGATATTGAGAAAACTAGTGGATCTAGTAGAGGAAAGGTTCAATACATATGCAAAGAAAGACACACAGGTTCATTATGAACTCATAAAATATGTGGTTACTAAAAGAGTCAAAAAAGAAGTAGAAGTTCTTGCAAAGAGTATGGGCATACCTATAGAATTACTAAAAGAAGCTAGAAAAAAAAGGGAAGAAGCTGAAGCTGCAAAGCAAGTAGCAAAGGAGGCAGCTATAACTCAATCATCTAGTCTAACAACACCATCTGCCCTAACTATAACAACTAGAAGTTTTGTATCTCATTCAAATCCTGCAACAAAGTCTACCCTTGTAAAAAATAAGTCTAAGGTAGCTGGAAAGGAAGGAAAGAAAAAGAGAAAAAGAGTGTATATGGTTGTTTCTGATGATGAGAAAAATGAGTCTGATGAAAAAGTCAAAGAGATCAGACATCAAGGTAAAAATGCAACAATAGTCACCAAAGGCAATCCTTTTGGTGGAGATGGCCAGACAAAGAAGAAAGAAAAGATTGACAAACCGGGTATGTCAGTACAAGCAGTTGAAAAATCTTTAGTTAAGGATGGAAACCTAAAACGACTTTGCAAATGGTATGAGTCTTTTGATGAATTTGACAAAAGAATTCTTGAAAAAGAAATGATAAAACATATGAATACTTTCAATAAAGTATTTATTGAAATTTTGCCTAGTCTGCTAAAGAGTTTGTATGACATTCTAGAATCAAGAAGGTTGAGCGCTAGAACAAAAGATGAACAAATGAGAGAAAGGATTGTCATAGAACTATGTCCAGTGATGTCTGTGGATGAAATGAAGACACCTTTGAAGAAGGCCCAAAAGAAATTTAAAAGAAAAAAAAGTGTTATCAAGCTAATGATTGGTTTAAACAATGAAGTCACAAAAGAAACAAAGAAAATTATGAGGGAAATACTGTTGTATGAGAGAATTGAAGTTGTGGCTAAGGGAAAAAATGCTGACAATGTCTCATCTGATCCGATGAAAGATGCAAAAGAAGGAAATTTTGATGCTCTTGAAAAATTCCAGATTCCTCTTGCAAAAGATAACACCAAAATTCCTATGGAGGTTGAGGCACCTAAGAATTTATCAGTTGAAAAGGCAGAGATCTCTGAAAACAAATCAAAACCTTCAACTGAGGAAGCAATAGTTGAGAAAAATAAAGATGATGTGAAGCCAATCCCATTTGAGGCAAGAGACACTGCGAAGGCAATGAAGAAATTATTGTTTGATCACAAGGAAGAGATTGAACTTAAACTAATTGAAGGTCCTATTGCCCTCTCTACCTCAAGCCAAATCTAGAAAATGAAAGTAACTTCATTTTATCAAGCGAAATCCCAAGAAAAGCTACTGAAATCTCACATTGAAGATGGTGAACTAATGAATTTTGTGTCCAGAGTATTGGAGAAGATCATGCCCTCTTTTGTGAAAGACCCGACTGGATCTTCATCCTGTGAACTGAATATCATATCAACTCGGTGATTACTTATTTTGAGTCACTAGCAAAATATGCTATGGAAAAAGTACAAAAGGAATTTGATGTTAAAAGATTCAGTGGATTGAAGGCATTGATTGCCAAAGATAAAATTGTTCTAGCCACATTTGTAAAGAATGTACATAATGCTTTATCATAAGGTGGTAAGATCTACAAAGCATGTTTGTCTTTTTCAAAGTTTACTGAAATTAATGAGAAGAAGATCAAAGATCTGGAAAAATAGTTAAGTGTTATTTTTGAAGGATTTGACCCTCTATCTGGTGGTATTGCAAAGACAAAAGATGAAGTAATGTCTTTTCTTGATAAGATAAAAATCTTGGAACATGAAAATAAAAAAATTATTGCTAGAACATGTAAACTTAGAGGGACAATTTGTCCAAAGATTGCTATATTGTCAAGTTCTCTAAAATAAGGAGAGGAATGTATGGTAGTTGGTGATCCGACCAACTTAGAATTGGTAGAGACACAATCTTACCTGATCTGTGGCCATATCACAATCATGGAGAGTCTCAAAAGAGTTTGGGATGCTAATCTAATTCAGTTGAAGAAAGATTTTGTAGATATTTTTCAGCTCTTGTAAGTTAAAGAAGCATTTTTGCATACCAATTTTGATTGATCCATTTGTGGTGTACGTGTAGACACATAAAAATGACCTAGGCTTGCAAGCTCTATTTCTAATCTCTTTCTTCCTAGCATAATTAAGACATTTTAATTATGTCCTTGAATCACATTCAACTATTAATTAAATAATTCATGATTATTTAATTAATTCATATCTGTTTATTCTTCATGATTATTAAATAAATAAATTGTAAATATTTATTTAATGCGTCACTAATTGTCTAAAGTCTTCCTATAATTAAATAAATTTCTTAATTTATTTAATTATCCTTGTCCATTATGTCTTCTTGATTATTAAATAAATAACTTTATTTATTTAATATGTCTCTAATTTAAAGTCCTCTTATAATTAAATAAATTCTTTTATTTATTTAATTATGGCCATCTTCACACTCCCCTCATTTTAAATAAAATTATTTATTTAAAATAGTCCCAGCACATGAATTAAATAATTTTATTATTTAATTCCCCCTCTTTTATTGTGCTCATTTTAAATAAATTTATTTATTTAAAATAAGTTTTATTTAAAATTCCCTTCTTATAGTAAATAATTTAATTTAAATTATTTACTGTCACATGACCCCACACCTTTTTGAATTAAAATAGTTTTTTATTCGAAAAGTCAACATCCCCTCTTAAATTAAATAATTTTAAATAATTATTTGATTCTCCAGCAACTTCGTTTTGTGTGCCTTGTCACATGCTTTGTCAACCCTTGATTTGATTTTTCTTAAAATCAATCTTGTCCATTCATTTCAAATTTGACCTAATGTTGCCCTAACCCTAATTGTGGGTTGTCATATTGAATCTTGTCCACAGATTCTAGGTCATTTGTCAATCTTTAATCTCATCCGTCCATACAAAATTGCATTTTCTATAAAATGTCAATTTTGTCTTCATTTTGGGATCCTCTCTCTTATTATTATTCCTGTCTGGAATATCATCCTATCTTAGAGTTTCATTTTATCATCTTGCATTTTAGAATTTTACATTGTCATAGCATATCATCTAACATTGTCTTTTGTAGATTTTCTCATTTGCATGTAGATTTACATTCTCTTGCATTTTAGATTAAATCCTTCAACACTTGCTAGGTCATGTCATAAGCTTATTTTGCTCACACATAAGGCTGAGGGAATCCATCATATTGCAAAAAGTAGAGAAGGTTCAATAGAAGTGAGCCATGGAGGAGAGAAATGGGTGAGACTGTTCTAGTCTCATTTCTTTTCTCTTTATTCCTCCTTTGCATTTTATTGATTGATTTGATATTATTGCATGTATGGTTCTAACAACTAGATCTATGTTTGCCTAATATTATTTTAGATCATTACAGTACGATCCCTGCATTTTTCATTGATGTCAAAGGGGGAGAAGAGTAGAGTGAAAAATGCTTAATCATCTTAGGGGGATAATTATATTTTTGGAATTTTGGAGCAAGTAGTGTAGTCTATCTTGGTACAGATCTGACACTTAGTCATTTTTCACTAAGTTTTGCCATCAATGCCAAAGGGGGAGATTGTTGGAAAGAGAAACTATAGTATCACTTAGTGTTGGCATTGATGGCAACTCAAATCGATGATCAAATACACACACTATCATTTTATCATACCTATAGACAGATTGAAGATTGAAAAGGCAAAACAAAGTATCCGGTTGCAAAGTGTTCATCGATTTGCATGAATATTTTAGGTTTTTTTTTTGTGTTACACATCTCACGAAATTATTTTTGGTATATTATCTTCATTACGTTTGAAGCGCAGTGGCTCGTATCAATTCATGTGGAAGTTAGGAGGTTTGGTTGGCTTATTCCCAATTTTTCTTGTATTGGAGCCAACTTCATGAATATATTATGTCGCAGATGTAAAAGGAATAATTAAATAAATGTTTTCATACTCAATCATGTTTGTTTGGGTCCCCTCTATGTCTTAACCAACTTTGGAGGATGTGCATAAATATTTTATCATGGATCTAGCTGATAGTTGTAATTATTCTCATGTTCTATTGAAGTCAACAAAGTGTAATTGAATTCTATGATATATATATATATATATATATATATATATATATATATATATATATATAAGAATGTTTGTATCATTCTGTATGATGTATGAGTTGTGTATTTGTGTGAATTGAAAATAAGAGCAGAGAAGAAGAGCGATTAAGTGTAGCTTCACTTGCGTATAGAAGATCTATGTTGTGTGTATGAGTAGAACATAGAAAAAGTGCAAAATCAGTTTGTAAGGCAACGGATCTATTATTGTGCTTAATCGAAACTGTATTAAGGCATTTGTAGATGCTAATATTCTCAGTTCAAACTTTTAGATGGTTTTAATCTGATTTTCTTTGTAAGGCAGTGAGCCTTCCCATTGAGAAATGAGCTCTAGGCAATGCACCTAAATGCAAGTGCATTCCTCTTTTTGTAATCTTCATTTGAGTATACTCATATCATAATTTTTGATTGGCCATCCACCATGGTTTTTCCCCTAACAGGGTTTCCACGCAAAAATCTTGGTGTTATGGTGTTGTGTTAATTTTCCTATTTATGCATTATGATTGAATGTTGTTAATGCTTTGAAGATAAAGGTTAATAAAGTTAATTTTTGCACAACATTGATTCATCCCCCCTCTCAGTGTAGCTTTTTTCCAATAGACTTACTATTCCTTCTTTACAATTCTTGAGTTCAATGAATTTTATTTTATCTCCAGTCATATGCTTGCAACAACCACTATGAATTACCCACAAACTTTATTTCTTTGCATGTAGTGTAGTTTGGGAAATCATTGATTGAGTAGGACTCTGCTCTTTTTCTTGCCATACTTGCTTAGGATTTTTTTCAATATTCTCTCCCTCTTCCTTAGGAACCTTAAATTCCTTTCACATTTTGGGGTTTGTGTTCTTCTTCTTCTCAGACTGAATATTTGGTATTATAAACTTTGTTCTATATTTTTTGGCTAAGTGACCAATTTTTTTATAGTTGTAACAAATTATATTCATATCTACTAATTGAGAAAATGTATTTTTTCTTAAATAATTTGTATTCCCCTTAGGAATGACTCTACATTCTCTAGCCTTATGACCAAATTGATTACATGTATAACAATATCCATGAAATAATGAAGAATACTTGGTCATAGAATTTCTTTGAGTTAGATGAGGTGGTGTTCTTTGTCTTGGCCTCCTAAGATCATGTACTCTTTTAAATCCATTAGCATTAGGCCTTCTAAAATTTGGCCTTGTCTTCTGATCATTTGGAGTAGATTTGATATTATTCTTTTCTATAACTGGCTTATTTTCTTCTTGTTATTTATTCATCTCAATAGGCTTTTTCTATTCTCCAGAAACATCATCCTTACATGGTTTCTCATTTCTTGAATTTTCTTTTTCTCTAAATCTTTCATAAAATTTTGTAGACTCATTGATAAAGGAACTCTTTCCTTTCTCCAACCTCAAACCAAATTTCTCTTTGTTAGTGGTCTTCTGAGTACTTAATAGCTCATCCAAAATTTCTAATCCACCTTTTAACTTCAACCCTCTTTCAAATTTCTCTTTATCTTTCTCCAAATCCTTTTTTAAGGTAACCAATTTTTCCTCAAGTTTCATGCATCTATCAGTTTTAGACCCACTTTGGATTTCATCACCTCTTCCATTCTTTTGGCTTGCTCCAATTGATTTTTTAGACTTACTACCATCTGATTGGATTCCTCAATCTCTTTACATAGCTTATTATTCTCCTTTTTTAGTCCTTCAGCTTCATCTCTAAAAATGTCGAGATCCTCTAAGGTAGAAATAAGTTCTCCTTCTAGATCTATTTCAGCTTCGTCTTCTTCAAGATTCTTACCCATATCATGATTCTACTTCACTGAGTCTTGAGCCATGAGAATAAATTATTCCCTTTCTTCTTCCATCACAAGATCATAATCATGATAATTATCTGAACTATCATTAGCATCAGATGAATCACTTCCTTCATGAATGTACATACTCTTCTCCTTCTTTCCAAAGCTCTTATTTTTAGGATAATAACTTTTTTTCGTCTTATTGTCTTCTTCTTGTTTAGGATTATCCTGCTTGTAAGGGAATTTAGAGGAATTTTTTTCTACCTTACCACAATCAAAGCATTTGAAGGGTAACTTACCTTTGTATTTTCCAGAGCCTCTCAACCTTTTGATGAAGTTTACTTCTTTCTCATTAGTCTCTCCTTGTTCAGATGTGGTGGTTTAAGCTTTATCTTTCTTAGGAACTTCATCCTTTACTTTGTTGGAAATATTGAAAGCAACTTATTTTTTGGATGGTTATGTATCTCTCATCCTCATCTCATAAGCGATGAATATACCTTGCAACTCATTAAGAGTAAGTTTTTCTATTTCTCTTCCTTCCTCTATTGGTGAGATCTTAGAGTCATACTTGTATGCCATTGATCTAAGAAATTTTAGAACAACGACCTCTTCTTTTACTTCTTCTCCATATCCTCTAATGGAGTTCACTATATCATTAACTCTCTGAAGATAATTTACAGTATTCTCCTCTCTTGTCATCTTTAGACCTTCAAATTTGGATCTCAATACTTGAATCTTGGCCAATTTCACCTTATCATCTCCTTCATAGATCTTCTTCAATGTATCCTAGACATTGTATGTATTCTTACAATACATAACTTTTCTATGCATAGATCTAGACTAGCTATTTGTAATAGAAAACCATTCTTTTTCATTATTCTCATAATCTAATTTTCCTACAACATCAGTAGGGGGTGTGGCAAGTGGTATGTACCCATTCAAAATAGACATCCACACATCAAACCCTAAAGACACCAAATATCTCTTCATCAATAAAATCCTGAAGGTATAATCTATTCCATTGAACTTGGGTGGCTTGTTTGTGGAGGAACTTTCTTGATTGGCCATTGTGTTCACAAATCCAAGAATCTACCCAATCTAGTTAAGCTTCTCATAGGGAACCTAGGGCTCGGATGCCAATTTTTGGAACACAAAAATTTATTGAGAGGGGTTGAATCAGTAGATTTTAAAATTTTAACTCTTTGGTCTCTAGAGTAGACTTAACACTTTAAACACTTAGTGTGCAGATTGAAATATAAAATACAAAAATGTAAACAAGCACACAATCAAACAACACATAACACATAATGTAAGTGGAAAACCCAAGATGGGAAAAACCATGGCGAGAAAATGCTACTAGGACCTACTATCCTAATCCAACCTCACAAGGAAACCTTTTGTTACAAATTTTAAGGGAACTAGCCCTAAGGAGACTCTAATCCCCTGAACTGAGCACCAAATCAGTTATCTAATGACACCAACCTATCATATTTAGAGCATAAATGATTATTACAATTTTTTCCAAAGGAAATCCTATCAATGTTATAACTTATTCTACAACTGGTCAACTATATGTTGTTGCCTTAGCAACTCACTTCTGTAATCTACACCCCACTAGTTCAGATATTTTCTTCTCCTTCTTCTTTTGTGTATTCTCGGTCCACCTAAGGAGCTCAATATATTTTTCACTATTCACACTCTTCTACTCTTCACGCTCTTACTCTCATGATCAACAAAAAATCATCATCATATGTTTTGTGAAGTTACTAACCGATGATAATTGCCTTAGGATTCTACATCACCTTTTGATATTCTATCAAGGTTCAAGATATCCTCTTCATTTTCATACTCCTATATCGAGTCACACAACATTAATTTTGGTACAAATAATTTCCTTCATTCTTTATCTATCAAACCCTAGGATCAGATATGCATTTAATGCATCCTTTTGATTATTCAATCTGATCTTGATCCTTGCCTTTGTAGCAATCCATGCTTCCACTTTTTGCATCAAATATTCATTACACTTGTCGTTGATGTAGGTAGAACATTTAATTTTCACCTCCATTTTGGTTTACAAGTGAAACATTGTTTACATAGAATTAGACGTTTGTAATTTTCTCATTTAAATTTGAGTCATCAATCTTTTACCTTCGTGCCACAATCCTTCATCCTTCATTCATTGTCACATATTTAAAAAATGACTATTAGATAAACGGTCTTTAAATCTCAACCGTTGATCACATCACCTTTCGAGCCACAATCATCATGTATCGCTGATTTTCTTTGGGATTCATCATTCATTTTTCACGATGTGATGTTGTTCAATGATCACTGCCCGATTGCACACCTTTTAATCCTACACTGTAGATCTCTTTCCTTCAAGAGCCAAATCCATCATGTATCACTGATTTTCTATGAGCATCATCATTCATTTTAGTGATATACTAGGACACAATGATCACCATTGGATTAGCTTTCATTCAATCTCGTTCATCCCCTTCTATCTTGCTAGCACTGACAACGGGCCCACAAAATATCCAAGGGATGGTAGGATAATGCAATGTGTTCGCCTCTAACATCATTCTCCACTACCACTAAGCACTCATCACATATCACTTAAATATTTGTATCTCAAGGATGTGTAAGAATGATGCACTGACACCCAATGATGCAATACAATTCTAACACTTGTACATGCTGACATCACTTTCCACTTCCATCACTCATCGTTGAAATCATCCAAAAACTTTGCTTCACAATAGTGATGTGAAGCGACTAAGTGTTATTATGCTATGTGTATATTGGACCCACCAAAGTCTATTCTCCTTCACCATGCATTTTTTGATCAAACCTTGTTAATTTCCACCATTCCCCGCTTCCCTGTGAGGCCTATATGGGATCCATAAAAAAAAAATGGGCTAGTGGGCACCGTTTGATCCACTTGATCGCATTCGTTGATGCATCTCCATTGTTCATCATCGGCCATTGAATAAGCTTCTTCTCAACACCAATTTTATCTAGGATATCAATGTTACAAATATTAAGACCTGCTCCATTGTCTATTAGAGTGCGCCTAACTGCAATTTCATTAATCATTACCTTTATCATTAAGGCTTCATGTTTATTTTGTATCTCAAGTGAGGGTAATTCATGTTGATGGAATGTGATATCCAAATTTTCACCTACATACAATCAAAGGAGGTTGTTACATCATTCAATTTAACAAAAGATTGGATATTATTTTCAAAAAAAATTCTTGGAGCATCCTATTGTATGTAGGTGATGTTTGAATAAGATCCCATAAGGTTATCCTAGCGGATTATTTTTAACTTGTTCAACAGATTCATACTCCTTTCCTCAATGTAAAATAAAACAAGGAGCACTAGGAAAAATAGGTTGAGGTAATGGTAATGAAGCAAGAATGGTTTGTGGTTGCCTATTGTTCCTTGTATTATATGTGTGAGCAATAGTATTGTAACTCAGTTGCTGCGAAATATTGTTACTAAAAAGTTACATTGTAAATTTCAAGATATATCCTAGGGATAATAATTTATTTTTAGGTGGTTATATGATGGGAGGTGACTTGGGAGGTTCACTAATTATGGAGATCCAATTTTTGCATTCATAACCTCAACTAAGCTACTTTGATGACCTTCTAGTGAGGGAGTTCTAATGTGAACTTAACATATTCATCTACGCCATCAATCTTAGTGTTTATTGAGATAAATGTAGCATTGAAAGAGGGACAAACAAAGTTCTCATGATGATCAATAATTGGGTCTTCTAACACCAAGACACCTTCGTCACAAGTAGGAGAGGTATCAGGAGAAGAACAACTAGGACTGTCATGATTGTCTATGATTGCATCCTCTTATAGTAAGGCTTTAGTAGATGATCTAGGTCAGATGAAGTCCTCAAGGGATTCATCAAACATGTTAAAGTCATCACAAATAGTGGGTTTAAATGATATTCTTTCTCCAAGATTTACCATTTAATTTTTTTGAATTGTTTGTTTGATGTTTTTAGTTTTTTTATACTTTTTAATGATTACAAAATGTAATTTATCGAAGATATGAAATGATGTTTAAAGTAAAGGAAAATTATATAAATATAACACTATTCTCAACTGAAATATGTAATCCAAAATGTTACAAGATCTAACTAAAGAAGCAATAACTTAAATTCACAAACAACGTGTTTTAGAAAACTAATGCTCAAATCCGAGAACAATAATAGAAAGGAAAAATAGAGGCTAAAATTCACCCAAAAACTTGTCTGAAATGGCTATACAAATAATAATTCATCCATGGGTGAATGGGTTCTTTCTTAGGGTTTAAAAAAATTGAAAAATACAATTTCTGAGTTGTTTTATGTGTTTTCTATGCCAAGTTTCAAATTGTAACTTCTATAACAAAAATTTCTAGAATTTGATGACCTAATGCAAGTAGAATTAATGACAAATGATGAACAATATGACACTTTTTGAAATGAAATTTTGACTCAATTTTTGAATATCAATGATTGAACATACACTAATATACAAGTACTATGCAAAATTAATGTAATATGTATGCAATTTTTTGATTTTTTTCAGATTTAAACAATGAAAAAATAAAAATTGAAAATTCTATACGCAATGCAAACTAATGCAATTTTGACAACCCTAAAGGATATGAAAAGTAATGCAATGTAATGCAAACTTATAAAAATCCTAGATCTAGGGTTTGAATGATCTCCAAATTAGAAGGTTGCATGTTCAATTCACATCGGGTTCAGCATAATGAAATATAGAAAAATGGCATAGGTTCACCAAACATTAGGCTTTATACTAAATTTGGAATGTTTCACCAAATTTACTATAAATAGAAAGTGAAAAATGGGGTGTGATGAACCTACTTTCTTCTATTTCACTCAAGAAATGAGATCCTCTAAGATAGAATTAACTTTCAACCCTTGTGTGAGTCAATTCTATGGAAGATCTAGCAATTTCCTTTATGTGTGTGTGTGGACAGGGGTAAAGATCAAACAACACTTTTGGGAGATGAAAATAAAATAGAAAATGACCTCAAATCTATAACCTAAGACCTGATTAATGTAGATGAATCATAACTCTAATGTAGAAACAATCATTTTTTTGCAAATTAGATGAATGGAAGACACTTAAAATTTACCTCAAAATCAATTGCAAAGTGTCCAAGACCCCCTCATCCAAAAATGGCGAATGGGTCCATAAACAAATTTTTGAACTAATTTTTGGGAGCCTCTAAAGATAGATCTTAGATGCAATTTACCATTGGTTTCACATGAAAATGATAGAAAATGAGCTCAAGATATGAGTTTCTGTGATCTTGACAGCTTTTCATGCAACTTTGACAACTTTTGCAACTTTTGCAATTTTGTACTTTAGAGATCTCCAATCTTCAATTTTCCTTCAACCTAAGATCTGTAACATAACACAAGAGGGAAAAAATGTTTTTTTTTTTGGTGAATAGGGGTTTTCCTTGGTCAAACCTTGTTTTGGTAATTAAACCTTGAAATGAAATAATGAAAGTATGAAAGGAATGATGAATGAACAATACAATGTTGCAACTCACCAAACCCTTGAATAAAACCCTTTAAGGACTAAAATCTTGATGTTTAGCTTGCATGAAATGGCTTCAATGGATGTGGATCTTGATGCTTGAATCTTTCTTTGAATATTTTACTTGAATGCTTGGATTAGATCTTGAAACCTACATCACAATAATAGCTCCAAAAACATGCAAACGAACATAACTTTGACATGATTCTTGAGATCTTGAATGCTACAAAAAAATCACTGATAATTCTACTCTTAAATGCTCTTGACAATAATATTTTCTCTATTCAAAGTTCTCTTGAAAACTTCTAGTTGATTTGATAAAATAACCTTGGATTTATAGACATTTATCTTTAATTTCTCAAAAATTAAACATTGCAAGATGATATTTGAAATTTGAATTTGGAATGATAAAATACCACCAAAAAATGTTTTAAAAATGGGTTCCAAGGCATAGGGAGGACCCATTCATGTATGGGAAAATGGGTCCTAGGTTCCTATTCTTAGAATAAATATTGCTCAAGGTAAAGTATAATGTGTTGGCATTTATTACTGTCAGGATTCCCCTTTGGAAAATGTAATTTATTAGGCTTGTAGATGTAAAATAGGGCTTATTAAGGCCTTATTAAGTCCAATTTAATTAGGAGGGCCCGAAAAAAGTGTGAGAGTTTAAAGAGATAATTTTTTGTACACTATAAGTAACTAAATAACCTTCTACCAGAAGCTTCAGTAGCTCATCATGGCCCCAAATTGGCTCATTTGAGAGGGTTCAAAAGAGTGGCTCGAGGGAGAATCTCTTAATATCACAAACTGTCTCAAAGAATTGCAACCTTATTATTGGTTTATTAAGAATTTAATAAGGGACTCCATTTTTATTCTTAAGTCCTTCGATGCTTAATTTATATCCCATATTTACTAGGATCATAATAGGGTTGTCGACCTCTTTGCTAAATTAGAGGTGATTGGGGTGCCTAGAGAATGGGGGTCTTTTGATGTGCTCCCATTCGATGTTCAAAACATCATATCTCATGAATGTCAATAGCCTTGTAATGATGGTTAATTTTATGTTTATGGGGTGGCGTCTCTCCCATAATATTATTCTTATGATTCCCAAGGTCTAAAACAAGCTTGAGATCATGTGGTCATTCTAGAATATGATTAATGCTTATCTTATCAAGTGGTAGCTTACACAGTTTTTGGGTGTTTTTTGGACCATTTTCTTCCATTTCTAGTGGGATTTTGTGGTTACATTGTTTCTGGTGCTTCATCTATGTTGGTGCATTTTTGGAGTACTTTTTTCTTTACTATCTAGTGATTATGGGGGGGGAAGGAATCAGGTTGAGCTTGTATATTGTGATGATACTAAAAATAACAAGAGGGTGTGGAGAATTCCTATGCAAGGTGGTGTCACCTAGCATATCGAACTCCTCCACAAGTTTGATCCTCATATTTTCAATGCATTCATGGTGGTGTGGAAGAATAGGGTTTTGGTTGTGACTGGTGTTGAGATTGACATTTCTGAAGATTTCATTGGCATGATTTCTATTTTTTCCACCGACGGTAGAAAATCTTACAAGGACAAGAATTTTTTTGATGCTACTCTTAACTTATTCTTTAAAGACAACGAGAGGGATGATTTTTTGAGAATTTCTTACAGTGGTTATTCTAGAAATTTTATCAAAGCTATCAGAGTTGAGATGGTTGAAGCAATCATGAGGTATTTCATTCTTGTTGGGTGATTTACCTCTCTATTTGGGCGTCATTTTATGCTTCTTAACCATTTTAGGAACAATCAAAGAATCTCTTTCCAATTTTATTTATTGGCTTCATTAGAAAATGGTATTAAAGAGGTTAGAAAAACCCTCATGCCCCAATTCTTCATGAAGGTTTCATTATGATAATAATGGAATATGCAAAGTGTTTTTCTATTTCTTTGAAACCTAGGAGGATCTCGAAGACCAACCATGGCAAAGATGTGGAGTTAGGGTATGTTACTAGCAAGAATGATGAGGATGCTCGGGTGGGTGATGAGGATAATGTAAAGCCCTCGATGGAGGTGGTTTTGGACCCCTCATTGGAGCTTTGGAAATATTAGAAAACCCAAAAGAATAATCCTCAGCCTTCTTAGTTTGAGGATTCACATACTACTAGTGAAGATGAGGAGTATACCCATCCCCTTGTTAATAAGAAGAGAAAGGTGCTTAAGGGGACCTATAGGGATGGTGAGGAGGTACCTCTAGGACTCTTGGGAAAATAAAAAGTCTTCCGAAAGAGAGTGGTAAGGGTATGCAAATGTGGAGTTTTATGATACTGAGGCTTGTGAAGATGGTGAGGAAGTTCCATTTTCTACTATGAAGACATTGAGTTTTCCTTTACTTAGGTATGTTGGTAAATTAAAGAGATTTGTGTGAGAGTGGTAAGGGATTTCAGGTCAAGGAGAGGCTTGTTAAAGTGGTTCATGTGGGTGACCTTAGGATGTGATTTCATCTATTGAGAAGAGAAAGAGTTTGGTGAAAATCAGTGGCAAGGATAAGGTTTCTATTTCCAAGAAAAATAAGGTGGATCCTTAGATGATTTTTGGTTATGGGAAGATAGATGATGTGAACTAGTCGATTGAAGGTGTTAAGGAAGGGTTCAACCCCATTAATTTGATGGATATGTAGGGGAAGGAGCCATAGATTATCAAAGGAAAAGATTCCATGGAGGAGTAGGTTGATAATCAAGAAAACCCCATGCCTAAATTTTTTGAAGATTTGAACACATTCAATTGCAACGTCAGAGAGTAAATTCCTAATTTTGTGGGCTTGTCGAGGGTCGGTACTGTTAACTACTTCAAATTTTTTAAATGGTTTTTTATTAAACTCAACCAATTGATCATAAAGATTCATTCCTTGTAGAACATTAAGGAGGTGAACTCTATTACGAAGGGGAGCACTAATCAAGAGAATGAGATGATGAAGATTCTCAATATGGTTACCAATGATATTAATTTTAAAGATGAGCATGAAAAGATGATCTTAGTCTTGGAGGAAAGAACTATTAAAGTGTATGAAAATATTGATCAACTAGTTAAGATCAATAACGTTTTAGTACTTACCTTGCTTAGTGATAAGATGGATAAGGGGAATGATAAGGAGGGGAATAAAATGGTTAAGGATGTGGATACTAGTGGTGAAGGTGCCAACAGGGGTAAAAAGGTGACTGTTGCTACTACTGGACCTAGTATTAGGACTCATAATCACACGAAGAACCCTGTTGAGGCTTCAAAAAATGTTATGGCTGACATTGCTGAAATTCATAAGCATATCATCCCTAAGGAATTAGGGGTAGAAAATATTTTAAAGAACCTGAAATAGGCTATTTTTTGTTGTCATATGGTTTTTTTTCTTTTTTTTCTACTTTTTGGCTGCTTGTATACTATTTTTATCTGTAAGAAACTTTCTACATTTGTAAAGGGTTTCATGTCCTTGTAAAACCTATTTTACCAGTAATAAAAAATAAATAACCTTTTACCAATCATATTAATGGTTTTTAGTCACTAGATACCCATCCATAAGATTCTAGATACCCATCAATAAGATTCTACCTTAATGAAAGCGTCCTACTAAAGAGGGATTATTATATTTTATATATATTTATATCAAAAACCCTAAAAAATAACCAAGTTATTTCTTATTATTGATTGAGATAAAACTGGTTAGTTTTTATGTTATTTTATAATTTATTTTAAAATGTAAAAGTTAGTTCTTTTTTTATCACTATAGTTTTAACCAAGACCATGTTTAACTATCTAGACCAAGTGTAAATTTTATTCTTGATCTAAGTTACAGGGTGGGATGATCTTCTAGATTAGCTACTAGTGTAACAAGATCATATAACTCACAAAAAAAACATATATGTAAACTAAAACACATAAAATATGGAAAGTATTTGGCAAGTATTTCCACTTCTCTTCAAGATGAATAAGATTATTTTACAAAGAGGAAAGATGAGAATCTTGTTATGCCTCTTCTACTTCACAAAATTTATAAAGCATATATTTAAATAAGTAGGCCATCAAATAGGCTCCATGGATATGCTGAAAATTTCCATGTATGTATGTTACAATGACTATGTAGAAAAGGTGAAGATTTATGGAAAAATTTTATGGTGTCAATTGTATCACAAAAACATGCGATGTAGAAATTACAATGTGTCAATTTTGTATGGTTTTAGTCATAGATCCTACTAGATTGTGTGTGTGCATTGTGACATATGTATATGTGAATCCTCTATGTGGCATGTATATGTGGTATGATTGGAAACTAACATGTGTAAGGTGACAAGATGTGTGTAATATTTTTTTCATGATGGAACCATGACAATTATACATGGATTTTTGAGGATAGTGTTATGTGTGCATGCAAGAGTAATAGGTTCCACACATTAAGTGAATCTAAGTTCATAAATGATGATACTAGATTCCTAGATAATCCATCCCTTATTAAGTAGTAATTGTTTCTATTATGTTAGTAGTGAACAAAGGAAATTATATATGCAATTTCAAAATAACATACCACTTAGCCTAATCTACTTGCTAGTCAATATTGAATACTTGGTCTTGATTATTTTTTCCCTCATGGGTAACTATGGATTCACTAGGTATAATTATATATCATTTTGGATAGTCATGGGATCTAGTAAAGTGGGTGAAATAAGTTAAGTAGTTATGAGGCACAAATGCAAGTTGTAGGCCTAATTATTTTGGAAGATAAAAAATGAAGGCACTGTCACCATCTATGTAAAGAATAATAGAAGGATCATAGCACAAAGGATTAATATTTTAATATGGACCCTTGAATCATTCTTTTTGAACATGCAAATGAATTTGGTCACCTACTTAAAATGAGTGAGATATGTACAATGATTATCATGGGATCTTTAATTTTTTTATTTTTTTACATAAAGGTGGCAAAGCCATGAAATTTATATTATAAAATAAAGAAGTTACATATCGTTAGAAAAGTAGTTAGATTAACTGCATGAACCATAAGTATCTAGACAAGGGATTTACATCATTTACAAAATATGAGCAACATGCCATAGATGAAGCAAAAATGTACCCTAGGCACCAAGTACAAGATAAACATAATAGCTTGATCAAAGAAGAACTGAAACATGAGGGACCCAGAAATATCATCGAAGAAAATCATAGTGGCACATACACCAAATTGAGAGACATATTATTAGAAGTCTAAAAGTTTCCAAGAACCTACAAGGGAAAAAAGAGACCTCCATCCACAAAACCAAAGAAAAATGTCACCCTAAAAGTTATCAGAAAACCAATGAAATAAAGCTGAGAGATTAAGACAAGATATTGAAGATCCACCAAAAAACTAGAGGAGAAAATGCGAGTTCTTCAAGTTGAGATTTCCTCTGAAGATGCGATGTCCATAGGAGACATAAAATAAGGTTCCTTATGAGGCTCAATTTGAGCGTGTCTAATGAGAAGACATACAACATTATAAAGATTTTGTATGGGATCACAAACAGAGTTTCCATAGTAGTACCTGAGACTCAAGAGATCTGCATTGAATTCATAGGGGTAGTCATTGAGAAGTCCATGTTCCATATCGCAGATAAGCCTGGAGAGGATTTTATCTGATAGAACATGCTATTTCCTAATTATTCCTCCTACCAGATTCAAACCCTAAAGGATGTCATAACCTTCCAAAGCTGTCTGAAGTGAGGAGAGAGGGAAAACATGCAGTAAAAAATAAATGCCTGCTAAGAATTTGACCATTTCCACATTCCATAGTACATCCATTAGATTTGCTACAAATTGTGAGGCCATTTCATATGGAAGTGCCATGAAATTAAAATCAATATAGTCGAAGCCCAAGACAACTTAAATAACATCCATCACCTGTTTTCATTCAAAGGAGAATGCCCTTCTTAATTTATCCTCCGTTATTGGAGAATTATCACAGATTTCATGCCACTTGGGAGGAACAAAGACTCTGAAAATCCTATCTAGAGCTATCAAAGAGAATAGACAATTCAAAAACCATAGAAAGAGTGAGAAAGAAGCTATCCAAAGGTCAATATTAAATAATTCATATGGCCACCAAAACATCGCTTGCAGAGCCACACATGGACAAGAATTGAGCTTTCATTTAATGCATAAGATGAAACAGTACCATCAATAGCTCATTTGATGCCAAGTGCCATGTAATTTTCCTTGACTTGGAAATTAAAAGATAGTAAGGAGCCACCAAAAAATATCAAATATATCATAGGTTCTGCTAAATACCCATCTCTGATGTCCGTCAGCAAGAAAAAATTCTTATTTGCGAACATCGAAGAGGAGAAAATTTAATTAGTTTTTTCCAAATCTTTCATATGCCAAGTTAGTCACCAACTCTGAAAACCACCAAGAACAAAAAAAATACCATGAGTTTTAATCTTTGGCAATAAATATTATTCCATGAAGGGGCCAAGAAATCCTCCAAGTTGTTCTCTCAAATGAGACATGATCGTTTTGTGGGACAACAAAGGAGGAAACCTGTCAAAGCCATTGTGAAAAGGTTACGAAAGGTCACACACGTGTATTTGCAAGAAGTACCATTTGGTGTGAGAATTGCATAGATCGTATGACCTAAGAAATGAATAACATCCGCAATAAATCGATGGCACGATCAACAAATAAATCGTTAGAAATGAGCTAGTAGAGACGTTAAATTATGATGCATTTGGGACTTTAAAACACAACCTTTGGGATTAAAAAAAACATATAGGCCCCCACATTCCCAATGAATAATCCAGAGAAGGGGATAGAATTATGAACAAAGGGACAACCATTGTAAATAAGCAAGGATACTACTAGAAAGGAGATCTACACGTATAGAATCAACAATAATTTTTTTTACAAATCGTTCTCAAAAGATATGAAGGGTGATGTCATCCTTGGCCCATTTGATGGGGAGAAATTTTCTCACTATGCTTTCCCTTAAAGAGAGGAAAAACAACAAGAATAATTAAGAAATCATGAAATTTTATCCTCTCTTGTAATGAAAGAAAAAATGAGCGTCCATCTGAATTCAAGGAGGCAAATGGTGATTGTATGAAAGGAACCCCAAAACTAAAGGATGTGAATTAAGACTTCGAGAAGAGGAGAACACATTCTTGGGTCGAGAAATCTTTGTATTCAATGGATTCATCTATTGCTTTATTGGCGAAAAGGTTTGTAAATTTGTTTATCTCCCTATAAAAATGTGCTATTTGAAAGGCTGAGAAGCTTTGAAGTTGTTTTAGGATTTGGGAAAAGAGGTAGTTTAGGTGCCAAGAATTTGAATTCCTTTTCTTTAAAGATGAAATCACTACCATTGAATTTCCTTCAATAGAAATTTAGGGAATTCATAGATTCTTGGAAAAATTCAAGCCAAGGTTTAAGGCTCAAAATTTTGCCACATTATTAGTTCCATATGGAATCAACCAATAAAAATCCCCAATGAAGTTACCTTCCCAGTCCCTTAAGATAGCTGGAATACTTGATTTACCTAGATTGCCTCTTGAGGCATCCTCAAAATTCAGTTTGATAAAAACTTTGGGCGGTGGAGACCACTTCAAGGTGTCCCTATTAAATTTTTGGATCTTATGAGTAATAGAACTTGCTCTTGAGGGCTTCAAGAGCTTCCAATTTTTCTAAAGTAGAGCATCCCATGAAGTAAAATATTTACCTTGATGAAATTTTTTTAGCAAAGAGGTCGAGCACACTTCAGAGATTAAAATTTCATTTTTTCACAAAACATGAGATAAAGAGGATGGCTTCTTTCTAAATATTCTATTATTTATTTCAAGCCATATGATCCATATTATTATGGATGGGTAGATCTCCCATAAGCAATAAAAGGTGGAGGAGTTAAAAAGGAGAGGCTAGGAAATAAAATGATGAAGGATGGAATTTTGCAAAGGGCTAGACCATCCCAATTTATTCATTATCCAAGTCCAACATTGGTGAGAAAAATCACATCCAAGTAGTAGGTGATCTGTTATTTCCAAATATTTATCACATAACACATGAGAAAAGTGGAGCGATACCCAATCTGTCCAATCTCAATCCTAATAGAATCCTATCTTTAATTTCCAACAAAGAAAACACCCTTACTTTTGTGAGAACATTCGGGCCCCGACATAGTTTGAAAGGCCAAGAGTTTTCTTATTTACTTGGAGTTAAAGAGTTATATCCATCTTTAACATTATATTGCCTCAATTTGGATTTATTCCAAATGATTTCATCTTGTTAGTTGGAGAGATTTTTCTTTTCTTTTTGCAAGTTCAACTTTAAGAGATGCCTTTAAATGAGAGGGAACTTGCAAAAAATTAAAAAAATTCCACTTGGCAATACAAGGATCCAAAGGATCAATCTCTAGATAATCACATACCTTGATACCCCAGTTGACTTTGAGCAAATTTTCTATTTTTTTCTAGTCACCGATAGACTTGAGAGGTTTGTGGCCATTCCATGCATCGTCCCATAAGAGATATTTTTCTCCATTATTGATTAGCCAAGAGAGGTGGGGGAGGAGAACTGATCTGCAAGGAGATAAGAAATTCCAAATTTTTGAACCCTTGGGTAAATATTCTTTCCCTTTCTTGGAAATCCAAATATTTATATTTCATTAATTGGCACCATCTTGCTTCGAGTGTAGAATAGATTTTACATACCAATTTTTCTCCAAGTTCTTTATTTTGAAGCAAGATGTCTCTATTTCCTACTCCACCCTTTGGTTTGGGATTACAAATAGATTCCCATGCAAATAAAGGGAGTTTCTTTTTTGAAGTTTTATTTTCGGTCCACAAGAAATATTAAATTTTTTTTGGATGTAATTTCCTTTCCCTTTTGGGAGACTCAAGATTGACATAAGATAAATTGGGAGGGAGCATAAGACTAATTTAAGAATTACTAGTTTTCTAGAAAAAGATACCACTTGGATTTCTAGAGTGAAATCTTGCTAGTTATTGCAGAAATTAACTTGTCCCAAAAATCATATTTCTCTTTTCTGAAGAAGAAGGGAATACCCAAGTATTTGCAAGGAAGAGAGCCAAATTGGAAGCCCCGAAATTTCTTGATTTGGGATTTTACAACAGGATTGACATTTTAAAAGAAATTTTGGATTTCTCAAAATTAAAATACTGGACTGAGTATAAACAATAGTCTGATACTATTATTTTGATTACCTTAGCCTCTTCCATTGTGGAATGTACTAGTAGGAGGGTATCATCCATAAAAAGAGAATGAGAAATTGGTGTAGGGAAAGACCAAGCTTGAATACCACTAAAATGAAAAGGAAGGGGGATAGGAGGTCTCCTTGTATCACCCCTTGAGTGGGGGTGAAAAAACCGTAGGGGGTTCCATTAATTATTATTGAGAATCTAGCACCAAAAATGTAGGAAAAAGTCCACTTACACTAGCTTTCGCTGAAACCAATTTTTTTGAGAATTGCAATTAAAATTCCCAATTTACCTTGTCATATGCCTTTAATATATCTAATTTTAGTACCCCAATTGGGGATTTATTGTGCATAATTGAATGTAGTGCTTAGTGTGCCAAAATTTCTTCATCTGGGGTATCCTTTCAAGAACAAATCCCCCCTGCTCTTCATAAATGATTAAAGGGAGTAGTTTTGCTAGCCTAGAAGCGATAACTTTAGTGAAAATATTACAAATTGAGTTGCAGAGTGTTATTGTTCTGAAAAAATTGAAGGAAGAATGATCTTATAAAATAAGCTAGTAGGTAAGCTTATTTTATAGGTAATGCTATTATAAATAGGGTTATTTCATATCTAGTTAGCATACCACACTTTCTAGGTTGATCCATTCACATTAGTCTTGATTAAGATAAAACATGGGAAAAGGTTCAAACCTATTACAAAATAGGAAGAAATGAAAAAAATTCAAGTCTCACCAAGAGTGAGATTGAATTAAAAGTAAAAAGAAAAATAAAGAATAAATAAGGACCAACAAAAAATACCAAAGACAAAATAAAAATAGTAGGAACGGACTACATATCAACAAGCAACTTAAGGCCCCCAATGGCTTGCCACTCACAAAATATCATATATGTGCCTATATATACCCATGATTATAATTATTTTATGATTGAATATTACAAATAAATAAAGAATTATTTGTTCCCTCCATAAATCTATGTATTAATTTTTTTACTTTTTTTTCTCAAGGGTTGTAGTTCAAAGGTTTCAGTAGAGGATGAATTATTTAGTATGATTTGTGTGATATATGGATATTTGGTAGTACACATGAGGTATTAAAGTGTTTAGAATTTGGTCATTTTATGCATAGGAGAATGGATAACACTGTGTTTTTTATTGTTAGGATTCTCTCATTATCTATATTTTACTTTTTGAGGATGGTCTAGTTGGTTATGCTCCTTGATATCCATCATTAGTAATATTGAGGAATTTGTGAGAAGGGAGATTTCTATAGGTCAAATGGAAAAATGACACATAGAGAGAAAAAAAAACTTTTGGGTCTTGACATGGAAGAGAACTAAATGTATCAATGTCTTGCATCATCTCCAAAAGGAAAATACAAGACAACATAAATGTTTACGACATAAATATGAATGAAGATACAAATAGATGAATATCACAAAAAAATAATTTCCTTTGTATTCTTAGGCCAATAGAGCAGCACAAGTCCTCCAAAGAAAACTCACAAACATAAAGACACGCCAAGTAACACACCACAAGAGATCACATCATGAAATTAAACACAAATAACACATAAATAAAACACAAAGGGTACTACACATGCAGGCCAATCTAAAGAAAATATTTTGTATCCCAATCTTACTCATCATATATGGAAGGAAAAAAACTATCCAAAGGGAATAAAAAAAGTTTCATACAAGGAGCATCACCAGGTTAATTACATTGTGACTCACTCTCATTATGAAGATCACATGATCATAGTTTCCCCCATCTAAATCCATAGACTTTGAGAATAAAAAAGACAATTCATTATGCACTTGTTCATCAATCTTAGTATCTTCGTTATTATCATTCAAATTTATCATAACATGTGGTTTAATGATAATACCACTTGCATGTTATTATTTCATTCTTATTTTGGTTGAGACATTGTAAGGTTCATTTTCATGTTTTGGTGAAGGTGGTAATTTATTATGGTTTTCTTAGATATGTGTTTTATCATTAGGTAATTTCTTATTATTTTCAACCAATTGATTAGAAATAAAAAATCTACACTTATGATCCTTAGCATTTTTATTCCTTCTTGCATGGTTTTCAATTTTTTAAGGGGTACACGTGGGTTCCTTTACCATCGGTCTATTTTCTTCCCTTAGAGGAGGAACTGAAGGGACCATCAGGAGTTGGGGAAATTTTGTCTCCTTAGGTCTCTTATATGATATCAGTGGAGGAACTATAGCATAAATTATTTGTTTACTTGGGAGGATATCCACCTCTGACATGGGTTCATCCATGACCTATGAGGTGGGAGGAACAACCATAGAAGTCATTATAGATTGATAATCTTTAGGTGGGATATTGCTAAGGGATAATTATATTATGTTCTTTTCCTTAAATTTTTAATATGAAGTGAAAATGAAATCTTCAGAAGGATTAATGGGTTCCATAGGTTGATGCCAAAATTAGTTTAGTGAAATTTTTTTATAGGAAGCCAAAGGTTTAAACCCACTATGATGAACTTTCTATATTTGATTCTCAAATGGGAGCTTTATGCACTTTTGGATTACCAATGGGATGACATTCATGGAGCATAGCGATGGATATCCTAGCTTCACACAAAATTGGTCCGATATTGGGATGATGATGAATGATACATCTAGTTGTTTTTCTCCAACTCTAACTAAAAAAAATGATCGAACCTATCATAGGGAGAGCGAAACCATCATGATTTTTAACCATGATTTTGGATGTTCATAATGATATTTATAAATTTTATGCACAAAAAACATTTCTTCAGTGATCACATTCTCTAGACACATGAGATCAATGAGTATCTCTGGTCTAGGTTTGTCATTAATACACCTAACAACATAGAGAGGACCATCTAGTGCATGTATAATTGCATCAATATGTGTGAAAGAAATGTGAGGTAACAAAGTGGTTTGACCCTTATGAGGTTGGAAATCTATTGCATTAATAAAATTATCTAGACCATTCTCATCATCATTTGTATCATCATAATCTTGCACAAAGTTGGATGTATGATTTGGCATGGGATTTGTGAAAATTTGTAAATTTTGATTGGCTGCAGCTATAGACTTATTTCCTTTATTAGTAACATCAACCAACTGGATGCGATTAGTATTGATGAGGTCTTGCACTTGAATTTTAAGATGGATGCATTGCTTCATATTATGTCCATTTGTATGATGATATTGGAAAAATGATTTCGAGTTGAAGTTCAAAAGTAAAGTTTTAGTTGTGTCCATAGGTCTAATCGGAGGTATTGGATTAGGTTCTTACTTAGCAACTATAACATGATGACATGAAGAGAGTTAGGGAATTGGGTAAATTTTCTATCTTTTGGCATAAATTGATAAGTATTTAAACTTATGGTTGTGACCTGTGGTTCAATGTTATTAGTTGTTTGAGGTGTGTTTATCTTGAGAAAGCTCTTATTTTTCTTCTTGAATGATTGATAATTGTTTGGAGGCATGTATTTAGATTGATCAATAGGATTCAATGAATATGTACCCTCATATTGACTAACTAATATATGGTAATCACTAAGAGTTGTACACAAGTGTATAAAGGATGTATATATTTCATCAAAAATAACTTATCCCTAATGTTAGGTTGAAAATTTCCTATAAAAACCCTTTGAACATCAACATTAGGAAGACGATAGGAGATTTGTGACTGAAGCAATTGACATCGTCTGATAAAGTCTATTACATTTTCCTTAGGTACTTATTTGCAATGCACTAAATCAATTAATGTTACTTGAGGACCAATGTTTGCTTGAAAATGTTGGAGAAATGCATCAAAAAGTTTAGTGAATGAATTTATATAGCTATTCAGAAAAGATAAACCATTCCAAGGCCATATCATTCAATGATCTAGGAAAGAGATTATTTAGGAGTTTATCTTCGAAAATAAGTCGCTACATAGTGTAGTAAAAGCTTATACATGGCTGTTAGGATCTCCATTACCATTGTACTTCTCAAATTAGGCTATTTCTAAGTTTTGAGGAATGGGTGCAAAAAAAATGTCAATTGACAATGGGATCCTTTTGAGATATTGTGGTGGTTTTCCATTTTGAGTTTTATTCAATGTGTAGATTTGTTGTTGAAGAGATGTCACATTTTATAAAACTTGGTTTATGATACAATCATTTTTTGACATTTTTTGAGAGTTTTATGAATATTGTGGGATTGTGTAAATATTTGGTGGACTAATATGTTGCATATTTATGAGAGGTGATGAATACTAAGGTGTTACATATGATGCTACAAAACTATAAGGATTTCCACTAAGAAGCCCTAATCTTGGAGTTAGACCATTGGTGTGTTGTATCGCTGAAGCTATGGTTGGTGGTGTAAATGTAGGAATAGAAGATATGGTTGTGGGGAGGGAAATACGTTTTCATCCTTGGTTTTGAGCATTTGTTAATGATTGAGTTCAACTAGATACCATAGGAATGTTAGCATCTACTATATTAGCTAGACTATGCAAAAAATCTATTCCTTGAGCATCATTGATCAATTTCCTAAGGCTATCCATAATAAGCACCATTTTTATTGCTAAATATTTAGTGCTTAAGTAGTCTTGAAATCCCTCTAAATATTTTTCCAATTGTTTTAATTTCTCATAAGGAATGTATGGGAAACAACAATATCAATATCCATAAAGATGTTTGATTGTGAAGTTTTCATGGGTATCATAAGATTAGGAATGGAGTCTAAAATGGGTTGGGTATTGAAAATACCTTGTGTGAAAGAGTTGGAGGACTTAGGATCCACAATAAATGTAATAACAACACGAGATGCCATAAGTTTGCAACTATGTCTCACAATGGTATTAGCAATAGGACACTAGGTAATAAAGCTCATATATGTTTCAAAACACTTAGGTGTGCCTACTGTGAATGCTAAGGTGCAAAAAAATCATACTAAAACAAATAGGATCCAAAATCAAAGAGAAAAACCACAAATATAGATGGTGAGTAAAAATTTGAAGCCAAAAATAGTTAGACAAGGTTACCTAGGGAACCCTAGATAGGAAATTTTTTATAGTAAATTTAAATTTTGAATGTCTGTAATAATATTTAATGGTTCAATTTTATTACAATGTAGGTGTGATAGTGAATGTTTTTCTAGAATTTGTCCAACTTATGATTACGCAATGCAAAATAAAAGTGTTCAACAATTTTCAAAATATTCAAGCAATAAAATAAAATTACAAATATGATTTTTAGATCTAAAATATAACAATTGACTAATACTAATGTGCAAATTTTGAAAACAATGCTTTTGGTATCTTTTTGTAACAAAACAATACAAATTTTTACCATTTTGACTATATGTAAAATGCCTAAATGAATGCCATGAACACTTTTAGATTTGGTTTCAGATCTAAGATGACTTAATGCAAATTTGTAAATATAATTAAGATGTAGATCTAACCAATGATGACTAAAATTAACCCTACTTCCACTTAGGATGCAATGTGTTATGCAATTTTTTTATTTTTTTAATGTTTTTTATACAATAGTGGATGCCTAAGTGATGAATACAAAAAGATCAATGCTAAGATGATATGCTTCAGATTTAAGAAGGTTTCTAAAGTAAATCAATCAAGTTCGCCAAAAATGTGATGTTGGAAAGTGAAACCCTAGGGCTTACTTAGGATGTCACCTTTCCAAGCATAACATTGGGGGAATTGAGGATGACCAGGGAAATGAGATTAATTAACAACCTAAAAGGTGAGTCAACCAATCCTTGCTCAGGGATTCCCTTTTTGTGTGTGTGGTAGATGTGTGTGATTTGGAAATAAAATAATGATGAAATGTAGTGATGCAACTAGATAATTATGAAAATGCATAGTTATGATATGAATACAGAAAATCAAGAAGTTGATAGATAAATTTAATGATCAAAATTAGATAGAACAAATAATGATCAAAATTAGATAGAACAAACATGTGTGCACCTATTATTTGAATTTGGGATTTATTTGGTTGGACAAGGGTGCCCTAGACTAGAGATCTGGAACTAAAATTTGTTTTCACAGTCTACAAGTCCTCAGTCTGAGGCTTCTTCCTTTCGGATCTTGTAGTTGGATCTTCATCTATTACTAAGATAATTGAGTTTTTGTATCTTGTCAACTTGTAGGAATTGAATGTATCAATCAAAAAATAATCTCCAATACCCCTCCAATATTCTTTAGATCTGTAACTTGCACATTCAAGGAGAGAGGAAGGGTTTTTCTATATAGGGGCTTACCTCAATCAAACCCCATGTTGGTATTTTTACCTCCAAAATGCTAAAATTGATGAAAAATAGATCATCCTTTTGAGGGATAGAGGCAAAGTGAGAATGGAGTAATGAATCAATAATCAGTTGTAACTCACCACTCAAATTTGATATCCTTGAAGGTCTGAATTCATGCACATCACCTCAAGGCTTGACTTGATTTGAAGACCTAAAAACATTAGTTCTCATAAAAAAAATGTTTGCATAAAATTGACCAAACTCGCATAAAACTTGACCTGATGCTTTGATGATGAAGTGTTGCAATAATTTTGTAAATTATGGTCTCGACTGCTCTTGACCTGATCTTAAATTATAATAATTCTCTTCTATTCTCTTGTTCATTAAAATTGTGAAAATATTATGTACTTATATGCAATTAATGTAATTAACCACAAATTAATTCTCGATCGCTGACATTTAGGATTTGAAATTCCAATCATAAATTTACAACCCTGGCATATTTAAATTTGGGGCCATTTTAAGGGGACAAGGCCATTAAGGGTTCCCTTGTCTAGATCCACCTTTTTGGGATTTTAATTATTGAGTGTAAAATCTTAAATGCCTACTTTGTTTTTTCACATTTAATTTCTTGATAAATGATTAAATGGGCCATGGAATGTATAAATTAGGAAATTAGGTATACGATTAGGTACAAGCACATAGGAGGGAGAAAAATCCAGTGTAAAATTGTCAAGGGCGATAATTTACAACATTATAAACACTATACATTTTGTATATGTCATTCACCTTAACTAGGCTCAAAGCATAATATAATATTTGAATGTGATAGTCATGAATGAATACACATTACAATATTAACATTATCTAAACAATTTTTATTTATTGGAGTGATGAGCAGGGACAAGTGTTGTGCATGTAGTTTGAATTCCTTAGAGGGAGGTGATGGAGGGGTGTGGGATGCTGAAGATGATGATCCTGGTTCTCCCTTGGCTAAGTCACTATTTGTTGTTTTCTTAGAGGGCATTCAATGGTGGGCGCTACTCCTTCTTCCTATCAGTATTCCTGATGCTAGTGGTGGATGTTTCAGTTTTTTGTTGTGGTGGGGTTGGGTATGTTGTTTACGCCAAGGATATCTTTGGCCAATACCTCTCTTTTACTCTACATTTTTTGTTTGGGAGTGCTTCGCTACACTCTATGGCCTCCTTCCTTGCTTTTTGGCTTCCTTCTTGGTACGGGTTGTTGGATCTTGGTTGTTTTGGAGAATGTGGCTGGTTTTTTTACCATCTTTTCTATGTCAAACTTGCATGGGCTAGACTACTATGTTGGAGGTTTTCTCTGCTACTCGGTGGGCAGTCATTGACTTCTCCTTGATTAGGGTTAGTGATTTTTTGTGGTTAGTAGGCCTTTTGGTCTAGATTTTCTTAGCTAGAGCTCCTCTAGGTTTCAACCATTGTCTTGGGGTTGTGGTTCTTGGGAGGTTGTTGGAATTTTTGTTCCTTTGGGGGTTTGGTGTTGGGCTTTGGTGCTTAGGATATTTTTCCTTTGCAGGCTCCACTTGGTTGGGTTCATTTCTAAGGAACCGCTTTGCTGCCTTGTTCACTGGTGCTTCTTTTCTCTTCCTACCCTCTCAACTTCCTTTTGAGGTGGAGGTGGTGTTTGAGAGTGCAGTCAATGGTTTTTGCTCCAGTTTCTCTCTTTCCTTTTGGATTTTGGTTTGATCTCATTATGGGGAATGGTGTTTTACTACCTTTGAGAAAATTTTGTGAAAGATGCTAGCTACATGGTAGCTTGGTTGAAGTTGTTGAATGGTATGGTGACCTTCTTGTTTGCTACTTTGGGTAGATGGTGGTTTTCTATTGGTGTGGTGTAGATTAGTCTGTGCTGGTGGATTTGTGTTGCTAGTTCCTTGTTGTAGGTGTGTCTGATTAGGGCTTGTTGTAGAGATCCTTTGGAAGTCCTATTTTTCCTCACAACCCAGATGGGGATGGGGTTAATAAGTACTATTACTATTTGTTGTTGTTGGTTGCTGCATGGTTATGGTTGTTTCCTTATGTTCTATTTGCCTCTCCTTTCTCTTATTGAGGTGGAGAATGAGAGTTTTGATGGATGGTGTTGCTACCCTATTTTCAGTTGTTCCTTTCTAGCATCTCATATTTCCCTATTAAAGTTGAAGGTGTTTCTACTAGAAAGATTTGGTGATGGTCTTGTTGGGATTTCTGATTAGGTGTTGTTGTTGTTGGAGCATATATTTGGGTTGTGTTGTCTCCTTTTCTCCTGGACTTCCCATTTAGTTTCTCCTATTGTGGTGGAGCTAGTATGTACTTCTGGAGTGGGGATTAGCTATTTGGGGGATTTGGTGGCCAACCTTATGAGGTGGAAAATTTTACTGTTGGAAAGGTTTGAAGAAGGTTTTGATAGGTTTGCTAATAGGGAGCTAGTGCTTCCTTTTCTTAGTTTGCTTTGTGCTTTTTTTAGGATTTTAATAGGCTTAGTTTGAGTGGAATTTCTACCATGGTTCGATTGCTAGAGGTGGTTTGTGGCCTAGTTGTTTCAGGAAAGTCCTTTAGTGGGAATCTGTTAGGCTTAGTTTTGAGAAACATTTCTATTGTAGTCTGACTATTGTAGGTGGTTTATGTCCTGGTTGTTTCAACAATTCATTTGGGCTTTTCTATTTTGGTGACAGGAAAGGGTTGTTTCTATTTGGTTTATTTTTTCCAATTTTGAGTAGGTGGTCTACTGCAGTCTGATTGTTGCAAGTGGTTCGTTGCGTAGTTTCTCCAGGAGTTTTTTTGGGTCCTCGGTCTTGTGTTATGGCTTTAATTTTTTGGATCAAGGTCTTTGGTGTTCCTTTGTCTTTGACTTGGGACTACTAGTTGTTCTAAGTGTTCTTTTCCCTTAGTATTTGGTGTCAGGGTTGGCTATTAGTCAATTATATTTCTATAGTGTTTCCATTGGTTTTTATTTTCTACTTATCTCTTTTTAGCCCTTTAGGCTCTTCGTGTAAAGGGTACGATGTTTTTTAAATGTTGCTTATCTTATCAAAAACATTAACTAAACCATAGAACTAGGATAAAATTGTTGGAAAAACAAGGATATACATTTGAGAGGGGGGGTGGATCAATTGTTACCAAAATCAAACTTATACAACATTAATCAACCTTAAATATCATATCTGATAAATAAAAGTGCAATCATAAATTGATAACACATTAGAGACACATGAACACCAAGAGTTTATACGTGGAAAATTTGTTAAGGGAAAAACCATAGTGGATGTTAGTCCACAAGATTATACTCTGTTAGAAGTATAATGGAGAATGAAAAAGGAATGCACTTGCATTCAGGTGCATTTCCCAGAGAACATTTATCAAAGGGAAGGCTCACTTCCTTACATAAAATAATTATATTAAATCCATTTGATGAAGTTGAACTTAGAAAATAGCTTCTACAAAAGCCTGATTATAGTTCCAATTAGGCGCAAAAAAAATTCTAAACACTCTTCCACACTCCGCTCAAACTTCTTCACACTCTGCTTTTCTCTTGAATGATTTGACCTTTATTCACACATGTACACCTCTTTCACACACTAATCATTTCCTCTAAATTAGTAAAACAAACACTTATATATATCCGCTACATGGATTTACATCCACTATTCAGTCGACCTCAAATAAAGAATAAATTACAACTATCAGCCTCAATGCATGAATAAATTTCAATGTGCACCAATAGAAGTTGGTCAAAACATAGTGAGGACCCAAAAAAGCACCTTCAAACATGCTAAACAATAAAATATTAATCTTCATGGAACCATAACACACTAACACCATCATGTTGGCCAAGAACATGAAAACTCGAGAACACATCAGAAAAATCTCTGATCATAAACACTTTGATCAATGCAGACATACAACAAGGATAGATTACAATCTAGACTCATCCATGAACATCATAGGTAAATGTACAACACATGAAATTACAAGAATTTCATACGCTTCATCCAAGAACACCATCTACAAAAACTGAATAATTGTAGGAACACAAATCTTCATAACTTCCACAAATGTTGATGCGAACCTTTGAAACTTTCAAAAAACATACTAGAAATATTCAGAAGCAAACCCTTTAAAGCACACCTTCAGAGCTTCAATGTACAAAACTTTCCAACATTTTGACCTTCTCAGCTTTGCTGGCTGCCAACAATATTATTTTTACAAATTTCTCATATCCTCGATATATATAGCCTTAAACATTATTAATTATAATAGTGTTGACATCAGTGACAACCACATATCAGCAATGTAACCACAACATCCAACAATCTCCCCCTTTGGCATTGATGGCAGCACATGATGTGAAAAATAATGCTACCAACCCAACTAGCTCTTCTCCAACAATCTCCCTTTGAGATTGTGCACTCTTTCCTATTTCCTTATTCTCCCATATTTTTCACATT